>BSBM01000867.1:0-500000 GCA_027924585.1 Larix kaempferi
ATGTTTTATGAATCCCTAACTCCAAATATAAACCTATAAATTCTAATCTCTCTCTCTCTAAAACCCTTAAACCCTTAATATATTTACCTCTCTCTCTCTCCACATCTCTCTCTATATAAACTCTTAACCACCAATCTCTCTTTCAATATCCCTCTTTCTAAATGTATAAAATTATATCTCTAAACCCCTAATGCCCAATCGATGTCATTCTATCTCTCCCTCCCTAAACCCCTAACCTCCAATCTCTCTCTCTCTCTCTCTCTCTCTCTCTCTCTCTCTCTCTAAACCCCTAACCACCAATGTCTCTCTCTCTTTGTCGCTCTCTCTAAACCCATAAACACCAAAACCTCTCTCTCTCTCTTTCTCTAGCCCCACCTTTCCTTGACCCCCCTTCCTCTCTTTCTCCTCTCCTTAACACCCTATCTCTCTCTATCACCACCTTTCTCTAAATCCCCCTCCCTCTCTCTAACGCAACCACCCCTCTCTCTCTCTCTCTCTTACTTTCCCTAATCCCCTCTCCCTCTTTATAACCCCACTCGATATCTCTTTCAACCCCCATCATCCCCTACACCATAAATCCTAACCCCCACATCTCTCAATGTACCCTCTTTATTACCCTAAGCCCCTACTATGTATATTTCTCTAATCCTCCCTCTCTCTCCCTCCTTCTCTCTGCTTCCCTCTCTTTCTCTCTCTCATCCCTACCCTACTCTCCCTAGCTATATACCTGCATCGCTAACCATTAATGATCCCCTCATTATCTCTCTCTCTTTATATATATCTATCTATCTATATCAGTCTCACACACACACTCTCTCTCTCACTCTCCCTCTGACTTTCTATCACTCTTTCTCTCTATCCAATGGCCCCCTTTCTCTCTCTAGCACCAATTTTTCCTAACCCCACCTTCCTCTCTCTCTCTCTCATCCTTTCCCTAACCCCTCCTCTCTCTCTCTAGCTCCACCTTTCCCTAACCCTTTTCCTTCTCATTAACTCAACCCCCCCCTCTCTCTCAATATCATGTCTTCCCCTATACCATAAATCCTAACCCCCCCATATCTCTGTGTGCTCTCTTTATTACACTAAACCCGAACCCTAGTCTCTCTCTATTTCTCTATCCATCCATGTCTCTCCCTCCCACTCTCTCTCTCATGTTCCCCATAATCCCTAACCTTACTACCCCTAACCATATTCCCACATCACTAATAATCAATGTCCCTCCTATGATCTCTCTCTCTCTCTCTATCTATCTATATCCCTCTCTCTAAACTCCTTACCCCTAATGTTTCCTTCTCACTGGCCCCCAAACCCACACTTCTCACCCTCCTAACCTCACCCCCCATATCTATCTCTATATCTCCCATACAACTAACCTCATCCCCATCCCTCTATCTATCTTTCTATCCCTCTCCCCCTTACTTCCGCACAATCTCTCTCTCTCTCTCTCTCACACACAAAACCCCTAACCCCTAATCTCCATCGTTCTCTATCTCTAATCCCCTAAACCCCAATCTCTCTCTCTCTCTCTCTCTCTCTCTATATATATATATATATATAAACCCCTACAACCAATCTCTCTCCCCCTAAATCCCAATCACTCTCCCTCTCTCTCTCTTTATTTAAACCCCTAAAACCTGTTCACTCTCTCTATAAATTCTGAACTTCAAATCTCTCTCTTTGTCTCTAAAACCCTAACCCCCAAACTCTTTATCTCTCTTTAAACCCCTAACCACAGTCTCTCTCTTTCTATGTCTTTCTGTAAACCCCTAACCTCCAATCTCTCTCTCTCTCTCTCTCTCTCTCTCTCTCTCTCTCTCTATAAACCCCTAAACCCCAATCTCTATCTCTCTCTAAGCCCCTAAACCCCAATCTCTATCTCTCTCTAAGCCCCTAACCCTCAATCTCTATCTCCCTCTCAAAACCCCTAATCACCAATCTCTATCTTCCTTTGTGCTCAACGCTCACCCTTTCCATATTTCACTAACCCTACTCACTCTATCTCTCTCTCTCTCTCTCTCCACCCCCAAACCCCCACTCCTCGCCCTCCTACCCCTCCCCCACACTCTATTTCTCTTTCCACCAACCCCACTAGCCATCCATAATTCCCTTCTAATCTCTCTCTCTCTAAATATCTATTAACTCCCAATGTATGTTTATCTCTCTCTCCCTCTCTCTAAACCTCTAATCCCCAATATTTCTCTTTAAAACCCTAACATCCAATATCTCTCTCTCTCTAGATCCCTAACATCAAATATATATCTCCCTTTGTCTCTCTCAATCTAATTTGCTAACCTCCAATCTCTCTATCTCTCTCTCTCTAAACCCCTAACCCCTAATCTCTCTCTCTCTCAACCCCTAACAACCAATCTCTCTTTTCCTATATCTATCTCTCTAAATACCTAACCCATAATCTCTCCATGTCTCTCTAAAACCCTAATACCCAATATCTCTCTTTGTACCCCTCTCTCTCTAAACCCATAACCTCCAATTTCTCTCTCTCACTCTTTCTAAATCATTAAACCCAAATCTCTCTCTCTCTCTGAACACCTAACACCAATATCTCTCTCTCTCTCTAAATTGATAACCCCCAATCTCTCTCTCTCTCTTTAAACCCCTAAACACCAATCTCTCTCTCTCTCTCTCTCTAAACCCCTAACGCTGAATCTAGACCCTTAAATTCCAATATCTCTCTTTCAATCTATCTCTTTCTAAAATCCAAACCCCCAATCTCTCTATCTTTCTCTAAAATCCTAACTCCCAATCTCTCTCTTTATATCTCTCTCTCCCTAAATTGCTAACCTCCAATCTCTCTCTATCTCTCTCAACCTTTCCCTAACCCCCCTTCCCCTCTCTTTCCTCTCCCGAACACCTGCCCCTCTCTCTCTCTCTTTCTCTCTCTCTCTCTCTCTACCCAATGACTCCCATCTCTATCTAGAACCACCTTTCCCTATCCTCCCTTTCTCTCTCTCTCATCCTTTCCCTAACGCCTTCACTCTCTCTCTCCAATGCCACCTTCCCTAATTTCCCCTCCACCTCTCTCACCCAACCTTCCCCCCTCTCTATCTCCACCACCCATCTTCCCTTATATCATAAATCCTACCACCCTATCTATATATATACCCTCTTTATTACCCTAAACCATAACCCCATGCTCTCTCTATTTCTATCTGCATCCCTCTCTGTCCCTCCCTCTCTCATCTTCCCCTTCTCTCTCTCTCTTCATCCCTATAATATCTACCCTATCCCACCCAACCATATACCTGCATCACTAACCATAAATGCTCCCCCATGTCATCTCTCTCTCTCTCTCTCTCTCTCTCTCTCACTCTCTCTGTCAAAACCCCTTAACCTTAATATCTCCCTCTCTCCATCCCCCACTCCTCACCCTCCTAACCTTACCCCCACTCTATCTGTATATCTCCCCTACTACTAACCTCATCCCCATCCCCATCCCTCTATCTATATCTCTATACCTCTCCCCCTTACTCCCCCAAACTCTCTCTCTCTCTCTCTATGTATATATATATATGTTCCCCCAAACCCCACTCTTCACCATTCTACCCATAACTCGTACTCTATCTCTCTCTCTCCCCCACTTCTAACCACCTCCACCGGACCTAAACTCCAATCTCTCTCTCTTTAAGCCCTTAAACCCTCAATATATTGCTCTATCTATCTAAACCCATAACCGCTGATCTTTCTCTTTCTATCTCACTCCCTCTAAAATCATAACCCCGTCCCTCTCCCTCTCTAAACCCCTAACCTCTCTCTCTCTCTCTCTAAATAACTAACCCCCAATCTCTTTGTCTAAATCCCTAACCTTCAATATCTCTCTTGATCTAAACCCATAAGCACCTCTCTCTCTCTTTCTATTTCTCTCTCTCCAAACCCCTCACCCAAAATGTCTATATCTCTCTCTATACCTGTAACCCTGAATGTCTCTCTTTGATTCTATCTATCTCTGTCTAAACCCTCTCTCTCTCCCAATCACTAACCCCAATTTCTCTATGTAAATACCTAGCCTCCAATCTCTCTCTTGCTCTAAACCCATAACCAACACTCTCTCTCTATCTATTTCTCTCGCTAAACCCCTAACCCAAAATCTCTCTATCTCTCTCTATACCCCTAACCTCAAATATCCCTCTTTATATATATCTATCTTTGTCTAAACCACTAACCTCCAATCTCTCTCTCTGTCTCTATCTCTAAATCCCTAACCCTCAATCTCTCTCTCTCTCTCTCTCTCTCTCTAAACCGCTAACCCCCAATATCTCTCTCTAAACCCCTAAAGCTCAATATCTCTCTCTAAACCCCTAACACCCAATCTCTCTCTCTCTCTCTCTCTCTCTCTCTCTCCAACCCCACCTTTCGCTAATCCCCCTCCCTCTTTGGAACCCAACCCTCCACTACCTATCCTCCTTTCACTAAACCACCCTCATATTTAGAAACTCCCCACCTCTCTCTCTCCAACCCCACCTTTTGCTAACCCCCCTCCCTCTCTTGAGCCCAACCCTCCACTACTTATCCTTCTTTCACTAAATCCCCCTCCCTCTTTATAACTCCCCACCTATCCTTAACAACCCACACCAACTCCAACCACTAACCACCACAACTCCATTGTGCTCCATCTCTTTCTCTCTCTAAACCCCCAATCCATGATATTTCTCTTTCTCTCTCTCTCTCTCTAAACTTCTAACCCCCAATCTCTCTCTCTCTCCTTCTCTAAACCCTAAACCCCAATCTCTCTCTCTAGACCCCTAACAACCAATTTCTGTCTTTCAATATCTATCTCCAATATAAAACACTAACCCCCAATCTCTTTATATCTTTCAAAACACCTACCCACCATTCTCTCTCTGTATCTCTATTTCTTAACCGCTGACCCATAATATATATCTCTCTCTCTTTCTATCCCTAAACCCCTAACCCCCAATCTCTCTCTCTCTCTCTCTAAACCTATAATCTCTCTTTGTCTCTCTAAACCCCTAAACCATAATCTCTCTCTTTCTCTCTCTCTCTCTAGCAACACCTTTTCCTAAGCCCCCCTTCCTCTCTCTCTCTCTTCCTTTCCCTAATCCCCTCTTCCTCTCTCTCTCCTCCTTACCCTAAACCCCGTATCTCCCTCTCTAGCCCCACCTTTCCTTAACACCCCCTCTCTCTCTCTAACCCAACCTCCCCTCTCCCTCTCCTCCTTTCCTAAACCCTCCTCCCTATCTATAACCCCACTCCCTCAATCTCTCTTTATCTATAAACCCATAATACCTAATCTCTTCCTCTCTCTCTCTCTCTCTCTCTCTCAACCCCCACTCTTCGGCCTTCTACCCCTATCCCCCCCACCTCTATCTATCTCTATCCCCCACCACTATCCACCTCTCGATCCCTCTTCATCTCCTCTCTGGATATACCTTCCCCCCCACCCTTAACCACCCACTATAATTCCTACCACTAACTACTACCCCTCGATGATTTTGTCTCTCTCACTCTCTATTTTTCTTAATCCCTAACTCCAAATATAAACCTATAAATTCTAATCTCTCTCGGTCTCTAAACCCTTAATCCCCCAATATATTTCCCTCTCTCTCTCTCTCTCTCTCTCTCTCTCTCCAAACCCACCTTTCCTTAACCCTCCTTCCTCTCTCTCTCCTCTCCTTACCACCCGCTCTCTCTCTATCACAACCTTTCTCTAAATCCCCTTCCCTCTCTCTAACACAACCACCCCCCCCTCTCTCTCTCTTCCTTTCCATAATCCCCTCTCCCTATTTATAACCCCACCTGGTATCTCTTTCAACCACCCATCATCCCCTATACCATAAATCCCAACCACCCCCATCTCTCAATGTAGCATCTTTATTACCTTAATCTTGTACTCTCTATATTTCTCTTATAATCCCTCTCTCTCCCCTCCTCTCCCCACTTCCCTCTCTCTCTCTCCCTCCCTCACTCTCTCTTAGTCCCTCTCTCTCTCCCTACCTATATACATGTATCTCTAACCATCAACGCTCCCCTCGTTATCTCTCTCTCTCTTTGTATCTATCTATCTATCTCACTCTCTCTCTCTCTCTCTCACACACATACACTCACTCTCTCTTGCTCTCCCTCTATCTTTCTATCACTCTTCCTCTCTATCCAATGCCCCCCTTTCTCTCTGTAGCACCAACTTTTCCTAAACACACCTTCCTTTCTCTCTCTTATCCTTTCCCTAACCCCTCCTCTATCTCTCTAGCCTCACCTTTCCCTAACCCCCCTCCTTCTCATTAACCCAACCCCCCTCTCTCTCAATATCATGTCTTCCCCTACACCATAAATCCTAACCCCCCATCTCTCTATGTGCTCTCTTTGTTACACTAAACCATAACCCTAGTCTCTCTCTATTTCTCTATTCATCCATCTCTCTCCCTCCCACTGTCTCTCTCTCGTGTTCCCCCTAATCCCTAACCCTACTACCCCTAACCATACACCTACATCACTAATAATCTCCCTATTATCTCTCTCTCTATCTATCTATATATATCCCTCTCTCTAAACCACTTACACCTAATGCTTCTCTCTCTCTGGCCCCCAAGCCCATACTTCTCACCCTCCTAACCTCACCCCCCATATATATCTCTATATCTACCATACAACTAACATCATCCTCATCCCTCTATATATCTTTCTATCCCTCTCCCCCTTACTTCCCCACAATCTCTCTCTCTCTCTCTCTCTCTCTCTCACAAAATGCCTAACCCCTAATCTCCATTGTTCTCTATCTCTAATACGCTAAACCCCACTCTCTCTCTCTCTCTCTCTCTCCTCTCCCTCTTCAACAAATATCTCTCTCTCTAAACCCCTACCACAAATATCTCTCTCTCCCTAAATAACCAATCACTCTCCCTCTCTCTCTCTTTCTCTAAACCCCTAAAACCCAATCACTCTCTCTCCTCCTCATTCCAAACTCCAAATATCTCTCTCTGTCTCTAAAACCATAACCCCCAAACTCTTTATCTCTCTTAAACCCCTAACCCCAGTCTCTCTCTTTCTATATCTTTCTTTGTAAATGCCTAACCTCCAATCTCTCTCTCTCTCTCTCTCCTCTCTCTCACACACACACACATTCACTAACTGCCAATATCTCTTGCTCTAAACCCCTAACCCATAATATCTCTCTCTATAAACCCCTACCCAACAATATCTCTCCTTCTATCTCTCTCTCTCTATAAACCACTAACCTCCAATCTCTCTCCCTCTCTCTCCATGTCTATAAACCCATAAACCCCAATCTCTATCTCTCTCTAAGCCCTAAACCACAATCTCTATCTCCCTCTCAAACCCCTAATAACTAATCTCTATCTTCCTTTGTGCTCAACGCTCACCCTTTCCCTCTTTCACTAACCCTCCTCACTCTATCTCTCTCTCCCCCCTCAAATCCCCTCTCCTCACCCTCTTACCCCTCCCCCCACACACTATTTCTCTTCCCCCCAACCCACTAGCCATCCATACTCCCACTTCTAATCTCTCTCTCTCTCTCTCTAAATATCTATTAACTCCCAATGTTTGTTATCACTCTCTTGCTTCTCTCTAAACCTATAACCCCCAATATTTCTCCTTAAAACCCTAACATCCAATCTCTCTCTCTATAGATTTCTAACCTCCAATATATATCTCCCTATGTCACTCTCTAATCCACTAACCTCTTATTACATCTCTCTCAATCTAATTTGCTAACCTCCAATCTCTCTATCTCTCTCTCTCTAAACCCCTAACCCTTAATCTCCTCCTCTCTCAACCCCCTAAAAACCAATCTCTCTCTTCCTATATCTATCTCTCTATACCCCTAACCCATATCTCTCCATTTCTCTCTAAACCCCTAATCCCCAATATCTTACGTTCTACCCCCCTCTCTCTAAAACCCTAACCTCCAATTTCTCCTTCTCACTCTCTCAAAATCATTAAACCCAAATCTCTCTCTCTCTCTAAACCCCTAAAAACCAATCTCTCTCTCTCTCTAAATTGCCTAACCTCAAATCTCTCTCTCTCTCTCTCTAAAACTCCTAACCCTGAATCTAAACCCTTAAATTCCAATATATCTCTTTCAATCTATCTCTTTCTAAAATCCAAACCCCCCCAATTTCTCTATCTCTCTCTAAAACCCTAACCCCCAATATCTCTCTCTCTCCCTAAACCCCTAACCTCCAATCCTCTCACTCTCTCTCTCCCTCCACCTCTCACTAACCCCCCTTCCCTCTCCTCTCCTCTCCCTAACACCCCCCCCTCTCTCTCTTCTCTCTCTCTCTACCCACTCAGCCCCATATCTATTCTAGAACCACCTTTCCCTATCCTCCCTTTCTCTCTCTCTCATCCTTTCCTTAACGCCTTCACTCTATCTCACCAATTCCACCTTTCCCTAATGCCCCCCCTCCACCTCTCTCACCCAACCTCCCCCCCCCTCTCTCCCTATACTACCCATCTTCCCTTATATCATAAATCATAACACACCCTATCTCTCTATATACCCTCTTTATTACCCTAAACCATAACCCCATGCTCTCTCCATTTCTATATGCATCCCTCTCTCATCTTCCCCTTCTCTCTCTCTCTCTTCATCCCTCTAATATCTAAACCCTATCCCCCCAACCATATGCCTACTCACTAACCATAAATGGTCCCTGTGTCATATTTCTCTCTCTCTCTCTCTCTCTCTCTCTCTCTCTCTCTCTCTCTCTCTCTCCCCTTAACCTTAATATCTCCCTCTCTCCAACCCCCACTCATCACCCTCCTAATCTTACCCCCACTCTATCGATATATCTCCTGTACTACTAACCTCATCCCCATCCCTCTATCGATATCTCTATACCTCTCCCCCTTGCTCCCCCCAAACTCTCTCTCTCTCTTTTGTGTATATATATATGCTCCCCCAAACCTCACTCCTCACCATTCTACCCATAGACCATACTCTCTCTCTCTCCCCCACCACTAACCACCTCCCCCACCCCTAAATTCCAATCTCTCTCCCTTTAAACCCTTAAACCATCAATATATTTCTCTCTCTCTAAACCTATAACCCCTATCTTTCTCCCTGTATCTCACTCCCTCTAAAATCATAACCCCATCCTCTCCCTCTCTAAACCCCTAACCTCTCTCTCTCTCTCTCTCTAAATAACTAACCCCCAATCTCTCTATCTAAATCCCTAACCTTCAATATCTCTCTTGATCTAAACCCATAACCACCACTCTCTCTCTTTTCTATTTCTCTCTCTCTAAACACCTAACCCAAAATGTCCATATCTCTCTCTATACCTTAACCCCAAACGTCTCTCTTTGATTCTATCTATCTTTGTCTAAACCCTCTCTCTCTCTCTCTTAATCACTAACCAAGGTATTCTTTAAGGTTCTAATATTATACTTAAGTATAGTATCATAGGCGATTGTTTTGGAGGGAAACAAACATGTATATAGATAGGTAGGTGAATATTAAATATGAAACATGTAATTTACTACCAAAATGTGTAAATTTTGGTGAATATTATGACAAAAAAACATATTTTATGTAAATATAGTGATATTAGAGACTAAAAATGACCAAATAGCGAAATTTATTGTTTGAAAAAAAGACCAAGAATAGCCAAATGGAGAAATTTTGCCCCTAAAAATTACTCTATCGCTAACTCCAATATCTCTATGTAAATACCTAGCCTCCAATCTCTCCTCTTGCTCTAAACCAATTACCAACTCTCTCTCTCTCTCTATCTATTTCTCTCTCTAAACCCTTAACCCCAAAATCTTGTTATCTCTCTCTATACCACTAACCTTGAATATCCCTCTTATATCTATTTATCTATGTCTAAAACCCCTAACCTCCAATCTCTCTCTCTCTCTCTATCTCTAAATCCCTAACCCTCAATCTCTCTCCTCTCTCTCTCTCTAAACCCCTAACCCCCAATATCTCTCTCTAAACCCCTAAAGCCCAATATCTCTCTCTAAACCCCTAACACCCAATCTCTCTCTACCTCTCTCTCTCTCTCTCACCCTTACACCCAATCTCTCTCTCTCTCTCTCTCTCTCTCTCTCTCTCTCTCTCTCTCTCCGACCCCACCTTTTGTTAATCCCCCTCCCTCTCTTGAACCCAACCCTCCACTACCTCTCCTCCTTTCACTAAACCACCCTCCATATTTCTAACTCCCACCCTCTCTCTCCTACCCAACCTTTCTCTAACCCTCCTCCCTCTCTTGAACCCAACCCTCCACTACTTATCCTCCTTTCACTAAAACCCCCTCCCTCTTTATAACTCCCCACCAATACTTAACCACCCCACACCAACTCCGAACACTAACCACCACAACCCCATTGTGCTCCATCTCTCTCTCTCTCTAAACAATATACCCTTAATATAAACCCATAAACCCTCAATATATTTCTTTATCTCTCTCAACCCCTAACCCATGATATTTCTATTTCTCTCTCTCTCTCTAAATTCCTTACCCCCAATCTATCTATCTCTCCTTCTCTAAACCCCTAACCCCCAATCTCTCTCTCTAAAACCCCTAACAACCAATTTCTCTCTTTCAATATCTCTTTCCATATAAAAAACTAACCCCAAATCTTTCTATATCTCTCAAAACACCTACCCACCATTCTCTGTCTCTCTCTCTATATATATATATCTCTGAACCGCTAACCAACAATATATATATCTCTCTCCCTTTCTATCCCTAAACCCCTAACCCCCAATCTCCCTCTCTCTCTCTCTCTAAACCTATAATCTCTCTCTGTCTCTATAATCCCTAACCATGATCTCTCTCTCTCTCTCTCTCTCTCTCTCTCTAGCAACACCTTTTCCTAAGCCCCCCTTCCTCTCTTTCTCTTCCTTTCACTAATCCCCTCTTCCTCTCTCTCTCCTCCTTTCCCTAACCCCCTATCTCTCTCTCTAGCCACACCTTTCCTTAACACCCTCTTCACTCTCTCTAACCCAACCTCTCCTTCTTTCCCTAAACCCTCCTCCCTATCTATAACCCCACTTCCTAAATCTCTCTTTATCTATAAACCCATAATACCTAATATCTCCCCTCTCTCTCCTCTCTAAGCTCATTACCCCTAATCTCTCTCTCTCTCTCTCTCTCTCTCTCTCAACCCACCACTCTTTGGCCTTCTACCCCTATCCCCCCCAACCCTATCTCTCTTATCCCCCACCACTATCCACCTCTTGAATCCCTCTTCATCTCTCTATACTTATACCTTTCCCCCCACCCTTAACCACCCAATCCAATTTTCTACCCACTAACTACTACACCTCCGATGATGTTCTCTCTCTCTCTCTCTCTCTCTCTCTCTCTCTCTCTCTCTCTCTCTCTCTCTATTTTTCTTAATCCCTAACTCAGAATATAAAACTATAAATTCTAATCTCTCTCTTTAAACCTTTAATCCCTCAATATATTTATGTCCTCCTCTCTCTCTCCGCATATCCTCTATATAGACCCTTAACCACCAATCTGTCTTTGAATATCTCTCTCTCTAAACACCTAACTCTTAATCTCTCAATCTCTCTCTAAACCCCTAATGCCCAATCTATTTCATTCTACCTCTCCCTCCCTAAACCCCTAACCTCAAATATCAATCTCTCTCTCTCTCTCTAAACCCCTAACCACCAATATCTCTCTCTCTCTCTCTCAACCCCTAACCACCAATCTCTCTCTCTCTCTCTCTCTCTTCTCTCTAGACCCACCTTTCCTTAACCCCCTTCCTCTCTCTCTCTCTCCTATCCTTAACACCCTCTCTCTCTCTATCACAACCTTTCTCTAAATCCCCCTCCCTCTCTCAAACCCAACCAAACTCCTCTCTCTCTCTCTTCCTTTCCCTAATCCCCCTCTCCCTCTTTATAACCCCACCTAGTATCTCTTTCAACCCCCCATCATCCCATATACCATAAATCCTAACCCCCCCATCTCTCAATCTACCCTCTTTATTACCATAAACCCGTACTTTCTATATTTCTCTAATCCTCCCTCTCTCTCCCTCCCTCTCTCCACTTCCCTCTCTCCCTCTCTATCGCATACCTACCCTAGTCTCCCTAGTTATATAACTACATCTCTAACCATCAATGCTCCTCTCATTCTCTCTCTCTCTCTCTCTCTCTCTCTTTATCTATCTATCTATCTCACTCTCTCTCACACACACACGCACACATACACACACACTCTCTCACTCTCCCTATGTATTTCTATCACTCTTTCTCTCTATCCAATGCCCCCTTTTTCTCTTTAGCACCAACTTTTCCTAACCCCACCTTCCTCTCTCTCTCTCATCCTTTCCCTAACCCCCTCTCTCTCTATCTCTAGCCTCACCATTCCCTAACCCCCTCATTCTCATTAACCCAACCCCCCTCTCTCTCTCAATATCGTGTCTTCCCCTATACCATAAATTCTAACCCCCCCATCTATCTATGTACTCTATTTGTTACACTGAACCATAACCCTAGTCTCTCTCTATTTCTCTATGCATCCATCTCTATCCCTCCCACTCTCTCTCATGTCCCCCCTAATCCCTAACCCTACTATCCCTGGCCATATACCTGCATCTCTAATAATAAATGTTCCCCCTATGATATATATCTCCCTCTCTATCTATCTATCTATATCCCTCTCTCTAAACCCCTTACCCCTAATGTTTCCCTCTTTGTGGACCCCAAACCCACACTTCTCACCCTCCTAACCTGACCCCCCATCTATATATCTATATCTCCCATACAACTAACCTCACCCCCATCCCTCTATCTATATTTCTATCCCTCTCCCCCTTACTTCCCCACAATATCTCTCTCTCTCTCAAAACCCCTAACCCTTAATCTCCATCATTTTCTATCTCTAATCCCCTAAACCCCAATCTCTCTCTCTTTCTCTCTCTCTCTCTCTCTAAACCCCTACCACCAATCTCTCTCTCTCCCTAAATTCCAATCACTCTCCCTCTCTCTCTTTCTCTAAACCCCAAAAACCCAATCACTCTCTCTAAATTCAAAATCCCAAATATCTCTCTCTGTCTCTAAAACCCTAACCCCCAAACTCTATCTCTCTCTTTAAACTACTAACCCCTAGTCTCTCTCTTTCTATATATCTCTCTGTAAACCCTTAACCTCCAATACCTATCTCTCTCTCTGACTCTCTCTCAGTCCCTAACCCCCAATCTCTCTCTCTCTAAACCACTAACCCAAAATATCTCTCACTATAAACCCCTACCCAAAAATATATCTCCTTCTACCTATCTCTCTCTATAAACCACTAACCTCCAATATCTTTCTCTTTCTCTCTCTCTCCTTGTCTATAAACCCCAATCTCTATCTCCCTCTAAGACCCTAACCCCCAATCTCTCTGTCTCCCTCTCAAAACTCCTAATCAAAAATCTCTATTTTCCTTTGTGCTCAATGCTCACCCTTTCCCTCTCTCACTAACCCTCCTCACTCTATCTCTCTCTCTCCCCCCCCCCAAACCCCCACTCCTAACCCTCCTACCCCTCCCCCACACTCTATTTCACTTTCACCCAACCCACTAGCCATCCATACTCCCCTTCTGATCTCTCTCTCTCTCTAAATATCTATTAACTCCCAATGTATGTTTATCTCTCTCTCCCCCTCTCTAAACCTCTAACCCCATATTTCTCTCTAAAACCCTAACATCAAATCTCTCTCTCCCTTTGTCTCTCCCTAATTCACTAACCTCTTATATATATCTCTCAATCTAATTTTCTAACCTCCAATCTCTCTCTCTCTCTCTCTCTCTCTAAACCCTAACCCCTAATCTCCCTCTCTCAACCCCTAACAACCAATCTCTCTCTTCCTATATCTATTTCTCTAAACCCATAACACATAATCTCTCGATGTCTCTCTAAACCCCTAATCCGCAATATCTTTATTTCTACCCCTCTCTCTCTAAAACCCTAACCTCCAATTTCTCTCTCTCACTCTTTCTGAATCATTAAACCCAAATCTTTCTCTTTCTTTGAAAACCTAACACCAATATCTCTCTTTCTCTCTCTCTCTCTCTCTCTCTCTCTAAACCCATAAACACCAATCTCTCTCTCTAAATCCCTAACCTCCAATATCTCTCTCTCTCTCTCTTAACCCCTAAGCTCTGGTGTCTCTCGCTCTCTAAATGAATAATGACCAATATCTCTCTCTCTAAACCCCTAACCCCACTTTCTCTCTCTCTCTCCCTCCCTCTCTGCTTCTGAACCCCTAACCACCAATTTCTCTCTCTCTCTCTCTCTCTCTCTCTCTCTCTCTCTTAATCGTTAAGCTCTGGTATCTCTCTCTCTAAATGACTAATGACCAATATCTCTCCCTAATTTCCTATCCTACAATCTCTCTCTTTCTAAGACCCTAACCCCCTTGTCTCTCTCTCCCTCTCTCTCTCTGGTTCTAAAACTATAACCACCAATTCCTCTCTCTCCCTAAACCCTAAACCCCAATCTCTCTCTCTCCCTCTCTCTCCCCCCTAAACCCCTAATCTCTCTATCTCTCTCTCTCTAAACACCTAACCTCCAATCTCTCTCTTTATATATTTCTCTCTCTAAACACCTAAATTCAAATATCTCTCTCTCTCTCTCTCTAAATCCCTAACCCCAAATCTCTATATATTTGTATTTTTCTCTCTAAAACCCTAACCTCAAATCTCTCTCTCTCTCTCTCTCTAAATCTCTAACCCCCAAGATCTCTTTCTCTATCTAAAACCCTAACCCCCAATCTCTCTCTCTCTCTGCCTCTCTCTTTTTAAACACCTAATCATCAATATCTCTCTTCCTCTCTGTCCAATGACCCCCCTTTTTACTCTCTCTCTAACCTTACTCCTCCTCCTTCTCATCCCTCTCTCTCTCTCTCTCTAGCCTCACCTTTCCCAAACCCCCATCCTCTCTCACCTCCTTTCCCTAATTCCCTCTCTCTCTCTTAATCCCTAATCACCAATATCTCTCTTCCTTTATTCCCAATGCCCACCTTTTCCCTCTCTCACTAACCCTTCTCATATTCTCTCTCTATCTCTCTCCCTATCCCCACCTTACCCTAACCCCACATCCTCTCTCTCTCTCTCTCTCTCTCTCTCTCTCTCTCTGTCCATCTCCACTTTTCCCTAACACTTTATCACTCTCTCTAACCTAATCCCCCCTCTCTCTCTACCATTCTTTCAATAATACCCCTCCCTCTTTAATATACCAACCCCTCTCTTTCTCTCTCAACCCCCCATATTCCACTATATCATAAAGCATAACCCCCCCTCATAACCCTACCCCCCACTCTATCCCTCTATCTCCCATACCACTAACCATATCCCCATCCCTCTCTCTATCTATCCCTCTTACCCTATATATGTAAACCCCTAACCCCTAATATCTCTCTCTCTCAAAACCCTAAGACCCCAATCTCCCTCTAAAACCCTAACCTCCAATATAGCTCTCCCTTTATCTCTCTAAAATCCTAACCTCTGATATCTCTCTCTTTGTCTAAACCCCTAACCTCCAATATCTCTCTTTCTTTCTCTCTCTCTAAACTCCTAATTCCAAATCTCTCTCTCCCTAAGCCCCCAAACACAAATCTATCTATATATCTCTCTAAAATCCTAAATCCCAATCTCTCCATCTCTCTATAAACCTATAATACCCAATATTTCTCTCTTTCTTTCTCTCTCTCTCTCTCTCTCTCTCTCTCCCTCTCTCTCTCTATGCTCCCCCAAATACCCACTCTTCACCAACCTACCCATACCCCCTACTCTATCTCTCTCTCTCTCTCCCCCGCCCCTAAATTCCAATCTCTCTCCCTCTAAACCCTTTAACCCTCAATATATTTCTCTCTCTCTAAACCCATAACCTATGATCTTTCTCTTTCTATCTCACTCCCTCTAAAATCATAACCCCATTCTCTCCCTCTCTAAACCGCTAACCTCTAATCTCTCTCTCTCTCTCTATAAATCACTAAACCCTAATATCTGTTCCTAAATCCGTAACCTCAATGTTAAATTTTGAGCATTAATTCACAATACTCTAGGATATTTACTCAGAGAATAACATATACAGTATATCAATGCATGACAATCACAAGAATCAAAAGCATGAGAGACAAGAGACACAGAGTTTCCATGGGGAAAACCCTAAGGTGAAAAACCCCACAACTTCCTCAGAGATAGAGAGAGCAATGGCTCAACCAAAGTACAACCAAAACACACTAAGATAGTCTCCTAGTAGCAGATGATCCTCCTCCTCACTAGTGCGCCACTTTTTGAGTGAGAGTGAGATACTTTTCAAAGTGATCTAAATAGAGATCACCTGATCTCTATTTATACTAATCTGTTTTCCCAGTGACCTTATGGGGATGACTTGTCTAGATAGGTACATCCACATTATAATATATGTAATTCAGGGCCGACCCCACATGGTGGTCTAATAACCCATCGGCAAGTACACACACACTTGCGACACTTACTTATAGAGGAATAACACATCTCTAATAAGGGTACAATAAATATATATGAAATACACAGATGAAATACATTCTGGAGTTACATATACCTCAACACTCCCTCTTAACTAGGAAGGTATTTCTCGACACAGATCTGCTAGACAAGTCTTCTTCTCAAGATCATCGTCATCGATGCATCATCATCATCATCATCATCAATGCTACTGCTATCTCAACCAATATCTGACTCTACTCGTCATAGGAAGTTCTACAGAGCCAGTCCTTTTTCATACTGGATGTAGGCCCACCACCTGCAGGTCTTCATCATCATTGGCCATACTGTGGAATCCTCAGGACTTATTACGTGTGTCACAAAACCTCAAAAGAGCATCCCAGGCTGTTACGAGCACATGGCTCTAACTATAGGATCTCCTAGGGCCATATTATATGTGACCTCACCACAAAAGCTCGCAAGAGCATCCCAGGCTGTTATGAGCATGCAGCTCTACCTATAGGATCTCCCAGGGACAGATTATATGTGGTCACCACAAAACCTCGCAAGAGCATCCCAAGGTGTTACGAGCACACAGCTCTACCTATAGGATCTCCCAGGGACAGACTATATGTGGTCATGGAAAAACCTCGCAAGAGCATCCCAAGACTTATTACGGGCACACAGCCCAACCTATCGGATCTCCCAGGGACAGATTATATGCCATAGGACAAAACCCCGAAAGAGCATATGCCAGATATCCCAGGGTACGAATTACATGCCATAGGCAAAACCTCGAAAAACTATCTGCAGATCTCCTACGGCCAAATTATATGTCCTCCCAGAGCAAAACCTCGAAAGAGCATTTGCCAGATATCCCAGGGCACGAATTACATGCCATAGGAAAAACCTCGAAAGACTATCTGCAAATATCCCAGGGCCAAATTATATGCTCATCTGCACAACCTGATCCACAGCCATAGAGTATCAACCTGATACTCACCATACATCATCCTGATGTACACATGATGATCCTTATCATCATCACTGCAACATCCTGCTGCATGTCATCTGGAGCAACATCCTGAAGCTCGTCATCCACGATCATCCTGATCATATAATGCATCTACCTGATGCATACCAAGTATCTACCTAATACATATCATCATACATGATCCACCTGATCATACAATGTATCCACCTGATACAAATATAGATACATGGTCCAAGCATCCAACATGATGCATACAAAATACATACAAATGATCCTACTGATCATATCCAGCATCCAACATGATGCGTACATACATATACATATAAATGATCCAACTGATCATATCCAACATCCAACATGATGCATACATACATATACATATAATTGATCCAGCTGATCATATCTAGCATCCAACATGATGCATACATATAAAAATGATCCAACTGATCATACAAAGTAAAAAATAGAACATCATCATGATGTTCATCATCCAGTGCTTACATCCACGGCCATGTGAAGGATCCTTTTTCCAACATGCTTGGAATGGGTTCAGCAAATGTGTCCATCATTTCTTCCTCGAAGTGTCCTCGATCTGAAGAACACCAAGCCTCTCCCTGAAGTACTCGAACATCACCCTGGCTAGTGGCTTCATCAGCACATCTGTAATTTGCTCGTCTGTCACAGCATACAGGAGCTTCACAACTCCTCTCTGCACCATATCCCTGATATAGTGATACTTAATCTCTATGTGTTTCTACCCGTCATGAAACACTGGGTTCTCGGACAGCTTCACACAACTCTGGTTATCAAAAAAGATACTAGTAGCATCCAACGGGAGATAAAATAACTCAGACAGTAGCTTCTGTAGCCATATTGCCTCACAACTAGCTAAATAGGCTACAACATACTCTGCCTCAGCTGTACTCAGTGCTACGCAAGACTGCTTCCTACTAAACCAAGAGATCACACCTGATCCCATACTGAAGTAGCACCCAGATGTGTTCTTCCTATCTGGAGCACTTCCAGCCCAATCTAAATCAACATAACCCTGCAGGTTAAACTTTTGATTTGCTTCATACTTGAGCCCATAATCCATTGTACCCTTCAGGTACTTCAGAACATGCTTTACAACAATCAGGTGAACACTCCTCAGATCTGTCAGGAACTGACTCAATGTGTTCACAGCAAAGCAAATTTCTAGTCTCGTGTTCGTTAGGTACATCAAGGACCCAATCATCTGATGATACATAGAGACATCAACCGGCTCAGATGAAGAATCACATAGAAGCTTCAAATTCAATGCCATAGGTGTGGCCATGGCCTTGCAATCCATCATACCAAATCTCTTTAGGATATTTACTGTGTACTTCCCTTGACCAAGGAAGATCCCACCTGCACTCTGCCATACCTCCATACCTAGGAAATAGTGCGTCATTCCCAAATATTTCATATTGAATTCAACAACAAGCTTCCTCTTCATATCTGCAATCAATCTGTCATCTCCTGTTACAAATAAGTCATTCACATACAGGAGTAGAATCACTGGATTCCCTTCCTCAACCTTGTAATAAAGGTTGGAATCCGCTTTACTCTTGGTAAAGTCCAAACTAGATAGAAAACTGTCCATCCTACCATACCAAGTTCTGGGAGCTTGTTTCAAGCCATACAAGGCTTTCTTCAATCTGCACACATATGACTCCCTGTCATGTATTTCAAAACCGAGTGGCTACTCCACATATACTTCCTCTTCAACTACACCATTCAAGAAAGCAGTCTTGACATCCATCTGGTGTATTTTCCATTTCATAGCTGCAGCCAGGGAAAGTACTGTTATGATGGAAGTATACCTGGCTACAGGTGCAAAATTTTCTTCACAATCTATTCCCTCTTTCTGAGAGAAGCCACGAGCTATGAATCTTTCCTTGTATTTCTCTACACTGCCATCTGCAACATGCTTGATTTTGTAGATCCATTTGCAAGTCACAACAGACTTCTCTTTAGGTCTTGGGACAATATCCCAAACATCATTCTTCATTATTGATTGGTATTCTTCAACCATGGCATCCTTCCATTCTTTCTTTTCCACTGCTTCTTCGTAACTGGAAGGATCTTTGTTCATAATGTCATAGAGTAAAGCAACATAGTTGGTATGTGTTCTCATTCTCTTCTTTTCTCTGTGTTCTTCTTCTGGAATGCCAAATATTTCTACATCTTGAATGAGCTCTCTAGCCCATGCAGGTTTCCTCTTGTGAGAGTTATCCTCACGGGGTGGATCTACAGGTTCTCGTGGATCTTCAAACTCACGAACAACTTCTTGAACTGCTTCAGTCATGGTAGTGTCTTGAAATCTAGTTTCCTTAGGTTCTTCATAAACTTCGATAGGTGACTTCCTTGATTTGATGAATGCTGAGTTTTCATCAAATGTTACATCCATGCTGACATCAATCTTCTTAAACCCTGGAAAGTATATTCTGTAAGCCTTCGAGCTTTCATTGTAACCCACAAAAATACCCTTCTTTCCTGAAGGATCTAGTTTAGTCCTCTTTTCCTTTGGGACATGAGTGTATAGTGGACAAACAAATATTCTAAGATGGCTGACTTCAGGTTTCTTACCAGAAAAGACCTCTTATGGTGTCTTGTTGTCCAATAATTTGTGGGGTGTTCTATTCTGCACATATACAGTTGTTCTAGCTGCTTCTGCCCATAGATGCATAGGTAGATCCTGGTCATGCAGCATTTCCCTTGCTGCTTCCATGATAGTTCTGTTCTTCCTTTTTGTAACTCCATTTTGTTGAGGATTATAAGGAGCAGTCAACTCCCTCTTAATCCCTAAATCACTACAAAGCTTCTTGAAGTCACCTGAGGTGAATTCTCCACCATTGTCGGATCTGAATGTTTTGATCTTCTTGTCAGTTTGATTCTCCATCAAGGTTTTGAACTCCTTGAACTCATCAAACACCTCATCTTTGTTCTTCAAGAAGTATACCCAAGTCTTCCTAGAGAAGTAATCAATAAATGAGACATAGTAAACATACCCACTAAGAGAACTGGATGACATAGGACCACATACATCTGAGTGGATGATTTCCAGGATATCTTTGGCCTTGCTTTCACTGCTTGCGAAAACCTTCTTAATGTTCTTACCTTTTGCACATCCTTTGCAAACATCTTCATGTTTGGTCTTGATTTCAGGAAGACCTTCTACAGCCTTGCTTGCAATTGCAAGTACCCTATAGTGCATATGAGCAAGTCCTATATGCCAAAGTTCACTTGGCTCCATGGATTCATGCATCATGGCATGTTCAGGTTGTCCCTTCAATTTATACAATCCTCCCTCGCTCTCCAATCACTACTGCATCATCTATGGTCTTTCCCTTTGGCCACATTAGGACTTGGCCATCCACAAATGAAACTTTCATACCTTTTGCATCCAATGCAGAGATGGAGAGAAAGTTCTTCTTGAGCCCAGGTACATAAAGGACTTCTTTCATCTTCAAAGATTTTCCTGAATATAGGTTGTAGGAGGCTTCATCACTTCCTTTGATTGGGTATTGACAATAATCCCCAAGTTTCACCTAATGGGGTGATTCATGTTCACATAGATTCACAAAAGATTCCTTAAACCTAGTCATGTGTTTGGAAGCTCCACTGGCAATCAACCAATCATTAAAACCATGGGATATGGTACCTTTGAGAGCAGAGATTAGAACATACTCTTCTTCACTTGATGAGTCAACATCACTATCATCACTTTCTGCCCTAGCCTTCTTCTTTGGAGGTTTATCATCCTCGGTAGCATGAGCATGAAACTTTCTTTTGCTGCCCTTCTTCTTCTTGTTGGAGTTGTTGTTATTATCCCTTTTGTTCTTGGGACAATCTAAAGCAAAGTGACCCTTCTCATTGCATGCTAATCATCTTAGATCCTTCTTATTCTTTTGATAGGATCTCTTGTGGTGAGAGTGCTCCTTCTTAGGCTTTCTTCTTTTGGTGTGAGATGCAAGAGCTTGATCTTCACCTCCCATATTTTCCTCACGAGCTATAAGTCTAGCTTCTTCTTGAGAGCATTCTTCCTGCAATCTGTTGAAGGAGATCAACTTCTTCCTTGCACAAATTCCTTGAATAAAGGAATCCCATGACCTGGGTAGGCCATTTAGAGTGGTCATCATCACTTCACCATTCTCCACCATTTCATCTACTGCTTCTAGTTGTTCCTTGATCTGGGAGACCCTTGAAAAATAAGATTGAATGGTTTCTCCATTCTGAAACTTTACTCCTTTTAATTGGTTCCGCAGGGTCATCTTTCGATTTATGTTCTTCCCTTCAAATAGCTTGGTCAAAGAGTCAAACATCTCCTTGGGTTTCTTTAGAGAGGACACATGGGGTATGAGATGATCTTTAATGGAATAAAAAATGATTCTCTTTGCCTTGACCAAGTTCTTCTTATGCAATACCTTGGCCTCTTCATCCTCTGGGATAGGGATGTCTTCTTTCACATATGAGTCCAACTCATTCTCTTCCAAGATTAACCCAATCCTATACTTCCAGGCGCAGAAGTTATCAGCCCCTTCAAGCTTATCCTCAAGCTTGGTGTGAAGAGACATCTTAAAGAGTACTTCAAATGGAAATAGAAAAGATTTAGGTCTTACCACTTGAAATGCTGAAAACTCGATCTGGTCCCAGATTAGGGTTTGTCGAAAAAACCTTAAAAATTCAAAATGTGAATTTCAAATTTTTGAAAGGATAGAAAGATGTGCTTTGATGATCTGATCAGCCTAGTGCATTCAAAATTTGAGATCAGCAAAGTTTTACCCTTCAGATTTGACTTTTTATCCTCCCGGGTTCACCAGGGAGAGCCCTGAATTAGGGTTTGAGTTTCTCGGATATCTACCCAGCCAAAAATCTCGATCCAAAGCTCTAAACTTTGATTTTTGCAAGGAGCTTCCAGCTGTGTCTTCAGATTCTAGAAATTCCTATTTTTGTGGAAACCCTAATTTTTAGGGCCAAATCAGAAAATGCTCGGAATTGAATTTTGATTGGACAGATAGATGCGCCTTGATGATTAGAGTCAATCTACTATATTGTTTTTCCAAAATCTGTGGAGAGAAACCCAATAAATAAGAAACTCAAGTTTTCGTCACTGGAAAATGTCTTCTTCTCAGGTTAGCTCTGATACCATTGTAAATTTTGAGCATTAATTCACAATACTCTAGGATCTTTACTGAGAGAATAACATATATAGTGTATCAATGCATGACAATCACAAGAATCAAAAACATCAGAGACACGAGACATAGAGTTTCCGTGGGGAAAACCCTAAGGTGAAAAACCCCACAACTTCCTCAGAGATAGAGAGAGTAATGGATCAACCAAAGTACAACCAAAATACACTAAGATAGTCTCCTAGTAGCAGATGATCCTCCTCCTCACTAGTGCGCCACTTTTTGAGTGAGAGTGAGATACTTTTTCGAGTGATCTAAATAGAGATCACCTGATCTCTATTTATACTAATCTGTTTTCCCAGTGACCTTATGGGGCCGACTTGTCTAGATAGGTACATCCACATTATAATATATATAATTCAGGGCTGACCCCACATGGTGGTCTAATAACCCATCGGCAAGTACACACACACTTACGACACTTGTCAATCCACATGACGACACTTCCTTATAGAGGAATAACACATCTCTAATAAGGGTACAATAAATATATATGAAATACACAGATGAAATACATTCCGAAGTTACATATAACTCAACACTCAAATATCTCCATTGCT
The DNA here is from genome assembly GCA_027924585.1 of Larix kaempferi. Lineage (NCBI taxonomy): Eukaryota > Viridiplantae > Streptophyta > Pinopsida > Pinales > Pinaceae > Larix > Larix kaempferi. The sequence goes on from BSBM01000867.1 coordinate 23,177, forward strand.
CTAAACCCATAACCACCACTCTCTCTCTTTCTATTTCTCTCTCTAAACCCCCAACCCAAAATGTCTCTATCTCTCTCTATACCCCCTAACCCCAAATGTCTCTCTTTCAATCTATTTATCTTTGTCTAAACCCTCTCTCTCTCTCTTTCTCTAAATCACTAATCCCCAATCTCTTTGTCTAAATCCCTATCCTCCAATATCTCTCTTGCTCTAAACCAATAACCACCACTCTCTCTCTTTCTATTTCTCTCTATAAACCCTTAACCCAAAATCTCTCTATACCCCTAACCCCAAATCTATCTATTTCTAAACCCCTAACCTCCAATCTCTCTCTCTGTCTCTCTCTCTCAATCTAAACCTCTAACCCCCAATATCTATCTTTAAACCCCTAAATCCCAATCTCTCTCTCTCTCTAAGCCCCTAACACCGAATCTCTCTCCCTCTCTCTCTCCCAACACTTACACCCAATCTCTCTATCTCCCTCCAACCCCACCTTTCCCTAAACCCCCTCGCTCTCTTGAACCCAACCCTCCACTATCTCTCCTCCTTTTACTAAACCCCGCTCCCTCTTTATAACTCCCCACCTATCCTTAACCACCCACACCAACTCTGACCACTAACCACCACCACTGCATTTTGCTCCCTCTCTCTCTCTCTTTAAACCCTTAAACCCTCAATATATTTCTCTCGATCTAAACCCCTAATTACCTGTGATATGTCTCTTTCTCTCTCTCTCTCTAAACACCTAACCCCCAATGTCTCTCTCTCTCCTTCTCTAAACCCCTAACCCTCAGTCTCTCTCTCTAAACCCCTAACAACCAATTTCTGTCTTTCAATATCTCTCTCCATATAAAACACTAACCCCCAATCTCTTTATATCTCGCAAAACACCTAGCCTCCATTCTCTCTCTCTCTCTAGCTCTCTCTCTCTCTCTATCTCTAAACCACTAACCCCCAATCTCTCCCTTTCTCTCTCTCTCTCTAAACCTCTAATATCTCTCATTCTCTCTAAAATACTAACCCTAATCTCTCTCTCTCTAGCAACACCTTTCCCTTATCCCCCCTTCCTCTCTCTCTCATCCTTTCCATAACCCTCCCTTCCTCTCTCTCTCCTCCTTTACCTAACCCCCCTATCTATCACTCTCTTTCTAAATGAGAAACCCTAAATCTCTCTCTCTCTCTCTAAACCCCTAACCCCCAAACTCTCTATCTCTCTCTAAACCCCTAAACCCTATTCTCTCTCCCTAACCATCCTCTCTCTCTCTCTCCTCCCCCCAAAATGCCCACTCTTGACCCTTCTACCCTTCCCGCAAAGTCTATTTCTCTTTCCCCCAACCCACTAGCCAACCATACTCCCCTTCTGATCTCTCTCTCTCTCTAAATATCTATTAACTCCCAATGTTTGTTTATCTCTCCCTCCCTCTATACTTATAACCCCCAATATTTCTCTCTAAACCCTAACCTCTAATCTCTCTCTCTAGATCCCTAACCTCTAATGTATCTCTCCTTTTGTCTCTCTCTAAGCCACTAACCTCTTATATACCTCTCTCAATCAAATATGCTAACCTCCAATCTCTCTCTCTCTCTCTCTCTCTCTCTCTAAACCCCTAACCCACAATCTCTCTCTCTCAACCCCTGACAACCAATCTCTATGTTCCTCTCTCTCTCTCTCTAAACCCCTGACCCATAATCTCTCCATGTATCTCTAAACCCCTAATCCCCAATATATCTCTTTCTCTCTAAGCCCCTAAACACCAATCTCTCTTTCTCTCTCTTAACCCCTAACCTACAACATCTCTCCCTCTAAATGAATAATAACCAATATCTCTCTCTCTAATCTCCTATCCTCCAATATCTCTATCTCTAAACCGCTAACCCCCCAATATATCTATTTATCTAAACCCCTAACCCCAAATCTCTCTCTCTCTATAAACCCCCAATCACCAATCTCTCTTTTTCTCTTCTCCTGGCACCCCCCATTTCCCTCTCTCACTAACCCTCATCTCTCTCTCTCTCTCGAAACCCATAACCCCAATCTCTCTCCCTCTCTCTAATCCCCTAATCACTAATCTCTCTCTTCCTCTATGCCCAACCCCTAACCCTCCATCTCTCTCTCTCCATCCCCACCTTTCCCTAAGTCTCCCTCACTATCTCTAACCCAACCTCTCCTCCCTCTTAATGATATCTCTCTCTCTCTCTCTAGCACCACCTTTCCATAACCCCCCTTCCTCTCTCTCTCCTCCTTTCTTTAACCCCCTTTCTCTATCTCTCCTCCTTTCCATAACCCCCCTATATCTCTCTCCATCCCCATATTTCCCTAACACCCCCTTCGTCAATTTAACCCAACCTCCTCTCTCTCTCCTAACATCGATAACCCTAAGCCCATATAAACCCTAAAAACCCATAAAATCCCAAAACCTTATAAGTTAGCTTGGATAAATAAATACATTAACACTTAACCTTGATAATATATAACCATTACTCTTTAAATTCCTAATCACCATCCCTCATAAGTTGTAAATCCTATAATACTTAACCCATAACACATATAAATATGAACCTATACAACCTTTCGACCCATAATCCTCAATTCATAAAATACATAGGGTCCAACCATTCATTCATTTAAGCCCTAATCTCTAGGCTCTTATCTCTCTCTCTCTCTCACACACAAACCCCCACTCCTCACCCTCCTACCCCTCTCCCCCACTTTATCGATCTATCCACTCTATCTATTTCTCTATCCCTCTAAACCCCTAACCTTTGATCTCTCTCTTTCTCTCTCTAAACCTTTAACCTCCTATATCTCTCTCTCTAAACCCTTAACCCATAATCTCTCTCCCTATCTCTCTCTCTCAAACACCCACTCCTCACCCTCTTACCCCTTACCCCAACTCTATTTATCTCTTTACTCTATCTATCACACTCTCTCTCTCTAAACACCTAGCCTCCAATTTCCCTCTCACTCTCTCTACATCCCTAAACAAAAATATATATCTCTATGTCTCTCTATCTAAACCCCTAACCCCCAATATCTCTCTATCTAAACCTTTGACCTCCAATCTCTCTTTCTCACATACACTAAATGCCTAACCATTAATCTCTCTCTCTCTCTCTCTCTCTATCTATGTAAACCCCTAACCCAGAATCTCGCTATCTCTCTCTAAACCCCTAGCCCCCAATATCTCTATCTCTCCCTCTAAATGCTTAACCCCCAATCTATCTCTTTATGTATATCTATCTCTAAACACATAACCTCCAATCTCTTTCTCTTTCTCTAAATGAATCCCTAACCCCCAATATCTCTCCCCCCCTCTCTCTAAACCATTAAACCCCAATATCTCTCTCTCTCTCACACACACACACTCCCTCTTTGTATCTCTCTCTCTCTCTCAATCCCAAACCCCAATATCTCTCCCACTCTCTAATCCCCTAATCACAGATCTCTCTTCCTCTGCACCCAATGCCCCACCTCTCTCTCTCTCTCTCTCTAGCCCCAACTTTACATACCCTTCCCATTCTCTCTCTCTCCCTCTCTCTCCTTCATTCCCTAATGTCCCCTCTTTCTCTCTCCCTCTGCCTCTCTTTATTTGTCTCCAAACCCTCACTCCTCACCCTCCCACTCTCCCCGCCCCCACTCTATCTATTTCTCTATCCCTCTAAACCCCTAACCTCACGTGCACTCACACGATCACTTAATTGAACTAAGCCTTAAAACGTACCCTAATTTGAACACACTTTTAACCCCACTTGGGGAACACTAAAAGAACTTTTGTAGCTAGGTAGTATTGGGGGGATAGGTGTTCCAATAACACCCCTCAGTTATTACATCTGAGACATAGAAGTTGTCCAATTAGGGAGCTAAAATCTCTTAGTACTTTTTGGCGCGGTCACAACCGGTTTGTGGGAAGGCCTCTCCCTTAGGAGGGTTGAAGTCGCGAGGATGGTTCCGGAAGCCTGAGTGGAATACTGAAATCCATTCAGTAACCGAAGGGCTACCATTCGCAGTTCTCGCGATATCCCTGTATTGGGATATTGCGATCAAAGGACCAAACGGCAGATTTACCTTTTCTCGACGCGTCATGAACGGAGTATCCTAGTAGCCTGTCTTTAGGATTGATTACCCGGTGTCCCTCCCGGTAGGGGGATATCTAGCCGTTGTCTCAACATTCATATTGTCTGACTTGGATTTCATCACCTTGCAGAGGATATCGTCTGTTTGAGTCACAATACTTTTAGATTAGGTGTTTGCATGATTCAACCCACCCTTGGTCTAGTTACACCTATTTTTTATAGACGCCGTTTGTATGTTGGTACTCTGACCAGTTGTTGCATTCCTCCACTTATTGTAGCACAGCTGCTAGAATAAGTGCCCTTTTTGAGGATTGATTTTTGGCCTGAGAGCCTTCTTTTTTCACTCCCCTTCTTGCACCCTCGGTTGCATTAGGGTTTTGAGTCTTTTTCAGATATATCACCACCTAATACTTAAACAAACTTTTACATAAAACCTTAATTCTCACCATTGAGAATTTTAGACGCTCTCGTCGTCTACAGGGCGAACTCCCAGAGTTTAGTCCACTTGGCTCTCCACGTCATGGACGCAGAGCCTTATCCCTTGATTCGACACATCGTCAATCAACTACACAGTCATCCGATTCTGACACACCTCACTTCACTTTTGATTTGGAGGTAGAATCCGAAAAACCCACAGAGTTACCACCAACCACCATTATGGCTGGAACACCATTTGATCCATTGTTTACAAGCACCATAGGTGAGACATCCACAGCCCCTTCTGCTGCGGTGCCATCCATGGCAACAACCACCCCCCTGGGTATGCCCAACATGGGTAACACTCCACATTTAGGAATGCCCAACACAGGGCCACCACCTGTCATAGGTATACCCAACATAGGGGTCACACCCCCTCTGGTTTCCACAAACCCTATCCCAGGAATCCCCACTGCTATTCCTAACCCAAGTGTAACCCATGTTGCACTTGGAGGCGCTGGCCCATACCAGACTACACCTATTGGAGGGCATATACCCTCCACACCTAGCATACCTTTAGGCGCTACTGGACCCCTACACCATACCACTATGGCCAGGCATGTCCCAGTTCCAGTCACCACATCTGCTAGTCTACCATACATGGCGAGTCTGAACCTGCCAGATTTAGCTAGGCTCACAAATGACCCCATTAGACATGATCCGGCGTGGCCTCAAATGCCCACCAAGCTCCCTTCTGACATCCCTAAGTTTGAGGGTAAGGCAGGAGAAGACCCACAAAACCATATCATGTCCTTCCATCTATGGTGTTCCTCCAACTCCATAGTGGACGACTCAATCCGCCTCCGGCTTTTACAGCGCACCTTCACTGGCTCTGCAGCCAAGTGGTATATCGAGCAGCCCCATGGGACGCATGCCACCTTTACCTCCCTTGCCTCGACCTTCCTGCAGTTTTTTCAATTACCTGTCCGCTATGATGCGGGCGTTGAGATCCTACTGTCTTGCAGACAAACCACGGCCACCCACATCACTGACCACATTCATGAGTGGCGTCGACGCCGAAACCTCTGTAAAATTAAGTTAGACGACCGTATATTTTTAGATTAGTTTCTAAAATCCCTCCTCCCTCTTATTGCGAAGGATGTGGCATCTGAAAGACCCCAGTCTGAAGAAGAGGCCATCCTCAAAGCCCAACAGTTTGATCTCATCTACGCCCAGTCGGGTTATCTATACACAATCATACCTGACGCCCCACGAGGTGACTCCTCACGTGGTGACGCACCGAGGGCATCACATGCCGCTGATGGCATCATTGGCCAAATCACCCTGCAACCTAAACCTTTCAGCATGGTGAGCACCATACCCGCCCCAGAGCTCTCTAGGGCTACATCCAATTCCGGAGCAACAACTTCTTATGCTCCAACAAATCAGACCCATCACATTCATGGACCCTCTTGTCCACAACATTGTTATGGGCAAGCGCCATCAGCATATGTACCTCCTACATACTATGCTCAACCTGCTACACAGAACCCCATTCAGTTCTCACCACAACCGTTGCAGTACCCACAGCAAACTACACCAGCTAATCCACCACATCCAATAGCTCAGGGGTACCAACAACCCCAACAGGCAACTGGACCACCTCCAGCTCCACCTGCATACTACCCACCGCAACCTGCTCCCGCACCTGCGGCTCCCCAGAATCCCCCCAATGCTCAAGGGCATGTGTATGCACAACAACATCAGCCCAATACCAAAATAACCAATGCAACCAGGGTGGGAAACCAAACCGCGGAAGAGGACGTAACCGTGGAAACAACCAAAACCATAACCAAGCTCCACAACCTACCCATCCTCCGCAAAACAATAACGCGGTGCCTTCTCATCAGAATCCTGATCGGCCACCTAAGCAAGCCAAAAATGCTAATTTACGAACAAACCATCCTTGTTCGATTTGCGGTGTCTATGGCCACTATACCCACGCTTTCCCACATCTGGAGCGAGCTCGACAACTATGGATAGATGACACCCATCGTCAGGGGCAGGCGGCTCCTCAGCCGCCACCCAACCCCCCACCACCTCAGCAACATCCTTTGGTGTTACAAAACCCTTTCCCAACACAAGGAGTGGTGAACACTCAGCCGTTAGCCCCCCCACAGGGCAACGTGCAAACACAACAAATCACTTACGCCGCTCCTGATCAACCCATGTTTGATTCAGGCACACACCATTTGTTGATGATGTCGACTGCCACTGCCAACCTCCAAACCCGTCGAAACCAATATGGCTCCACCTCTGAAGCCCCTCCCACCGACAAAAACACTAACGTTAATCCCACAGATCAAACGTTACGTATACCTCCGGCTCCACTTGATGGTGCTTCTAAAGCACCTCACTTCCCACTTCGTCGCATCAACATTAATCCCAATGCTCGCGCTGCGTCGAATTACAACATCGTAGACGACTTAGCCCAGTCTCCTGCAGCCATGTCTGCTTTAGAGGTTTTGAAAAAATATCCTTCGCAGCGCAAAACTTTGCTCTCTGCCATTGGTGCCATTGACCCCAATGATTCACAGCTGATCGCATTCGATTCAGACCAATCTGAACCACGCCTGCCTTCCTCTTTAGCATTCCAAGTTTCCGTTTCTATTCGGAATCTTGTCATCCATCGGTGCATTATCGATGAAGGGGCCTCCACATGCGTCATGTCCACATTCGTTTGGCAGAAGTTGGGATCCCCCACTCTCCAGCAGTCCACCACTGCGTTGCGAGCCTATGACGGTCGTTCGGCACAACCCCAAGGTATTTTAGCCAATGTCCCCGTCCAGCTGGTGGGTAAAACTGTCCTCATTGACATTGAGGTCATCAATGCCCAACTAGACTATAACCTTTTACTTGGTCGTAGCTACATGTATGCCATGCGGGCTGTTGCCTCATCCGTATTTCGCACCATGCAGTTCCCCCATGAGGGACGCGTGGTCAAGGTCGACCAGCTCACCTATTACGATCCCAAGGCCCCCGCCACACCTGAAAATGTTCTCCCCATGGTTGAACAACCTGTTTGTGGTGCAACTACCTCATTCATTTCCTCAGTAGGACCTGGACTTTACTCCGAGGCACCGATGACCTCTACATTCCAGGCCATTCCACCACCGTCACCGAAGACCCAGATCGCTAACCTCTGCAGTCTTTCACAAACACCTGGTAATCAACCCTCCTTGTTACCCAAACCACCATTAGTCCCTAGTCACATTGGGGTTACACCCATCCACACAATCCCCTTTCTATTTCCTCCTTCGGGTGTAGTGAGCGCCCCGGTTATGGCTACCCTTAGTCTCCCCGGGTTAACATTGGGATTAATCGTGTGGTATATTACGCCTCCCGTTCATCCACCGACACCAAATGTCATCCTACAGTCGGTGCAACCCATTGTTACTTCTACCCAACCACCTCCCGGTATCACGACTCCTTCGTCGTCGACGAATCCCGCTCCATTCGTCAAGCCCACTGGAGGCAGAGGCCCACAACCATACACTGCGGTTCGCCCACCCAAGGCAGTTAAACCTCCCTCCGTATTTCGTGATCCTCCAAAATGCTCGCTGTGTGATGAGTTAGGCCATCCAACCCATCAGTGCCCACAGTTACCTGCATTGCAGGAACACATGCAAATGCTGGACGACGACCCCAACATCCCGGTGGTCAAGCTCGACCCAAACCCCATGCCTCGTGATAAATCACTGCGTACCAACCACCCATGTGCGATATGCGGTATTTACGGCCACTACTCCCACAACTGTCCTGACATCCCAGACTATAGAGCAGCTCTCTACGAGATGAACAATTTGGACCTAGAGACGACACCCCCTACTATCGAGGAGATCTACCCTCCCGCATCATCATCATCCAAAGAGATTAACACCATCTACATGATCTCTTCGACTACCACTACCTCATCACTCGATTTGACCACTCAAAGCTCCCGCAATGACGAAGAGGTTCTCGAGACTCCTACTACCTTTGATTATCCCGGGGAAGACATGCACCATCGTCCATACTTCCTCCTGGAAGAGACTTCATCCACCACCGCTACCCAATCCGCGATTGAGTCCAAGGATTTCCTTCCTACTAAAATCGATTGGTTAACGGATCCGATGGCCGATATTTCTCCCGTCATCCACATTGACATCTCTGACCCACTTGGTGCCCTTCATACCATCACATTAGGAACCTCCCACAGTGAGCATGAGATCTGAGAATACCAACAACTCTTCCAAGAATTCACTGATGTCTTTACTTGGTCAGATATCGAAATGCCTGGCCTTGACCCTGCCATTTATACGATCTCCACTGGATACCCCTCTGTCCGGTCGGCCCCTTCCATTGATCCCTTTGAGACACAGGTTCAACCCTTTCAAATCGACCAGGAAACCACATGTCCACAACATGGGGGCAGGCCCAAAACCTTGCCTACTCATCATCATCGTGATCCTCGTCGGAGATACTGGGGGCATCCACCCCACAAAGGGAATCCCCCATCATCATATCATCACTTCGGTATGCCACCACGACCCACAGCCTCATGGTATAACACCCCGCCAGCAGTTGCTCAATGCCCTATTGATCTCTCTCTGAGACAACATCTGCACCACATTGACACCTCTGAGTTAGGGGGCATAATAGATTACCTCGACCATGGGATAGGGGGCATGATCAATCATTTTGAACCTTCCCCATCATCTCTATCTCAAACACCTCAATGAGCCCATCGTTCAAAACAACACATATGTGATCCACAATCACAAACCCCATGCACATAGCATGGGGGCAGGTCATTAACCTTGCTCACTTTTTCATATTCGTGATCTCAACCATTTTTGAGGTCACGTGTCACTTGTATATTTGAGTTGATTTTATACACATAGTATTTCCCCCCAACACTGCATCATTGGCTGGGTGGGCTCACCTTTATTTGTAGCAATTTTTTAACCTAGTTATTTGCTTTGACCATTGCAAAGTCCTTATGACATCCGTTTTTTCGCACCATTTGCACTGCCGGATTCATATTTCCGTGCCCGTGATGATGCTTGAGATCATTTCTCGCTCTCACCAGGACCAATATCAACATTGTGTCCCGACACCTTGTCGCCCCAGTTTGCGTACCACTTCGGCTGCTCTCTGTTTTTGATATATTTGATATCATCGGATTCATTTTTCCGAGCCCGTGATGATGCTTGAGATCATTTCTCGCTCTCACCTTTAGATTTTTTGGGCATTTTTCCCATGCCCTCACGTCGCCTCGGTTTGCGTGCCACATCGGTCGTTCTCCGTTTTAGACAAGTCTTATATCGCCGGATTCAATTTTTCGTGCTCGTGATGATGCTTGAGATCATTTCTCGCTCTCACCTTTTGATTTTTTGGGCATTTTTCCCATGCCCTCTCGTTACCTCGGTTTGTGTGCCACATCGGCCGTTCTCCGTTTTCGACGTGCCTTATATAGCCGGATTCAGTTTTCCACGCTCGTGATGATGCTTGAGATCATTTCTCGCTCTCACCTCTAGATTTTTTGGGCATTTTTTCCATGCCCCCTCGTCACCTCGGTTTGCGTGCCACATCGGCTGTTCTCCATTTTCGACGTGCCTTATATCACCGGATTCAGTTTTCCGTGCTCATGATGACACTCAAGATCATTTCTCGCTCTCACCTCTAGATTTTTTGGGCATTTTTTCCACGCCCCCTCGTCACCTCGGTTTGCGTGCCACACCGGCCGTCCTCCGTTTTCGACAATCCTTATGTCACCGGATCCAGTTTTCCACACTGATGACGATGCTTGAGACCTTTTCTCTCCCTCATCAATCCATTTTTGTTCGGTATAATTTTATCCCTTTTTTGGGCCGAGCAACCCCTTTTACGAAAAAGGCACTTAGGGAGTTTCTGTTAAGCTCTTTTCTGACTCCTAAAACAATGAAAAGATCACCGAGCAATCTTGCTTCCTTTCATGCTCGTTAAACGTATCTGAAAGGGCATCTACCTGGTATAAGTTTACCCCTTTTCCGGACCTTGTAGACTAATTACGAAAAAGGTATACTCTAGTCACATCGGCTAGAAGAGTTCTCCATCCGCATCATTTTATCCTTTTTCGGGCCTTGGAGACTAAACTTACGAAAAAGAAACACCAACAGAGTCCACTTACCGTTTTCAGACTCTCTAAACATGAAAGCAACCATGAGCATGAGCCGTCCTGGGCTCGCAAAATCCACAGGACCGTACCATTTTAGAGCACACTTTTATCCCTTCTTGGAGCTCATTAAAACTACGAAGAAGGAATCAATGGTGCCTCTTGGCGCCACGACAGATCACATCTACTCATACGGCAGCTTCCCCATTTTGGTCGCCTTTGTTCAGAGTATTCTGCAGTATGTCACCTTGATAATCCCTCGACAGCACCTATCAGCTCGTCGTCCCCCCCAGAGTCAATATATACCATTCAGTCAAAGCAATGATCCCCACACCTACAAGTCAGTTCCCTACGCTGCCAGGTCAACCATGTCATCATGCTCTGAACAAAGGAAGTTTGAGTCTACCCATTTTTTGACCCAGTTATTTCCCATCCCCACAAGTATGTCAGTCCTACCAGCAGTACTACATCACTTCAGTTCTACACCTCGTGCTCCTATCAAGGAAACATCATTGCCTTGTTAGTTGCTGGTCTCCCTCTGTCGACGACAACTACATTGATTCCAGAGGATAGACCTAGAGGTCCCTGTGTCTTGGACTCATTACCATTTATGATGAGTGCCTACGAATCATTTCGAGAGGAATCCTCAGTGCCTCTCCGAATGGTTGTTTCTCACATGTTCGACTTCAACTCCTTGATCGCATCGTTGAGACTCACACAAGGTATTGGTCCGTTCAGTTATTAGTCGAAGACCCTGGATACCACCTGACTCCTCCACAATTGAGAGTCTACCTATGGATACAACAAGTTACATTTTTTCTATAGATATCCGGGTTGCGTATGGCGACAATATTCCAGATGGCTCACAGTCATTGAGTCCATACAAATGTTGGACACCTTCAATTTCAACAGTTCAACAGTTATTCCAGTGTATCAGTTATTGAGATCAGCCATGATCATGAGTATATCCCACAATAATGTCCCCTCTGGACCATTATGATGTACCAGTATATTTCTTTACGTATTAGATCCCCCTTCTTGGGACTAATTGTTTTGTATACGTCTTGATACAAGCATGGGAATGCCCGCCTCGTCCTTTTTCAGAGATTATACTTCATTCATATTGAGGCCATGTAATATTTTTTGTTTTTGCAGCTTCCAAGGGCCGTGGCTCCAGTCTCCAACCGGTCTCTTCTCTCCCCTAAAAACCCCAGAAAAATGGACAAAAGAACTATGATGTCTATCGGCCATACGATGAGCTCCTGCCCTCACACATCAAGGGGCAATCTGTTAACACCTAAAAAGTGCTCACTAGCTCATTCCCTTACTCACATGACCCATTTGTCCACTTTTCCACCATCTGAGCCTCTGAAACCAACAAAAGGTCACCAAAAGACCTTAGTACACCCCTTTTTCCATTAAAAAAGATTATTTTTCCCAAAAAAGCATAAAAAACCCTCAAAAAGGGTCCAAATTCCCAAAAATATTAAAAAGGGAATTAAAATATTATTTTTATTCAAAAAAGGAAAAAGGAGGGAAAAGTACCTAAACCATGTTGGTCAATACCATTTGGTTTCCACAAAACCACAAATGGTATTTCCCACCACCAAAACCTATAAAAAGGTGGTAGGGGCTCCTCATTTCACATCCATCCATTATCTCATCCTTATGCTGCTGAAATCTCCCTTGAGCATTTTAGCCATTGCAAACCACATTGGAGAAGAGACCATTGGAGATTGGAGTTGCTCATCCTTGGAGCCATTCAACCTCACCATTAGAGGTATTGATTCCGCAAGCACTTGATTTCCCCATTCTTTCAATACAAATTCATTATTCTACATTGTCTTGTTCTTGATTTTAAATTATTTTTGTTATTTGCTTAATATCTTTGCTTAGATCCATGAATAGTCTTGTTTAATTAGTTTATTGTTATTTATTTCCATTGAAACTGCTGCTACTAGTTAGCAGGTGCCCATAGCACTAAGCCTGGTTGCAAAACCGGGCCAACACCCCTAATGTCCTATATATCTCTCTTTAAACCCTTAACCCACAAGCTCTCTCCTTCTCCCTCTCCCTCTCTCTGTCTCTCTCTCAAACACGCACTCCTCACTCTTCTACCTCTTCCCCCAACTCTATCTATATATTTACCCTCTCTATCACACACACTCTATCTCTAAACACCTAACCTCCAATTTCACTCTCTCTCTATCAACCCCTAAACCTAAATCTATATCTCTATATTGCTCTATCTAAACCGCTAACCCCCAATATCTCTCTCTCTCTAAACCTTCAACCTCCAATTTCTCTCTCTCTCTCACACACTAAATGCCTAACCACTAATCTCTCTCTTTCTCTATCTATCTATCTATCTATGTAAACCCCTAACCCAGAATATCTATATCTCTTTATAAACCTCTAACCCCCAATATCTCTATCTCTCCCTCTAAATGCTTAACCCCACTCTATCTCTTTATATATCTATATTTAAACCCATAATGTGTAATCTCTTTCTCTATATATATTAATCCCTAACCCCCAATATCTCTCTCTCCCTCTCTCTAAACACCTAACCCCCAATCTCTCTCTGTCTCACTCTCTCTCTCTCTTTCTCTGTATATCTCTCTCTCTCTAATTCCCTAACCCCAATCTCTAAACCCCTAATCACAAATCTCTCTTCCTTTGCACCTAACAACCCACCTCTCTCTCTCTCTCTCTCTCTCTCTCTCTCTCTCTCTCTCTCTCTCTCTCCAAATGCCCACTCATCACCCTCTTACCCCTCCCCCCCACTCTAACTATCTATTTATCTATCCCTCTAAACTCCTAACCTCCAATCTCTCTCTCTCTCTCTCTCTCTCTCTCTAAACCCCTAACCTCCAGTCTCTCTAGCGCCATGTTTACCTAACCCCCCTTTCTCTCTCACACACCCTTTCCCTAACCCCATTTCTTTGTCTCTCCTCATTTCACTAACCCCCCTATCTCTCTCTCAAGCCCCATCTCTCCCTAATTCCTGCTCCCTCTCTCTAACCCAGCTTCCCCTCTCTCTCTCCTCCTTTACGTAAACCCTCCTCCCTCCCTCCCTCTCTATCTATAAACCCCTAATACCTAATCTCTCTCTCTCTCTCTCTCTCTTTCTTTCTATCCCCACCTTTCCCTAAACCCCCATCCTCTCTCTCTCTATCTCTCTAGCCCCACCTTTCCCTAACACCTCATCACTCTCTCTAACCTAACCCCCCCTCTCTCTATCATCCTTTCAATAATACCCCTCCATGTTTAAAATCCCAATCCCTCTCTTTCTCAACTTGCCATATTCCACTATACCATAAAGCCTAACCCCCACTCTATCTCTCTATCTCTCGTACCACTAACCATATCCCCATCCCTCTCTCTCTATATCCCTCTCAAAACCCTTAACCACCAATATCTCTCTAAAATGCTAACCTCCAATCTCCCTCTCTATATCCCTAACCTCCAATATATCTCTCCCTTTGTCTCTCTCGAAACTCATAACCCCTTATATCTCTCTCTTTCTCTAAACCCTTAATCTTTAATATCTTTCTCTCTCTCTCTTTAAACTCCTAACCCAAAATCTCTCTCTCTCTATCTCTAAAACCCTAACTACCTATCTCTCCATCTATCTCTAAAACCCTAATCCTCAATATTTCTCTTTCTATCTCTCTCTCTAAACCCCTAACCTAAAATCTCTATCTCTCCCTCTAAATCCCTAACCCCAAATATCTCTCTCTCTCTAAGCCCCTAACCCCCAATCTCTTTCAACCTCTCTCTAAAGTCCTTGCCCCTAATATCTTTCTCTCTAAACCACTAATCCCAAATCTTTATCTTGCTAAAATTCTAACCACCAATCTCTCTCTAAATGCCTAACCACCAAACTCTCTATCTCTTTAAACCTCTAACCCCCAATCACTAATCTCTCTCTTCCTCTTCTCTAAGTGCCTCCCCCTTCCCTCTCTCCCTAACCCTCCTCCTCCTCTCTCTCTCTCTCTCTATATATATATACATATATATATATACTAAACCCCTAACCCCAATCTCTCTACTGCTCTCTAAACCCCTCATCACCAATCTCTCTCTTCCTCTGCCACCAAGCCCTAACCTCTTTCCCTAACCCCCCCTCTCTCTCGCCATCCCCACCTTTCCCTAACTCTCACTCGCCCTCTCTAACCCATCCTCTCCTCTATCTCTACTCCTTTCCCTAACCTCTCCAACCTATTTATAATCTCTCCTTCTCTCTTTCTCTCTCTCTCTTGCTTAATCCCTAACCCCCAATATATCTCTCTTTCTCTCTATAAGCCCCTAAAACCTACTTTATCTCTCTCTCTCTCTCTCAAACCACCTTTATGTAACCCCCCTTCCTCCCTCTCTCCTCCTTTCCCTAAACCCCTTCCTCTATCTCTCTTCCTTTCTATAACCCACCTATATCTACCTCCGTCCCCATCTTTCCCTAACACCCCCTTCCTCTCTATAAGTCAACCTCCTCTCTCTCTCTCTCACTCTCTCTCTCTCTACCCTAACACCCATAACCCTAAACCCAAATAAACCCTAAAAACCTTAAAATTCATGAAACCCTAAAACCTTATAAGTTACCTTGGATTAATAAATCCATTAACACTTAACCTTGAAAATATATAACCATAAATCTTTAAATGCCTAATCACCAGCCCTCATAAGTTCTAAATCCCATAATTGTTAACCCTTAATACATAAAACATGTATAAAGATGAACCTATACAACCTTTCTACCCATAATCCTCAATTCATATAATACATAAGATCTAATCATTTATTCATTAAACCCCTAATCTCCAGGCTCTCTCTCTCTCCAACGCCACCTTTCCCTAATGCCCCCTCCCCCTCTCTAACCCTACCTCCCCCCCTCTCTCTTTTTCCTCCTTTCGCTAACCACTCCTCCCTCTTTATACCCCACCCCCTCTCTTTCTCCATCCCCCATCTTCCCCTATACCATAAATCCTAACCCCCATATCTCTCTATGTACCCTCTTTATTACCCTAAACCATAACCCTATGTTCTCTCTACTTCTATCTACATCCATCTCTCTCCGTCCCCCTCTTATATTCACCTTCTCTCTCTCTTTTTATCCCCCTAATCCCTAACCCTACTCTTCCTAACCATATAACTGCATCAATAACCATCTATACTGCTCCTATGATCTCTCTCTCTCTCTCTCTAAATCCCCACTCCTAAACCTCCTAACCTTACCCCCCACTCTATCTCTATAAATCCCCTACCACTAACCTCATCTGTTCAGGTACACAGGGTACTCCCAAAAGACTGAACACCTGGAGCAACCACTTCACACAAATAGATCACAGATTGATACATCGATGTTTTGACGTGGTTTAAACCCTCATGAGGGAAACACTCCATGGCCCCGGCCAAATAGCTTCTACGAGACAATTTATTATGCAAAGAAAGAAAGTTACAAATGAGCTTCTCATAATCGATCAACTAAACAATGACCCTCCATGCTCTTTAAATAGAGACCATGGACCAATCAGGTGTTAAGCCATAGATCAAGGTTAGGTATGATCTAAGAGAAGTTGAGCCTTCGGATCACAACATATTGTGATCGTCGGATTATATATTTACAAATGCATACTAATGCATACTAAAGAAACACACTTTCCCTAATAGATATATTACACAAGTTGATCTTAACTAACTCCTAAGTGTCTAAATATCCTAACATCCCCCCTTAAGAACAACTTGGGATAGGATTGAAGGATTTACAAAAGTGACACTATTAGGAGAAGGAAGGAGGCATTAGAACCTATCCCCCCTTAATGACAAGTTCTTGAACTCCTAACATAGATCGAAGTTTAGAAAAATTCACTTCTGTAAGAGACTTAGCGAAGATGTCTACAACTTGATCATCTATAGGGCAAAATAGCACTTCAAGAACACGATCATGAACAAGATTTCTGATGAAGTGCATATGTATCTCAATGTCTTTGTTGTGTTGATGTAGAACTAGATCTTTGGCAAGCTTGATGGCACTTTGATTGTCACACCAAAGTTGAGTAGGATGCTACTACTCAAATCCAAACTATGAAAGGATCTATCGAAGCCATAAAGCTTCCTAACTGGCATTAACTGCTGCTCGATATTCTGCCTCTGCTGAAGAAAGAGCAAGAGCTTGTTGTTTCTTACAAGCCCAAGTGACAGGTCTAGAACCCATACTGAAAACATAACCTACAGTAGACTTTCAATCATCAGGATCGCTGGCCCAATATGAATCAGTGAAACCAACCAACAAATGTTCCCCCTATACTGTAATGAATCCCAAACTGAATTGTAATTTGAATATATCGAAGTATTCTTTTAGCTGCTTTCCAGTGACTTTCATGAGGTGTTTGCATATAATGGGCAACATGACCAACGAAAAAGGAAAGGTCAGGACGGGAATGACTCAAGTATAAGAGACTACCAATAGGCTGACGATACAAGGTGGAATCTACTTCAGGGGAAGTACAAGTGGTAGAAAGTTTGACTCCAGACTAGAAGGGAGAAGGGGTTGGTGTACAATATTCCATGTGAAAGCGACGTAGAAGGTCACAAGCATACTTAGACTGAGAAAGAAAGATTCCTTCTTTGGTTTGCAGGACTTGGAGACCAAGAAAATAATGCAAATGTCATAAGTCTAACATTTCAAAATTTTGTTTAAGACTGAATTTCACATGGGTTATAAGCTTAGGGTCACTACCAGTAAGAATAAGGTCACCAACATATAGAACAAGTATGATGAGATGGTTTCCTACTTTCTTGGTATAGACATTGGGGTTAGAATGGCATCTAGAAAAACCAGTGTCAAGGAGAAAGCTATCCATTTTGGCACACCAAGCTCTAGGAGCTTGCTTAAGGCCATATAAGGATTTCTTAAGGCGACAGACAAGGATAGAGTTATTTTGAACATATCCAGGAGGTTGTTCCATGTAAATTTCCTCTTGTAAATCACCATGTAAGAAGGAAGAATTGACATCTATTTGATGGACTTCCCAGTTATGTAAGGATGCAAGGGAAAGAACAAGGTAGATGGAGTTCATTTTTACGAGAGGAGCAAAGGTTTCATTGTAGTCAATCCATTCAACTTGGGAAAAACCTTTGGAAACTAACCTTGCCTTAAGTCTTTCAACACTTCCATCTGATGCATACTTAGTTTTGTAGACCCATTTACATCTGACAAGTTTTTTTCCTTTTGGAAGAGGTACAAGATCCCAAGTATTGTTCGCCATTAAGGAGCGATATTCTTCATCCATAGCTGCATCCCAATCTGGATTTCCTGAATCTTCTACAAATGTTTCTGGATTATGATTCTCGAAAACTTGAGCCAAAAGAGAAGAGGCTTGCTAAAACTGAGAACGTGTTCGACGTTGATCTCTAGGATCACCAACAAGATCACCAACTACTTCACATGTTGAACAGACCCATCAAGGAAGCACTTGTGTTGGTGCAACTGGAGGAACATGAGTAGGCAGAGGTGGATTTTCATCCTCACTGTCATAATCAGAAACTGGAGTTGGAAAACTGTCAAGGAAGTTGGAAGAAGAAGAAGAAGGCACAATCACTAAATCAGGCTCACAGGCCAAAGATGGCACAATCGCCAAGTTAGGCTTGCAGGCCAAGATATTTTCATCAAATTTAACATCTCTTCTAATGATTACATCATGAGAATGTGGTTGAAGAAGTCTATAACCTTTTACATTTTCAAAATATCCAACAAATATCCACTTTTCACTTTTAGGCTGCAATGCTTTCCGTTTTTCATCCAGAATGTGAGCCCATGCTTCACTACCAAACAAACAGAAGTGACTTACATCAGGTTTAGTTTCACTCCATGCTTTTTACGATGTGATACCCTGTAAAGCTTTAGTGGGGGTGCGATTAACTATGTAATTTGCACAATTAATGGCTTCAGCCCAGAATTGAAGACTTAGTCCCTTAGATTGGATCATACAATAAGCCATTTCTTTTAAAGTGTGGTTCTTCCTTTCAGCTACACCATTTTGTTGTGGTGTATATGGAACAATGTGTTGTTGTTGGATGCCTTGTTCAGTGCAGAAAGTAGTGAAATTTTTGTTAACATATTCTCCTCCATTGTCAGATCTTAACTCAATAATTTGATGACCATATTGTTTTTCAACAAGGGCCTTGTAGGCCAAGAACATGTTAAATACTTCTCTCTTAAGTTTTAGGAAATAAACCCAAGTGCGTATGGTGTAATCATCAATGAAAGTTAATAAATATTTGAAACCAGAAAAGGAAGTAGATGGAAGACGACCACACAAGTCACTATGCACAAGCTCCAAGGGATCCGAGGCATGCCAAGAGGCACGTTTGTCAAAACTATCCCGATGATGTTTTTCGAGTACACAACTAGAACAAACACCATCCCTGCAAGATACCATCGGAAGACTTGTCACCATATTGTATTTACATAGTTTTTTCAATGAGCAATAATTTAAGTGACCAAATCCCTCATGCCAAAGTTTGCTCAAGTTATCACTATGAGCAACAAAAATTGAAGGAAAAGGTGATGACCCAAAGTTGTTAAACTTGTACAACCTGGTAATATCATCAACAATTCCGGTAGCTAGGACCTGTTGAAAATCTTTAAAATCCTTGATTGCAACTTGGTGAGGTGTAAATGTCACAGTTTTACCTTCACCAGAATTAGTGATTTGATAAAATGATAACAAATTGCAGGAAATTATGGGAACACATAGTACATCATTGAAATGACCATTATCTACTAGAACTGTTCCATCTCCTACAACACTTAGAGATCTATCATCAACAACAAATATTTGTTTGGTGCTACATTCATGCATAATAGAAAAGATGGCTTGATCCTTAGCCATATGATAAGATGCTCCAGTATCAATGAGCCATTCATTTGAAGTAGAAGAAGAAGATGCATTATAAGAATAACCAAAAGCACAAAGTGCATGTCGATGAGACATAGATTCTGAAGGCGAATCTAGGCTGATGTGGTGCTTCTTCATTTCTACTTCCAAGGCTACCATCTTCTTGAAACACTTAGATTCATCATGATAATCTTTCCCGCAATAATTGCAATGATGCTTAGTCTTCTTGCATTTTGGCTTGGATCCTTTGTCATTTTTTAAAGAAAGCACTGACTGAGAGGGTTTGGGACTCTTGTTTAACTTATTATTGCGAAAAGTTTGTTTCTTGGGATGCTTGGACTTTTCTTTCTATTAGGACAATAAGGCTTTCCCAGATGTATCTACATTCTTGATTATTCCAAGATGGATGAGCTTATCTTCCTCTCTAATCAAGGAATCACAAAAGGATTCAAGACTAGGCTCTTGATAGCTAACTGCATTCAAGGATTCTTTCATGGAGTAAAATATAGATACAAAAACAGAATATGCAGGTCCAAGTTTTGAAAGAATATGATAAATACATTGTTTGGCTTCCCTCTTAATCTTACATTCTACACATAAGAGTTTAAGAGTTTTGTACTTAGATAAATAATCTTGAATGCATGAAAAATCACTTGGATTTAAATAAATCAACTTGTTTTCGAGTTGATGACCTCGAATTTCATTGTGTTTACCAAACACAGATTCCAACTTGTCCCAAGCAGCATTAGGTTCATCAATTCCAGATATGTGGAATCGCAAATCAGTAGAGATTTACATCCCAATCAATCCACGAGCTTCATCACATCTATTTTCTCATTTTATTTTCTTATCATCATCAGTGGGTTTTTGTTATAGGTCAAACTTGCACCTCTCCGTACGTGATCACCTTGAGCTATTGATCACACAAAAGAACAATTTGGATGGAGGAGCATGTTGACCTTAGATGATACTTTGACTTACTCCATTTCCTGACATTACTGGAAAAACCATAAAAATATCATTCTGAGATATGAGCGCTACTCTACTTCAATAAGACTAGCACCCATACGCTACTCCAGTGTACAATAGTAGCGCTCAAAGCCTTATGAGCGCTACTCCTTCTCAACATAGTAGCGCTCAACATTTAAAATTCGATGAGCGCTAGTTGGTAAGCACTAAAGTAGCGTCCTAAATGCTACTTCACTGAACAATAGTCGCATACATATCAAAAGATGACTAAAAAATAATTAATTTTCACAAGGAGGATTAGTTGCTGGTAGTTTCCCAACTTCCCCAACTTCCTCCATAACCATACATCGACCTGAATTGCTTCTCTAATCCTATAAATACAAGGAATACTAAAGAGAAAGGTTACATGGATCAATGGATAAACTTAGAGACATAGAGATCTAAAACAGAAGTTTGCATTGAGAGGAGTTGATGCTGAAGATATCCAAGCCAGAAAAGAGCAAGAGCCCATAATCAAGCTGCAGGAGCTTGTCATAAAGTCAGGTATACTTGTACATCAATTTACTTTTGACAATAAAGGTTGAAGTGTCTTTCTTGTTCCAACTTGAATGTTTTCTGAAGTAACATCTTAATTTGGATCTATTTTGGTCAATATCGAATGTTAAACATTGTTTTTGTTTCTTTCAAGCTTTATATATTGTGCAAGATACGTTGAGAAAGGTGTTTGTCTTACAGGTTTACTGAACAGAAGGTGGATTTGAGGACTGAGCGAGCGATCAAACAAAAGCTAGGATTGAACGCCAGTTAAGAGGTATGTTCTCAAGGTCCAAAACTCATTTCTTTTCATAAACATTTCTGCAATACATTTAATACACTTACCTGTCACCCCATCCAAGTTGATAGCATTAGTTTCCTTGCTATAGGGTAGTTTTGCCCGCCAACAGACTGGCGACTCTGCTGGGGATAGTTGAGTTTTTGCTCTAGGAAAATTTTTCTTGTTTGTCTTCCTAGAATTGTTTTGACTTCTTTGATGTGTTGAGAAACCCTGTAGGTATCCATTGCCTGTTTTTATCTGCTTCCATCAGTCTTTTTGTATCTTTCAAAGTCAGTTTTTTAAACTTTTGAGATATGAGCGCTACTTTGTTGTACATACAGTAGCACCCATACGCTACTGTGCTATACATACAGTAGCACCCATCTTTGCGGGGGCGCGAGTTTCCCTACTACACAGTAGGGTACATTTCCTAAAGCTTTCTATTAGTAGTCTGCTTGAGTTTTTAGCCTTTTGGTGGTTTGCTGACTTTGCTTTTAGGTCTCCTTGACTGGTGTATGAGGTTTTTAACTTTTGTTTAAGTCATAGAACCTTTCTTTGAGTCTTTTTTCCATCTTTTGAATCGCTTGTTGACCTTTGGAACGTTTGGACTGTTTATAACTTTTTGGAAGACTAGGTTGTGTTTTGTGGTGAGCACTTCACTTTTTTATAGGCCCTGACTATATGTTGCTGGTTTACAAACTTGCATACTTTTGTATCTGCTGTTTGTGGCAACGTTTGTCTGCTCTTTACTCATCCTATCCTTTGTTTTAGGGTTTGGTCCGTTTTAGAGCCTCTAGGGTGTCTTCCGAACTTGTTGATTTCAAATCTTCCTAGACTTATTGTCTTTTCTGGTTTCAAGTGTATTTAAAGTGCTTTAGGCTGATTCATTTCTCAGCTCTTTGTGTTAGTAGGGTAGTTGGCAGCTTGCTTGTCTACGTTTTGCTTGGCATAATGGTCTTGCTAGTGTTAGATGCTTTAGGTCTGTCCTCTTGTATCTATCTCCTTTGTTTTCTCCCACTTTGTTTTCGAGTTTAGAGGCTTTTTCTTTGCAAAAAACCTGTAGATCAAGTCTTTTTTGAGCTAGTGCCTTGACAGCTATAAGCTTAAGAACCATTTTTAGCCATACTTACACATTGCACACAAGTCTTATTTTGATTTCCATGTTTATAGCTATTTTTCGTTTATGATAAAATAAAAAGCAAAAAATTTGGTAGTTTAAGTTTAATAAGGCTTATTTTTGTTACAAGATAACATAAGTTATTTTTGTACAATTTCAAAAAAGAAAACAAAAAGAGATTAAAGTAGATTTTCTCAGATTTTCAGTTTGGAAAAGAAGTAAATGAAAAAATAAAAAGAGATTTGTTGTATAAAGTTTGAATTTATGCACTTCTGTTTTCTTATTGCAACCACGCCACACAAAAGCACTACCTTTTGAGTAATAACAACCCTAAATTTTTTTAATAAAATGAAATAGAAACAATTTTTCTTTTTTAGGGATACACTACACCAACTAGTCTTGGTTAGGATCTTGAGTTTAAATCACCTTAAACCACTCAAGATCACACATTACGCAAAAATCGTAGTTCGACTATCACAGGTAAATCCATTTCACTCAAAGCTTGCCTGGGATCTATGTAGTAGGTCATTGCAAGATCAGATTGTTGGCAATACTCCTCCTACTTTCTGTCTTGAGCATACGCCAGGATTGGATCACGTATGGGGACTCTTTAGAGTTTTGGGCTCAGTTACCCTGCCCATTCCTTCTGATTCGACCGGTGACTATTCCCCAGGATTTTTTGGTGTTGTGTATCCTTAGTATATTACTTTAGGTTCATACACAGGTGACAGCAGAGGGTATATCTGTTGTACCTAAGACAAACGTGGGAGGAAATCCCTTGCAGGTCTTTGGGAGGGTGGTTGGGTGATTCCAGTGCTTGCACCCTTAGTCATTATATTGTGGACCCCAGGTAACTGTCTTTCTTCCTTTGTTGATCTATTCTGGGCCCTCATCATCCCAGACTCTTCTCCGGAAGGCATCCTGTTTTCCTGGTTTGCATACGTAGGAATTTTTAGTTGGCATGCTAATTTCCCCCTAGTTGTAGTGGCCACTAGGTTCTAGTTTGTTATTTTATATATATAATCACAAAGAATCAAGAACTTCATAGATCGAGAAGGTTTCAAAACCTTCCACCACTTAGAACAGAACCTTTATAGCCAACTAGACGACAGCGGGTAAACCCCGATATTTCTTCAGAAACTACTCCTGAAACAGAATTTCCTGAGAAAATTCTTACAACAGAAAATCCTTAAATAGGAATTCCTGAGGAATTACCAATTGAAGTTGAGTTTCCTGAAGAACAACAAACAACAATAGAAAACCCTGAAATATAGGTTCCTGAGGAACCACAACCAGGTACCCCAGATCAACGACACTTTAGTTCAGTTGAGATTGAAGATCTTACTTCTGCAGAGTATAGCACTCCTTTCAATCATCCTTTGACCAATCCTAGAATTCCTCTTCTATCACCTGTTGGTTTCCAGCAGCCTCATTACAGTGCATATAATTCCTTGCCCGGACATATGATGTCTACTCTAGGAGGTGAACAGGGAGTTCCCCAAACTCCCACCATAGGTATGAACACTAACACAATAAATCCTTCTTTTACTGCTACACCGAGTCAAGCAAAGAAAACCTCTATGTCTACTCCATCTTTCAATTTTAATACTGGTACATTAGGTATGCCAAGTTCAACAATGATGGCATATATCCCTACACCTACTGTTGGACCTAGCAGTACAGCCAATTTAACACCACCTCCTGCTTTTCAATTGTTATATCAGATACCTAGTACTTGGATTTCCACACATGCTGTAGGACCAAGTGCTTCTGCAACCGTGCCGGTCATGAGTACCATCACTGCACCGTCTACATCAACTACCACTCGTTTCAATACCTTTGCAGGCCCCAACATGAATCAATGTAATATGCCTGCAGGTAATGTCCATTTTTCTTTATTCTCAAGGGGAGGGGGTAATATTTTTAACCAGCAATATGGCGGGGCTAACACCTAGCCACAGTGGACGAACCCACAGAGCACTAATCCACTTTCATATGGGTGGGGAAATTTCAATAATTCTTTCGTACAACAATAGATGGCAGGGGGAAACCCCTACCAACAAGTAGCTAGGGGCAACCCCTATCAACATATGGTAGGATGAAACCCCTATCAGCATATGGTCGGGGGAAACCCTTATCAACAAATGGTTGGGGGAAACCCCTACCAGCAGACGGCTGGGGGCAACCCCTACTAGTAGTTCATGGGTCAAATGATGGGTGGTTCCCCTTATCAAGTACAGTCTTACCGGCCTCGTTTACCATTTCTGGCAACTTTAAATTTGCCAGATCTTTCCAAACTGACCAACGATCTAGTGTGTCATAATTCTACATGGCCATCAGTTCCCACCAAGTTACCTTCGGACATTCCAAAGTTCGAAGGCAAAGCAAGTGAAGACCCTAGTGACCATGTCACTACTTTCCATTTATGGTGTTCCTCGAATTCATTAAATGAAGACTCCATTAGATTGAGACTGTTCCAAAGGACTTTAACCGGTGCTGCAGCCAAATGGTACATTGAGTTACCTGCAACCACATTCTCTAATTTTGGAGATCTCACGACTATCTTTTTGAATCACTTACAGCTTCATGTTCGTTATGATGCCGGAACAGACCTTTTGTCTACATTTAGGAAAAATAAAGCCACTCATTTATCTGACCACATTCAAGAGTGGCAAAGACAGAAGAGGTTCATTAAGGCCAACATACCTCCAGAATTCCTTCTTGAGTGGTATTTGAAATCACTCCTTCCTTATATTTCTAAGGAAGTATCTACATCTGGAGTATCTAACGAGGAAGAAGCCATCCTACGGACCCAGTAGTTAGATCTCATTTATGCACAATCCAGGTTATTGTATGAGATTATACATGATGCTCTGCGATCGAATACCGATTTGAGTAGACATAAACCTGGACCACATGTTGACAGCATAGTGGGTTTAGTTGACTCTACAGCTTTCGAAGCATTGACCAAACAGGTTCATGCCTTATTTGTCAAACAATCGACTGCAGATGTTTCTCCCATCACAACCTCTCCTTCTACTTATGAGCCTGTCAACTAGGTTCAGAACAATCTAAAGGGCCCTCGGCAGCCCAATAACAAAAAGAAGGGCAAGAAAGGAGAGGGGAACCAACAAAAGCCCAAAAAATAAAATGCCAAAGAGGGTAACAAAGAGGAAAAGAAGGATAAGTTCCCTTGTAAACTTTGCAAGCAGAACCACCTTCCTCACCAATGCCCTCTGCTTGAAGAAGCCCATAAGCTCTTAAGAGAAAAGAAGCCTGTCGTCCTGAAAGATCCATTCCCTAAAGGACAGAGCTCAACTTCTGGCACCTCCAATATTGGGGGCACTACACATGCTACGGTTGATCAAACTTTTATTAACATGGTTAATTCAGATGCACTCTTACAAATGAGAGCCAGGAACTATACCCCGGACGCACAGGAAAAGGATAAAGAGATTCCAGAATCCTCCACTCCACTCCACATACCTATGGACCCAATGCCCAAGATCCTGAAAGGTGTCTTGAAATGGGCATTGCACAATCCCAACACTCGGGATGCTTCCAACTACAATGTGGTTGAAGATTTAGCCCAGACCCCTTGTGCCATGTCTACTTTAGAAGTCTTGCAAAGTTGTCCTTTACAATGGAATGCACTTCTGGCAGCTATTGGAAGTATGGAATCCTCTTACATGTCTGCGCGATTTGATATGACTGATGTCAAATACCGGTTTCTCTACCAAGTTGCTCTTCAGATTGAAGTCGTTCATGGTCCAATGACCATCAAACAAGCTGTAGTATATGAGGGCACGTCGACTTGCGTAATGTCAATTTCCTGTTGGAAAGCTTTAGGCTCCCTCGAGTTAGCCCCTTCTAACACACTGCTTACTACATTTGATGGCAGAACTTTTCGTCCACATGGGGTTTTGCCATCATTTAATGTCACATTGGCCGGTAAGACAGTTGCTGTAGAAGTACAAGTTCTGGACGCTCCACTTGATTACAATATGTTATTGGGT
Source organism: Larix kaempferi (assembly GCA_027924585.1). NCBI lineage: Eukaryota > Viridiplantae > Streptophyta > Pinopsida > Pinales > Pinaceae > Larix > Larix kaempferi. The sequence goes on from BSBM01000867.1 coordinate 49,680, forward strand.
AGGAGTTGGACATATGCCATGCAAGCCATTGCATCGGCAGTTTTTCGAGTTGTTATGTTCCCATTTGAAGGCAAGATCATTACAGTCGATCAACTTTCTTTCACTCAGAGAAACAACCAGACTTCTTCGGAGACCACAATTCCATTAGTTGATCAAATCGCCCCGATTAATGAGAGTTTAGGAGCAGGGATGTATGGGTCGTTAATAGGAACTTTCGACCTCCCTTCCCCTATTCTTTTTATGCGTTCTGATGTGGGTACTGCTACCGAAACATTCACGGTTGGTTTAAGAACTGATCCTTGGATCCTTCCTACTACGTCAAAACCTTTTGTGCCTCCGTCCATTGCAGAAGTGGCCTATATGGAAACACAACACACTACAATGGAACATATCATGACTCCACTAGTCTCTGTTGAGTCAGATATGGACTATGCTCCGGCATGGTCACTGAATTCCACTCACTTGTTCGATTGTTTAGATACGGTTTTGCCATCTGATGAAGCCATCTTAGAAGTCATGATGGGCCTAGACCAACCTTGGGAACATATGTATCATAGGTCCTACATGCTTCCATATCTAGACAGGATTGAGAGAGGAGAATTCCCTGTGAGACCCGGTGGATTGGTTGATTTGTCATCTTTTCCATCTACTTCGAGAGCTGTCTATGCTGAAGGAAATATGGCTAATATATCGAGAACAATTCCAATCAACATTTCCACCAAACCCGGGGTTGTGGAAAACATTTTTATTGGTGCAGACTGTTCTCCAGAAGAGATCGCTTGGTATACAAAACTTTTTAAAAAATTCTGTGACGTTTTTGCCTGGTCATATGAGGAGATGCCAGGTATTGACCCAGCCATCATGGAGCATGTCATCACAACATACCCTAACGCAAAACCTGTGAGACAAAAGCTCCACCCCATGAATCCTAGAAAAGCGGCCACCATTAAGGCGGAGGTTGAAAAATTGCTTAAAGCCGATTTCATCTATCCGATTGATATGATGGAATGGGTTTCAAACCCCATTCCGATTGATAAGAAGCAAGGCACTATTAGAGTCTGTACTAACTTCTGGGATTTGAACAAAGCTTTTCCGAAAGACAACTATCCCACACCATTTATTGATCAAATTATAGATGCTTGTGCGGGACATGAGATGTTCTCTTTCATGGATGGTTTTTCAGGATACAATCAAATAGAAATCAAACCCAAAGACCAGCATAAAACAACTTTCATTTTCCCATGGGGGACCTTTTCTTATCGGAAAATGACATTTGGCTTGAAGAATGCTGGAGCTACCTTCCAGCGTGCGATGAATTTTGCTTTTCATGATATCAAACACATTGTAGAACCTTACTTGGATGATCTCCCAACGCGATCTCGAAAGAGACGGGACCATCCATCCCATCTTAGACAACTGTTTGAAAGATGCAGACGATATAAGATTCGTTTGAATCCTAATAAGTGTGTGTTCTGTGTCGAATCGGGGCGTCTACTGGGCTTCATTGTCTCCAGTCGTGGCATAATGGTAGACCTGCTGAAAGTAGAGGCGATTGTAAATCTGCCTCCTCCTCGCACCTTGTGGCAGCTTCAAAGTCTGCAAGGCATGTCTAATTTCTTACGGTGATTCATCATAAACTATGATAAAATTACCAAAGTTTTTATGAGGCTACTCAAACAAGACTCCTACTTTGTGTGGGACGAGGCTTCTCAAGCATCCTTTGAAGCTTTAAAAAAGGCACTCCTTTCAGCACCCTTGTTGAGCCCGCCAGACTACTCAAAAGATTTTCTTTTATATTTGGAAGTGTCTCTTAAGACGATATGCTCCGAGAGCATGTTGTCTACTATCTTTCTGGCGCATTGATAGCCCCTGAGGTTAAATATTCGCACATTGAGAAATTAGCACTTGCCGCGGTCTATGCGGTACAGAGGCTTCATCACTATATACTTTTACGAACTACTACTGTGATAGCAGAAGTCAATCCTTTCCAATACGTTGTCACCCGATGAATCATCAGTGGAAAATATAATAAATGGATTGTAATCCTACAGGAGTTCGATTTGGTCTTCCAATCAGCCAAGTCAAATAAATCACTAGTGTTCGGTGAGTTAATATCAGAGTTTCCAAGTGACCTAGAATACGTTGAGGAAGAATCATCATTCCCAGATGAACATATCTTCCTCATTGTTTCCTCTAACCCATGGTACAGATATATCTTAGTATATCTCCATACTTTGAGGTGTCCTACTACTTTTTCTCGAGAAGAGAGACGTAAGCTCAAAAGCCATACGAAGAACTACCTTATCATCTCAGATACTTAATATCGACGAGGGGTAGATTCCATTTTATGACGCTGCTTAACTCGAGAAGAAGCCAAAGCAGTATTAAATGATGCCCACATTGGAGCTTGTGGGGGACATCTTTTCGGGCTGGCAACAGCTCAGAAGATACTACGTGCCGGATATTTTTGGCCCACGATCTTTAAAGATTGTGTGGAAGCGGTGAAACGCTGTCAACCATGTCAGTTTTTTACTAAGAAAATGAGGGCACGCCCAACTCCTCTTCATCCTGTAATTATAGCAGGTCCCTTCACAAAATGGAGGGTTGATTACATGATGTGCAATCTAGCTTCGGCTGGAGGACACCATTACATCATTGTTGCCATTGACTACTTTACTAAGTGGGCAAAGGCAATGCCTACTGTTAAGGCAGATGGAGAAACTGCCGCTTATTTTGTTTTTAATCAGATTATTGCACGATTTGGCATACCTAAAGAGACAGTGACTGATCATGGTAGTCATTTCCAAAATAGCATGATGACTGAGTTGTATACAATGCTTGGTTTTCGACAAGAACATTCATCTTCATACTATCCACAGGCGAATGGACAAGTTGAAGCAGTGAACAAAACTTTAAAGGTTATATTGCAGAGAACTGTTAATGCCAGTCGAAATAACTGGCACATCATGCTATACCCAGATCTTTGGGCTTACCGAGCCAATGTTAAGACTGTTACCAGTTTCTCTCCCTTCCAAGTTGTGCATGGGATAGGAGCAGTCGTACCATTGAATGCGAGATTCCTTCGCTAAAAATAGCAGTTCAGTTACTACCAGATACTTCAATACTAGAAGAGAGTTTGTTACACTTAGAGCATTTGGATGAACAATGCCGCGACGCGCTCACAACAAACGAGGTCCACAAAAAATGAGTCAAAGGATAATATGACAAATCCGTGAAACCTAGGGTTTTCAGTGAAGGAGACTTGGTCCTACTTTGGGATCAAGACAAAGAACCCTTAGGACCTGGTAAATTCAAATCTAGGTGGCTCGGACCTTTTATAATTTCCAAAGTATTGAAGAAAGGTGCCTATGAATTGGTAGATTACGAAGGTAATAAGTTGGCTGAGCCTAGGAATGGGCTCTACCTGAAGAAGTACTACGCTTAGGCTGAAGTACTTTTTCTTGTAACATAGCTGGATATTTTTGTAAAGCTAGTTTTGTTATGCTTGTTAGTTAATCTTATGTGTGTTTTTTGTTTCATGTACCAGATGTCAACCAAACATTTCTTATGATTTGCTCATGGCGCCAGTTACCACACCTGTCAGTTGGCTGCAGCAGCTTGGGTCATTTATTCACCCGCTGGCCAACTTGTCTCTTCGGGGGGGGTTTTTTGGGTCCTACCATGATTAACGTGGCTGAATACAGTGCAGTTATAGAACTTCTCCGAGATTCTCTCAGTCATGGGATTTCACATTTGGAGGTAAGACTTGACTCACAATTAATTGTATTTCAGTTAACAGGTGTCTATCAAATTAGGGATCCTGGATTGCTACGTCAGTTTCTACGAGTTAGAATTTTGGAAAGACAATTTGATTCTATTATATATGAACACATTCGAAGAAGTTTCAACACATTAGTTGATTCATTAGCAAACTATGTGTTAGACTCGCATTTGTATCATACACTTTCATAAACAACATTGCACACATAAAATTAAAACACATACACATGTAAATAATCGATACTGTATCAAAAAATATACGAGTTTTGGGTCACAAGTCTATCAAGTCAAGTCGTAAAATTACAAAAGCTAGGCATAGTAGCCTCAAAAATATATACATAGAATGTATCTCTCTCCTATGGAGAAGGAGGGACATCATCATCATCTACGGCATTGTGATAGCATATGACTAGCCTAGCTATCTTCCGCAGCACCCTAAGCCATGCCGGGGGCACCCTAGCAACATCCTCCTGCATATCAATAGGTATCTGATCCATACAGCATGCAGGAACTTCGTGAGTCAACCGACTCATTTTTCTCTCTAAGGTTCCCAACATAGCATCTGCTACAGCAATATCAGCTGGCCTCACAAAGATGGTAGGATGTCCCTCAGGACGAACAGGCCCAAGATCTGCATATGACACTTGATTAGCACTTCAAAATTCATTCATAAAAATCAAATACTTGAAAAAGTTTGAAAAAATTAAATAATTCTCAAAATTTAAACATACCAATATCTCCCCAGGCTCCACCTGGAGGAAGCACCAGTTCTGGATCATGACGGAAATCCAATCCAGCATATGGAAACTGCTCGAAAGCGGGCACTTGCCTCTCCCACTACCGCCAGAAATCATCAGTATGATAACAATAGTGACTTTCCCCACCACCCTGGCGGAGGAATATGTCACCCCAACGGCCTAGTCTGGGCTCATGGGGGTTAACCTGAGGTAGAGTCATCCCCAAACTGATAGCAGGCATCCTCTCAAAGAATAAAGTACACAAAATGCTACCGTACCCAAAATTCTTCATTGTGCCGGATTTGCAACCTGTCAATTGAGATTTCATGCTCGCCAGTAAACTAGTACACCAATCATAGACATGACCGTGTAATCATTGTACACCAATATGCATTGAGTGCCTGGAAGCTAAGTGTTGTGAGGCACTACCTGCCACTCAGTTGATCATGCTCACTATCACTTTCAAAGGGAGGCCATCAATGGTTGAGATCAAGACTTGGCTTCCCGATTTTTCAGCTCCGACAACACAATATGTATTCACGTACTCTTGCATAGATCTTACACCCACACGAGAAGACCCTTTCAGATTGATTACATCTCCTCTCCATGAGAGACCAGTAATGAAATATATGTCATCAACTGTAAGCTCCAAAGTTTTCCCTCGGATGACAAAAGTATTGGTATCCACATCCCAGTACTGAATGAGTCTTCGAAACAGTTTGTTTAAATCCCTCATGTTTACGGTTCGGTAAAACTTCAATAAACCGCATCTTTGGAGAGCGTGGAGAGTGGCCAGATCTTGCATGGCCAACCTATCCATGTCCTCATGCTCTCTCTCCCTCCATTGAAGAACCATCCTGCACAAAAAATGAAATTTTTTTGAGTCTCGGCACTTGTATATAGGTTTTCAAGAGTGAGTGCTACTGTGTATACTACACAGTCACGTATGGGCACTACTCTGCTTAAGCATAGTAGCGCCCATCTTGTTTACACGCTACTGTTACTATTACACAGTAGCGCCCGTGCAGCAAAGCTTGTGAGCATCACGTTGCAAGCTATTTTTTGCTCAAAAAATGAAAGCTAAACCATGAAAATGCAAGTTGGGTGAATTCTAACTTACTTGGTGGAAGAAAAACGACGTTTGGATGCTTGGTTTGATCACCACGAAGATTTGAAATTGTAAAAGGTTGCCCCAATCTTTGCCCTACAAAACAATTTGAAAATTGATTTTTAAAATGAAATTATATATAAGAATTGGAGTTTGATTTTTACCCACCATTGTTTAATTTTCTATAGTTTCAAAATTTTCAAAATATCCCTAATTAATCAATTGAAACACACATATGGTACAATACTAATCCAAGCTCAATTTTCATTTAAATTTTGTCGGATTCATCTCCTAAGTTTAAAAACTCTTGATAATAGACCTTGTCACTAGTTAAATAGTTCAAATTCATATATCATTCGATATTTTTTGCCGCATCGACTAATATTTTATTGAAGACCTAGTTTTGGCATAGTATGAAGCTATGATCCTAGAAGCTGACCTTTAAGTCATTTTAAGCTCTTGTTTGGACTATTTAAACCTAAACAACATTTTCGAGCAAGCTTGTCCTCTTCAAGCTCATTAAAGTAATCGAAGGCTCATCCACTCAGGTATAGAATTACCCCTTTTCCGGGCCTAGGTGGATTAACTACGGAAAAGGTATACTCTAGGTATACTTCTGTATGTGCTAGAAGAGTTCTTCTTCCATTGTTTTATACTTTTTCGGGGGAGGAGACTAACTGCACGAAAAAGGACCTTTTGGAGCCTTTCTTTAGGGTTTTCAGGCTCTCTAAACATGAAAATACCAAGCGAGCATTCACCTACTCATGCTCGATGTGAAATACACGAGAGGGTAAGTAGAGGATTGTTTAAGTTTTTCAACTCTATAAACAAGAAACACCACCGAGCACAGACCAATCTGGGCTCGATATAAAATCCACGGATAGGTAAAAAGATGATTGTTTAAGTTTTTCAGACTCTATAAACAGGAAAACAAGGGCGAGCATTAATCTGCTTGGGCTCGATACTAAAATCCACGAACAGATATATGGAGTTATTGTTTAAGTTTTTCGGACTCCTTCAAATTGAAAACACCGGCGAGCAAGAACAGATCTTGGCTCGATATTAAAATCCAGAGATCAGTAATATAGAGTAATGTTCTATCTCTTCTTCGAACTCTATAAATAATGAAGAAGGTCCTGAGTCTTCCTCCCATGGGCTCGTTAAACTTTTTACATGGTTGGATCTATTGAGTTTTCATTCTTTCTTGGACTCATTAAAACAACAAGAAGGGTATTCTTTTATCTAAAAAGAATAAGGGATGGGAAAAACACATCATATCTTCATTGTCAAAGGCAGTTCAGTCCGTTCTATCCTTGAACACAACACCTACTTGAGTCTATCTTGTCGTTTGGGTTTAGTTTTTGATCTCAGGGTGAACCTTTCCTCTGAGTTGCTTACTCCCCCGGTTGGTTATTCTTCCAACCATATGGAGGGTCTGATAATGTCTCTTACATTTCAGACTTATTATTTACCCCATTATGTCAGAAACTGCCTGAGTCACTTTGTGTCGTGCTCAGTGTTCAAGGATATACCCTGTGTCGGCCATTCTACAATTTACCTTGACCTCATGTGTCGACCTTCCTAGTGTCAGTCTTGTTACATATTATTCCATATCATCTCTTACCATTTGAGTGTCTCTCGAGTTGGATGATAGAGGATGCCTTAAGGCCTCCCTTCCAACAGACTTCTTCCCATCGACATCAACTCATTTTATTCTGGGATTGAAGTTTAGAGTTTTGGTTAGTACCTTGGATATTGCAGTCACCAGTGGCAATTTTCCTCACTATTGAATGATGAGAATACATCAATGTCTCTTCTTCGACAGGATTCCCAAGTGTTCAATTCCAAGTCCATTTATTCACACTTGGCGGATCGTACTTAGTACCTTGGACCCCATCATCATTATCGGTGGAAGTCCTCGCGTTTGTTAATGGTATACATCAATGACCGGTAATCAAATGATACCTCCCATGTTCGACAACAACTCATTTATTCGCATGGATAGGTTTGTACCTTGGGTTATTTTTTGGATGAAGACCTTGGGATCCTCAATAGCATCACCTCATTTATGTTATCACCCAAGTTGCGCAAGACTGAGCCACACTCTTTTTGGCTCTCCATGAGACATAGATCCAGTTTGTTGTTATGGCTATGATCTCTCAGTTTGACATGGATCCATGCTTGTGTTCCAAGTGGCCATGCTTTATATACATCTCCTTTTTATGTATCGGAGATCATGTTGTATCACACTGCACATCTATATGATGTCAAAAATGTAATTGCTATCTGACCTTGATCTTTGTTGCAGGTGTTCTTGTAATTTGTTTTCTGTGGTTCTTTGCTCTTCCTCTGGATTTGGATTGTAATGTATTTCAGCCATTGTTTCCCTCTGACCTCACACATTAGGGGGCATCTGTTATAGGTCAAACTTGCACCTCTCCGTCCGTGATCACCTTGAGCTGTTGATCACACAAAAGGAAAATTTGGATGGAGGAGCATGTTGACCTTAGATGATACTTTGACTTACTCCATTTCCTGACATTATTGGAAAAACCATAAAAATATCATTCTGATATATGAGCGCTACTCTACTTCAATAAGACTAGTGCCCATATGCTACTCTAGTGTACAATAGTAGCGCTTAAAGACTTATGAGCGCTACTCCTTCTTAGCATAGTAGCGCTCAACATTTAAAATCTGATGAGCGCTAGTTGGTAAGCACTAAAGTAGCACCCTAAACGCTACTTCACTGAACAATAGTCGCGTACATATCAAAAGATGATTAAAAAATAATTAATTTTCATGAGGAGCATTAGTTGCTGGTAGTTTCCCAACTTCCCCAACTTCCTCCATAACCATACATCGACCTGAACTACTTCTCTAATCCTATAAATACAAGGAATACTGAAGAGAAAGGTTAGATGGATTAATGGAGAAACTTAGAGACATAGAGATCTAAAATAGAAGTTTGCATTGAGAGGAGTTGATGCTGAAGATATCCAAGCCAGAAAAGAGCAAGAGCCCAGAATCAACATGCAGGAGCCTGTCATAAAGTCAGGTATACTTGTACATCAATTTACTTTTGAAAATAAAGGTTGAAGTGTCTTTCTTGTTCCAACTTGAATGTTTTTCTGAAGTAACATCTTAATTTGGATCTATTTTGGTCAATATTGAATGTTAAACATTGTTTTTGTTTCTTTCAAGCTTTATATATTGTCCAAGATACATTGAGAAAGGTGTTTGTCTTGCAGGTTGACTGAACAAAAGGTGGATTTGATGACTGGGTGAGGGATCAAACAAAAGCTAGGATCGAATGCCGGTTAAGAGGTATGTTCTCAAGGTCCAAAACTCATTTCTTTTCATAAACATTTCTGCAATACATTTAATACACTTACCTGTCACCCCATCCAAGTTGATAGCATTAGTTTCCTTGCTATAGGGTAGTTTTGCCCACCAACAGTTTTGTTTCTTTCTTTGAGGTAATTCTGAAAATTCCTGTACTTCGTAGAACATCCTCCATATGAGATTTCCATGAGAAATAGTTGGAACTGGTAAGTAGAATATCACAAGGGGAGGCCATATTTGTAAATTAATGGCTGTAAAAGCAGAAACCAATAGTCTGGATGTGAAGAGCTTGAAATACTAGGTGGTTTAAGAAAAAACGGCACTGAAAATTGACTTCGGATGATGAAGTTATGCTTGAACAAAAACAATGTTGAAGATGTCCCCAATAGTGATGTGGCACATAGAGAATGACCAGCTAAAAAAAAATGACCCCCCTCTTCCTAAGATGAACCTTTGACAATCACTTTACAAGAAAGTTGCTTTAAGTGAATCACTTTTATAAAATAAGTGATTTCACTTTTACAATGATGTTACTTTTAAATAGTGCAACAATAAAAAAGAACTTAAGTGACTCACTTTTTATTTTTATTTTTTATTATTTAAGTGAGATGCACTTTTACAATAAAGTAACTTGAAATAGAAATTGCATGCACTTTTTCTTTTAAAAGTAACTTCCTAAGACTCGAATTCAAGACCTAATAAGGAATAAAGCAACTTTGAATCAAGTGAGCTAGATTAAAAGGTATGTAAAATATGGGAATGAGGAATGGGTTTAGATTTCGTTAGCTTACCTGAAAAGTCTGTCTTCTCTCTGTTTTTGATTTGCTGAGATACTAGCACAAGGTGCACGGAAAAGAGCATACCCAACCGAGAAAAACCCTTTCCCTTTTTGTTTCTGATTCGCCAAGATTGCACAAGGTGCACAACAAAGAGGATATGCAGACAGGGAAAGCAACAATCTGAAACTAAAAAAAATCTAATAGCAAAAACTGATACAATATGAGATTTTTTTTTTTAAACCAGAAAATTAAAAAAATGCATCACTGTAACATTATACCTTCAGATCTGATGAAATACGTGTTTCTGAAGCAACTAGGAACCGTTTTCGATCAAACAAAAATTATTTCCCAATGGAAACGGTGCTCTGGATGCAATGGAACACCTCCCATAGCCTAGAAATGCATAGAAATACCAGAACCAGAAACCCTTTCAAGTTTCGGAAACAACAGTTCAAGATCTAGATCATAACCGGAAGTGGCTCTTCATAAAATCTCTGATACCATGTTCGGGTACATAGGGTACTCCCAAAAGACCGAACACCTAGAGCAACCAATTCATACAAATAGATCACAAATCGATACACTGATTTTTTGACGTGGTTTAAACCCTCATGAGGGAAACACTCCATGGCCCCGACCAAATAGCTTCTACGGGACAATTTATTATGCAAAGAAAGAAAGTTACAAATGAGCTTCTCATAATCGATTAACTAAACAATGACCCTCCATGCTCTTTAAATAGAGATCATGGACCATTCGGGTGTTAAGCCACGGATCAAGGTTAGGTATGCTCTAAGAGAAGTTGAGCCGTCGGATCACAACATATCGTGACTGTCAGATTAAATATTTACAAATGCATACTAAAGAAACACACTTTCCCTAATGGATATATTACACAAGTTGATCTTAACTAACTCCTAAGTGTCTAAATATCCTCACATTATCCCCGTCCCTCTATCTATCTCTCTATCCATCTCCCCCTTACTTCCCCCAACATCTTTACCCCCCATGTTCTCTCTCTCTCTGTGCTCCCCCAAACCGCCACTCTTCACCATCCTACCATTAGATCCCTAATCTCTCTCTCTCTCTCTCTCTCCCCCATAACTAACCACTTCCCCTCCCTGAAATTCCTTCTCTATTCAAACCCCTAAATTCCAATCTCTCTCCTTCTAAACCCTTAAAACCTCAATATATTTCTCTCTCTCTATCTAAACCCATATCCCTTGATATTTCTCTTTTTTTCTCACTCCCTCTAAACTAATAACCCCATTCTCCTCCTCTCTAAACCCCAAACCTCCAATCTCTCTCTCTCTCTCTCTCTCTCTCTCAATCACTAACCCCTAATCTCTTTGTCTAAATCCCTAATCTCCAACCCCTCTCTTACTCTAAACCCATAAACACCACTCTCTCTTTCTATTTCTCTCTCTCTAAATTTCTAACCCAAAATCTCTCTCTCTCTCTCTTTATCAATACCCCTAACTTTAAAACTCTCTCTCTCTCTCTCTCTCTCTCTAAATCACTAATCCATAATATATATGTATAAATACCTAACCTACAATCTCCCTCTTTCTCTAAAACCATAAGTATCACTCTCTCTCTTTCCATTTCTCTCTCTCTAAACCCCTAACCCAAAATATTTATATCTCTCTCAATACACCTAACCCCAAATCTCTCTCTTTCTATCTATATATCTATGTCTAAACCCCTAACGTCCAATCTCTCCCCCTCTCTCTCTCTCTAAACCCTAAAATCCAATATATATCTATCTATAAACCCCTAACCCCCAATCTCTCTCTCTCTCTCTCTCTCTAGACACATGTTTCTATAACCCCTCTCCCTCTCTCTAACCTAACCCTCCACTATCTCTCCTCATTTCCCTAAACCACCCTCCCTCTTGATAACTCTGGACCTATCCTTAACGACTCATACTAACTCCGAACACTAACCACCACCACTCCATTTCTCTCTCTCTCTCTCTCTCTCTCTCTCTCTCTCTCTCTCTAAACCACTAACCCTTAATCTAAACCCCTACATTCGAATCTCTCTTTCTAAACCCTTAAACCACAAATATATTTCTCTCTCACTCTCTAAACTCCTAACCCCCAATATTTCTCTTTCTCTCTCTCTCTTTAAACACTTGACCACCAATCTCTCTCTCTCTCTCTAAACCCCTAAGAACCAATTTATCTCTTTCAATCTCTCTCTCCCTCTAAAGCACTAACCCCATTCTCTCTATATCTTTGTAAACCCCTAGCCTCCAATCTATTTCTCTCTCTTTCTCTCTCTCTCTCCAAACCCCTAACCCCTAATATCTCTCTCTCTCTCTATATATATATATATGTCTATAAACCCCTAACCCTATTATATCACTCTCTAGCAACACCTTTCCGTAATCCTGCTTCCTCTGTCTCTCCTTCTTTCCCTAACTACCCCTTCCTCTATCTCCTCTCATTTTCCTAACCCCCTATCTCTCTCTTTAGCCCCACCTTTTCTTAACACCCCCTCCCTCTTTCTAATCCAACCTCCCATCCTCCCTCTTTATAAGCCCATTCCCTCCCTCTCTCTCTATTTATAAACCCATAATAACTAATATCTCCCTCTCTTTCTCTCTAGGCTCATAACCCCTAATCTATCCGTCTCTTTCTCTCTAATCTCATAACCCCTAATCTCTCTCTCTCTCTCTCTCTCTCTCTCTCTCTCTCCCCTAACTCCCCACTTTCAGCTTTCTAACCCTATCTCCCTCACTCTATCTCTCTCTATACCCCACCACTATCAACCTCTCAATCCCTCTTTGTGTCTTTCTCTCTATATATACCTCTCCCCCCCATCCTTAACCACCATCCCTCGAGCACGCTCTCTCTCTCTCTCTCTATATATATATATATATAAATCACTAACCCCAAATATAAACTTGTAAATTCAAATCTCTCTCTCTCTAAACCCTTAATCCATCAATATATTTCCCTCTCTCTCCCTCTCCTTCTCTCTCTATATAAGCGCCTAACCACCAATATATCTCTCTCTAAACCCCTAACCCCCAATATCTCTTTCTCTCTCTCTCTCTCTCTCTCTCTCTCTAGCCCCACCTTTCCCTAACCCCCCTTCCTCTCTCTCTCTCTCTCCCCCCACATTTCTCTAAATCCCCCTCCCTTTCTCTAACCCAACCACCCCTCTCTCTCTCTTCATTATCCTCAGCCCCTCTCCATCTTATAAACCCACCCAATCTATCTTTAAACCCCTCATCATCCCCTATACCATAAATACTAACCCCCCATATCTCCTTGTACCCTCTTTATTACCCTAAACCCTAACCCCCTACTCTCTCTATTTCTCTAATCGTCCATCTCTCAACTTTCTCTTTTGTAATATCCTGAAACTTTGACTATGTTTATATTATATATTGGGTGTAAGCCCTGATGCACATGATTTATTTTGATTATATAGATACTGGGCGTAAGCCCCAATGCACATGTTTTATCTGGTTACATATTCTGGGCGTGAGACACAATGCACATGGTTTACTATTGTTATATATATATTGGGCATGGGCTTTGATGGACATAGATTATTTTTATGTATTGGGCATAAGCCCCGATGTACTTGGTTGATTTTTATTATGAGTTCAGAACAAGCCCTAATATACTGAAATGACCTTTGTTATGTACTGTGCAGAAGTTATGGTATACATGATTGACTTCTATGATGTGTTGGGAATAATCCCTGGAGCACATGGGTTACAAGACTATGTGTTGAGCGTAAGCTCTGGAGCACATAGGTAACCCTACAAGATAAATGATTTAGTGTTGCGCATAAGCCCTAGAGCACTCCAAACATGATGTTGAGCATAAGCTCTGGAGCATCTGATCTTTGGCCATTGTATCCCTAGGTGTATCGTACAAATGCATCCTAGAACAAGTGTTGAGCAAAATATATTGAATTGCACTAGTGTAATGCCCATTGAGAGTGTTGAGCATAAGCTCGGAATAGCACTAGGGATTACGTCACTTACAGTGTTGAGCTTGAAAAACTCAAAATAGCACCCTTACTCATCATATTTATTCAAGTTGACTAATTGGATCATCTTCTATTTTCTCATCAAGGACTTAAAGACATTGCCACGGAAACTAGGTAATCGAGCATGCAAGGGAATCTAGGGCCACCTATCTTATTTGACCGACCAAACCCCACAAGAGACTTTGTTAAAGAATTGACATAAATTAAGGAAGTATCGAATAAACAATTATGCTATATGATGCATGAACAATAAAAGATAAATAAATTTAATAAATGAAGTCTATATACATATATGAAAATAAATATATGTGAAGCTATTTGAATAAATAAAATAAGTGAAGTCCATATATATATAAGTAAATACACACACACACACATATATATATATATATGTTATTTTTTAAACTAATTAAATAAACTAAAATTCTTTTCTAAACTCAATATAGATTCAATTTAAAAGTTCAAGTTATAAAAAATTATAATTGAAAAATGATCTTCTAAATATATTACATATAATTCAAACTAGGAGTTAAATTCAAGAAGATGTTAAAAATTATGATGTTAACTCAAGATAACAAAACTGCCCCTTTCCAATGAAATCTATATAAAGGCAAGAGCCAAGAGAGGGAACATCATCTTATCATTATTTATGTATGGGATTGGAGAGAATTCCAAATCTTGTACTTAGAAGATACAAAGATTAGCTCCAAGATACTAGCAGCCTCTTCCTTAGATCTATATTTTCTTGCATGTTTGAACCAGCTCGGGGGTGATCTGAATAAGAACCAAGAATGGTTCTGGATCAAAGGTTGGGAGGAACGTGGCAGTTCGAAGGTTATTCGGTTACCACTCCACAGGTCAGCCAAGAGTATTCCCTAATTAATTAGTGTTTGAAGTGTGGAGGTTATAGAGTTATCGCAAGAAACACAACCTTAGGTAAGAGGTTTACACTTTCCCTATATCAGATTATATTTATGTTCTTAAATAGGATTACAGGCTGAGTTTTATAGTCATTAATATTTCCATTAAAAGCTGCATTTGGCTTTATAAACTTTAAATAGATTATCTGTTTCTTTTGGTCCATTGACAGAAGTATTTAGTCATGGTACTCTAGGTTTTATTTAAACAATTTTATAGATAAGTTACCATTTAAAAGTTTTATATATAGTTAGACTAAAACTAGGGCAGTTTTTTCTTTCTTTTATAAACTAGAAAACGAACTTCTCAGACCTATATGAACTTTCAGACCACAAATATTTACTTCTCAAACTCTACTTACATCTACAGGAAAATCAAAATCAACGAATATTCATTTTATAATTTTTATGATCATAAACAATGTGTGCTCCACACAGAATCATGGAATCAGAGATCCTAGATCTGTTACAACAAAGCATTAAAACTGATTATTTAATTCACTTTTTATTTGAACTAATCTTCATAGGGGAGAATCAATTTCTTGCAAGAATTGCTCGAGCAAAGCAAGCTCGCGCTAGAGCTCTACCTTTTAAACCTAGATTAATCTCAAAAAATTAATATGATCCATTTATCCAAGCATGAGTATCAAACTTAACACCAACAGCTAAGTAGCAGAGCCTCCTTAAGAGACTCTCTATCCTCTCTAATAAAAATAAAAAATGTTGACCATTGTTTTCGCATTACCCTAGTTTAACCAACAAACATTTCAGCCAAGTGATCACGCACAAACGAGTTTCATAAATAGAGTCTACATTGGGAACCCCAAAGACCAAGGATCGACTCCTTTTCTTAGCGACCTTCGGTAGTAGAATTACCCAGAACGATTGCAAACACCATAGTAGACTTTAAAATGATGGATAGATAGCCTTGAGACAAGCAAGTGAAGTGCCAAGAACAATTGCACAAAAACAAAGAAGCAATACACGACAAGGATTTCTATCACCGTATGAGATTTCGCAACCCTAGGTTCTTTTCCCAGTATTCAGACAACTAAGAAGCATTTTTTACCAACTAAATAAAGCCAACGAATCAAAGCAATTGAAACTACGCCCTTCTTTCATACCAACAATGATAATTTACAGCGGTTCACATTTGATTTATGGGAATTACTTTTAAAATATGAATTTAAATTACAAGCAACCTAGATCATAGGAAAATGCCAAAATTATCATGCATAGGAGAATTACAAAAATACTAACTCATTTATACAGAAACAGAGCAGACATGTTTTGGCCAGGGTTCCATTCCTATGACCATGCATCGAGAGCAAATCACACCCAAATCGACATCAAGGCTCTGCCCAAGTACCAAATTTTAAGAAGTAAATACCTAATCTAAAGAATAGAACTATCTTAGATACAATTCCTAAATCAAATAGAGTCATCATAGGGAGACATCTCATAAACACAAATATTTTCCAAGACAACTATATTTACATGGAAGCACAGGATACATTTGAAAACATTAATGTAGCATTCAAAATCCAACAAGAACTATCAACATTCATCAACTAAAATCATTAAATCCACACTGACTATATAAACGAAAATTACTATATAAACTTGTATTTAGAAATAGGTTCAAGAATCTAGGCCTGGTAGTATTTTACACACAGTAACATTAATTGCAAATTTATCAAAATGCCTATCAGGCTCATAAGTACTAAACCCTACGAAAACCCTGGGTACAGTTCCCTTTTCATAAGAACATTTACAAATATCAAATCATGAAGCCGAGAGGCTGCCATTAAAACCCCTTGTAACTCCGAATGGAAAATCCATTAACCATGCAACTCCCTCATTCCTTTTAAAATGTAGAACGATCATCCCTAGTCCCGCATGACATGAGAGGGACGCATAGACATGGGCTTACCCAAATATTCCATGCCTAGGGTTCCCTTTATTCTAGTGCAAACCCCCATCAACAAAACTCCATGGCACAACGTTAAAGACCTCCTTCCAGGTAACAAGAGAAGAGTTAATAAAATCTCAGAAAAAGAATAATATACAAATAAAACACGAAGTTCAGAGCTACGAAAGTAAAATGCTTACCTCTAGGATGCAGCACAACATTGGAAATCCCATACTAAGCAAACAAAACTCTATTTCACGCCAATGCCCAGACAGGACAAAGCAGGGAGCTTGATCCCCCTCTCCCAGACCACATGAAAAGAGGTTTTTCGTTATAGGGAAAACAACTTATACCTTGAGCCAGCATGGAATCCAGCGATGAGGGCTTCACATGGCCTTCTTTAATGCTCACAACCACCACCAATAAAATTTGAATCGCGACCCATTTCCTATGATTGAAGTCTCCATTTATGGGATAACATATATTACATATACATATAAAAGCATAGTTAAATATTTAAACTTCTACCATTGTCTTTCCACATAGAATTAGAGTTAGCATGAGACTTATCCACATCACCTGCAAACAAGGAATCAATATGACTTAGCTCATAGAAAGCTAAGTAAGCCTAGAATCCATAGGATCCCTTCAAGCCAACCTTAGAGTTGAAACATTAACCCAACAACTCCTTCAAAAAAAGAATGTAGATAACATAAAAATCGAGGACAACATTATAGGGTTATAAGCTATGCAACCAACCATCACATAAACTTTATAAGATATGAAGCATTTAAATGTAACCAAGAAACAATATTAGTATAACATAAATAAGTTTATGCAAGTTCAAAACTACATACACAGGCCATGAATTTGCACACTTAATTCACAAACCATCTTATAAACATAAATGAAAGTAACCTAGTTAAAGTACAAGTACCATTCTTAGCATTTTAATTCAGTGTTGAAGTTAATTTAATGAACTTGAGGTCTTAATGATAAATATACCCCATAAAAAAAAAGTATTTAAGGGACATTACAAGTGGTATCAGAGCCCACATTTGAACACTTAGAGACCTTTGGTCTTGCTACTTAACAGACATCCGCTGTAGAAATGTATTGTCAAAATTGTACTTATGAGTTTATAAAACTAACAGAATATTGTTTTTACTGACTGATTTAATTCCACAAATATAAAGAGAAATCTGAATCATGGATGTAGAACAACAATCGACGCGAGAACTTGAATTCACCACCCCGAGAAGAAGAAATATTGGTGGAACTGAATTTCGATTTAATGAAGATAATACAGATTTTACAAGCAGAACTATAGAGTTTTAAAGATGACAACATAAATGAAAGGAGATAACATCAAGCAATAAATGAAGCTCTACTTCATATCTTGACAAGGTTAACCCCCCAAAAACAGGCCACACACTCAACAAATATATCCAAAGAAAACTATCAGCATAAAAGACGAACCAGCAGCCCTAGGGAGGAGGGACGAGAAGAACACACCCTTGACTTTAGGGAAGAGGAATATAAAATATCTTTCAGTGATGGCTCACCCTCCCCTTTCAAGAAAAGACAGATAATTGATGATAGTTTATAGGGATAATTTTCGATGATCAAAGCCCCAACCTATGAGGGAGAAATGAATACAGGGGAAAAGGATGAAGAGTGGCTCTTGGGAATGAATAAATATTTCCGAGTGCACATTTAATCCAGTAAGATGAAGGCTTGGTTGGCCATTTATAACTTAAATGGAAAGGAAGCCATGTGGTGGAGAGACCTAAAGCATACTAAGAAGCACAAAGTAAATGATATCATATGGAGTACCTTCAACAAGTTATATAAGGAGAATTATATGTCAGAAAGGTTCTTTGACAAAAATAGAAAATAGTTTCATGAATTACGAATGAGATCCCTAACCATGGATGCCTTTATCAACATATTTTTAGATTTGCTACACTATGTAACATACATAAAAGATGAAAAGGTCAAGATACAACAGTTTCTGGGGTGTCTTCCTTCAAATTTTTGAGAGAGAATTGAGTTCAACATACCCAAAACTCTAGACATAACATTGCAAAAATCCCGAATTTGCTACGAGCATGGGAAAATAAGAAATGAAAATATAAACAAAAATCAGGATAGATTCAAGTCCTTTTCTGACAATCAAAAACTAGGTCATAGACCACCACCATACAGAAAACAGAATAATAGCTTTCCACCAAACATAAATTTCAACAGACCTAGTGCACGACCAAATGTGCCCACACCAAATACCAACAGACTAGTAATGAAAAAAGGAGCCAAGGCTTCGCCGCTACAGGTTAGTTGCTGGAAATGTCAAGGGATCCACTACTTTAGAGATTTCCCAAACAAAATAGATGGATTCCTACATAACTTACAAGGAAACCCAGCGGTAGGAGACATGGAAGGGACACCAAGAATATATGCAGCACTCGATGGCGACAAGTGGACCATCAGGCTACCATGCTCGAGATAGAAGGTAAAATTACAAAGACAAATATTTCAATTTTGATCGACCCCAGTGCTTGCTGAAGCTATGTTTCACCAAAAATTTTCGACACATGTAAACTAAACCGAGAGAAACACGAGAAACCATGGCTGGTACAACTAGCCACTGGTACAAAAAGGAAGGTTTCAAAACTATTAAAGGAATGCGAGATAGATATGAACGATTTTCTAACAAAGGTAGATTTAAATATCTTACCTTTAGGATCGTATGATGTACTTATAGGAATGGACTGGTTGGAGCAGCACCATGCCATGCTTGACTATTTAAACAAGTCAATATTATGCATGAACATACAAAGGAATCAAAGAAAGATTCAGGGTATACCCAAGAAGGTTTATGTCAGATATATATCTACCCTACAAGCCAAGAAATGCATATGGAAGGGCTGCAAACTTTTTGCAGTTAACATTGAAAATGTAGAAGCCGAGAGGGAACACCAAATTGAATATTTTCGGTTCTTGTAGATTTCAAGGATGTATTTCCCAAGGAAATACAAGGACTACCACCCAAGAGAGACTTAGACGTTTCCAAAGAATTAACACCCAGATCAGTACTGACTTCAAAATCCCCATACCACATGAGCACACCAGAGTTGGTAGAGCTTAAACTACAGTTACAAGAATTGATAGAAAAATGTTACATTTGACCTAGTGTGTCTCCTTTGGGAGCACCTATCCTCTTCATAAAGAAGAAATACGGTACAATGTGAATGTGCATCAATTACCAACAAATCAACAAGTTGACCATCAAGAAACGATATCCACTCCCTAGGATCGATGAATTGTTTGATCAAGTTGGAGGAGAAAATATCTTTTCGAAGATCGACTTGCGATCTGGATACCACTAGGTAAGGATCCGGGATGAAGACATACACAAGACCGCCTTCCGGACTCGTTATGCCCATTATGAGTTTGTGGTAATGCCTTTTGGATTAACCAATGCACCAGCAAACTTTATGTGTATGATGAACATCATATTTAGTGAGTACCTGGATAATTTTGTACTATTATTTATAGACGATATACTGATTTACTCCAAAAGCAAGGAGGAACATGAAAAGCACCTCTTAATTGTGTTGTGCATATTATGGGAACACAAACTTTGTGCGAAATTTATAAATTGTGACTTCTACAAAGCACTTATACGGTACCTAGGTCACATCATTTCAGAAAAGGGAATAGTCGTCGAACCAGAAAAGATTAAAGCCATTGAAGAATGGCCAACACTTACTTGTGTCACTGACATAAGGCCATTTTTGGGACTAGCGGGTTACTACCAGAATTTCATTGAGAACTTTTCAAGGATTGCTTGCCCCATGACCACCTTCCAGAAAAAGGCAAACAAATTCCTCTGGATGACCAAATGCGAAGAAAGTTTCCAAAAAGTAAAACAATTTTGACTAGCGCACCTATACTATGGATTGCAGATCCTGATGGGGATTTCGTTGTTTACACAGATTCAAGAAGAGAAGGAATTGGTGGGGTCCTCATGCAAAATGATTTTTCAATCTTCTACGAGTCAAGGAAGTTAAGAGAACACGAGTAGAACTACCCCACACACGATCTCGAGTTAGCCGCCATAATCCACGCTTTAAAGATGTGGAGACACTACCTCATGGGGAAGAAGTTCCTTTTGAAAAAAAACAACATGAGTTTGAAGTAACTATTTGACCAACTAGACCTAAATGCTAGGTAGGCTAGATGGTTTTCCTTCCTTAGCAAGTACCACTTCGAGTTGAAACACATAAAAGGGAAGGAAAAAAAAAATCGTCGATGCCTTAACTCGACGAGCTCATATGTTATATGAGGTAACTGTGAGTTAAACCGATTCGGACTTGCACAACAGTATTAGAACGGAAATCAGGGGTGACCAATTCTATGTCAAAATCCTTAAGAATATTCAAGAGGACAGGTTATTTGAACAAAATAAGGAATATAGGATCAACTAGTCAGGGTTGTTATGGTCAAAAGAAAGACTCTATGTCCCGGACGACAGAGACATTAGGTCTAACATTTTAACAGAGTTTCATCAGAAATCCTACTTGGCACATCCGGGATATCAAAAGATGATATCGACAATAAAGAAACACTTCTTCTAGCCTAAGTTAAAGAGCAACATAGAATTATTCATTGCCAAATGCCAGGAATGTCAACTAGTCAATGCTCAACTTCAAAATCCTTCAAGGTTGCTACAATCTCTACCCATTCCGGAATGGAAATGGGGGGTCATCAGTATGGATTTCATTACAGGATTACCTAAGAGAAAGAAACATAATGATTCCATTTTTGTAGTGGTCGATAAGTTGTCCAAAGTAGCACACTTCATTCCTATGAATTCTACGTACAAAGTTGTCCACATTGCGGACATTTTCCTAAAAGAAATATTCCTATTACACAGGATACCCAAGGAAATCATCTCGGATAGAGACACAAAATTCACCAGTAATTTCTGGAGATCCTTATTCTCCATTTTGGAGACATAGTTAAAGTTCAGTACAACATACCATTCGCAAACAGATGGACAGACAGAGCGGGTAAACCAAATCTTAGAGGATATGCTTAGAATGTAAGTAATCAACAATCCCACAAAGTGGGAGGAATACATGCACCTCGCAGAGTTTGCATACAAAAATGGGTACCAAACCTCTACCAAGATGAGTCCCTTTGAGGTAATCTATGGTAGAAAGAGTAGGACACCAGTGACTTGGGATAGCCCAGTAGATAGACTCATGCTAGGGCTAGATTTGCTAAAGGACCTAGAATAGTTAGTAACCAAACTACAACCAAATCTAAAAGAGGCACATGATCTCTAGAAAAGTTATGCAGATAAAAAGAGGAAAGATAAAGATTACCAAGTTGGCAAACATGTCTTCTTAAAAGTGAAGGAAAAAAGGATCTCATTGAGCTTGGGGAGATGCAGAAAGTTGGCCCCTAGATTCTGTGGGCCCGTTGAGATACTGGCCAAGAATGGGCTAGTGACTTATGAATTATTGATGTATTTGTAACTTCGGAAGATATTCTTCTATGTATTACATTTGTACTTTATTGTATATCCATTCGAGATGTTACATTCCTCTATTTGGAAGTGTCGTCACTTGTATTTGTAAGTGTCGTCATGTGCATCGACAAGTGTCGTCATTTGTATTGATGGGTTATTAGACCACTAGTGTGGGGTTGGCCCTGGTTAGCACATGTGGTTGGGTTATTAGGCTTGATTAGCAAGTCAGCCCTAGTGGATTATTGGCAGGTCAATTGAGTGTATAAATAGAGAAGTTGTGTCTCTCATTTATCTCATTCACTCACTTCTCAAGCTCGCATAGATAAGAGAGAAAGTGGCGCACTGGTGGAGGAGGAGGAGCATCTACTAGAGACATCTCTTTGGGTTTGATCCTTGTATTCTTGTATTGTGGCTTATCTTATCTCTGAGGAAGTTGCGGGGTTTTTCACCTTCTTGGTTTCCCCCAGTGAAACTCTGTGTCTCTTGTGTGATTGCTTTTGTGTCTATGATTGATATGCTGTAGAGATATGTTGTACATGTTATTCTCTTAGAGATCCTAATGATAATGGAATGAAATTATTGAAAAATTAACATGGTGTCAGAGATGACCTAAGAAGAAGGCACTGTGCAGCTGTGGAAGCTAGGGCTTCTTAATATTTGGGTTTCTCTCCACAGATCATCAAAGGCAGAAGGCTGGATTGACTCTCCTTGGAAGGGCACATGTTTTTTGGGAATTCTACCCTATAGTGAGGAGAGCGACACTACCAACTTTTGGGGTGACAAGTACATACATTGATCATATCACATAGGCTTCTACAAAATGAAAGAGATCAAGGTTCTTGATGGCATACTTTATTAACGAAGTTCAATCCTAGCTTTCGCTTGCTCCTTCGATCGATCCTCCACTTGATCTTCTATTTGACGAACCTGCAATACAAAGATACTTCCTTAGTGTAACTTGACTGATATAACAATGATGAAATTGAAACACAATTTAAACATCAAGTACAATCAAGCATTTAATCCAAACAAATATGCAATCCATTAGACATTTGATTGGGATGGGAAGGGCATTTCAACCTTTATTGTCAAAAGCAAATAATCAGTACAATTATACCTGATCATTCAGAGTGCTTATGCAACCGGATCCTGAGCTCCTGCTCTTCACACTAAATTTGGAATTCCTCCAGCGTAATAACCCTTAATGCATAGTTTCTCCTCTTCTCTCTCATCTATCCCCCTTGTATTTATGGGACAAGGTAGGAAGTTTGGATCGAGAGGTAGTTTGATTGGGAGGTTGGGGAAGTTGCAAAACCAACTTCAACTACTCCCAATTCATCAAATTAATATATTTTTGATTATTTTTAAGGTGTACGCTACTTTTCTTAAGTGGAGTAGCATTCAATATGCAACTTTCCTGCTTTACAACTAGTGTTTGCAAGATTTTTTGAGTTGTACGCTACTCTATTGAAGCGAAGTAGAGTATTTTAGAAGGAAAATGCTACTTTATTCAAGTGGAGTAGAGTATTTCAGCAAGAAAACGCTACTATCATGCTTATAGGGTAGCATTTTTTCCAAAAAGTAGGTAAAATGAGGGTTTTGTCAGCTACAAAGGGGTAAGTCTAGTCCATTCATCATCTAAGGTAATCATGCTCTTCAATCCAAGTTGTCCTTTTGTGTGATCGACAGCTAGATGTGATCATGGATAGAGAAGTGCATATTTGACCTATAATAGATGCCCCCTAATGTGTGAGGTTAGAGGGAAACGATGGCTAAAATACATTGTAATTCCAAGTCAACAAAGGAGAAAGAAACCATAGAACCAAGTCACAAAAGTACCTGAAATAACAATCAAGGTCAGTGAGAAATTACAATTTTGCCATCATACAGATCTGTAGCATGATATAACATGATCTCCGATACATAACTAGGAGATGTTTATATAGCATGGCCACTGAAATACAAGCGTGGATCCATGTCAGAATGAGAGATCATAGCCATAACAACAAACTGGATCTATATCTCATGGAGAGCCAAAAATGAGTGAGGCTCAGCCTTGCACAGCTTGGGTGATAACATAATGACGTAATGCTATCAAAATCCCAAGGTCTTTATCCAAACAACTCAAGGTACAAACCCTAACCATGTGAATAAATGAGCTGAGGTCAAACATGGGGGGATTCGTTTGATTGCCAGAAATTGATGTATACCGTTAAAAAACGTGAGGGCTTCCACCGATAATGATAATGGGTCCCAAGGTACCTAGTACGATCCAACAAGTGTGAATGAGTGGACTTGATGTCGAACACTTGAGGAACCTGTCAAATAAGAGATATTGATGTATTCTCATAATTAAACAATGAGAGGGATTGCCACTGGTGACTGCAATCCTCAAGGTACTAACCGAAACTCTAAAATTCATTCCGAGAGAAAAATGAGTTGATCTTGATGGGAAGAAGTCCATTGGAAGGGAGGCCTTAAGGCATCCTCCATCATCCAACATGAGGAACAATCAAATGGCATGAGCTAACATGGAGTAGTACAGGTAACAAGACTGACACTAGGCTGGCCGACACATGAGGTCAAGGTAAACTGCAGAATGGCCGACATAGGCTGTATCCTTGAATAGTAAGCACGACACAAAGTGACTTAGGCAGTTTTCAACATGATAGGGGAGTGAGATAATCCTGCAATGTAGGAGACATTAGCAGACCCTCCATATGGTTGGAAGAATAACCAATCGGGGGAGTAAACAACTCAGAGATCAAGTTCACCCTAAGGTCAAAAAACTAAAACCCAACTGACATGAAAGACTCAAGTAGGTGCTATGTTCAAGGATATGACTGACTGAACTGCATTTGAAACTGTAAGATGTGATATACCCTTATTCTTTTTAGATAAAAGAATACCTTTCTTGTTGTTTTAATGAGTCCAAGAAAGAATGAAAACTCAATAGATCCAACCATGTAAAGATTTTAATGAGCCCATGGGAGGAAGACTCAGGACCTTCTTCATTGTTTACAGAGTTCGAAGAAGAGATAGAAGAATACTCTATAATACTGATCTCTGGATTGTAATATCGAGCTGAGATCTGTTCTTGCTCACCAATGTTTTCAATTTTAAGGAGTCTGAAAAACTTAAACAATAACTCCATTCACCTACTCATGGATTTTAATATCGAGCCCAAGTAGTTTAATGCTCGGCGATGTTTTCCTGTTTATAGAGTCTGAAAAACTTAAACAATCCTCTATACACCCTCTCGTGGATTTCACATCGAGCCCGAGTAGGTGAGTGCTCGCTTGGTGTTTTCATATTTCGAGAGCTTGAAAACCCTAAAGAAGGCTCCAAAAGGTAATTTTTTGTAAAGTCAGTATCCTCCCTCGAAAAAGTGTAAAAACAATGGAAGAAGAACTCTTCTAGCCACGGATGACTAGAGTATTCCTTTTTCGTAAGTAATTCGCAAAAGTATAGAAAAGGGTTAAACTTATACTTAATCGGATGGGCCTTCAATTCCATTAACGAACTTGAAGAGGACAAGTTTGCTCGACAATCTTATTTAGGTTTCAATAGTCCAACCAAGAGCTTAAAATGACTTAAAAGACAACTTCTAGTATCATAACTCATGACCTGCCAAAGACTAAGATCTCAATAACCAAGTTAGTATTAATGACAAAAAATCTTCAATGACATAAAATTTCGACCATAAAGTACTTAATGTGGTCTGTCAATAAAGAAATTAAGTCATAATAGATTGATGCTACGAAAATCTAGTGAAAATTTGAGAAACATAGGTTAAATTCATCTCATCAACATTTATAGGTGTTAATGATTAAATAGAACCCTTTTTTATGAAATTTGAAACTGTAGACTTTTCAAAAAGGTGGGTAAAAATCAAATTTAAATTCACATATGTAATTTCATTTTGAAAACTCAAATATCACATTTGGAAATTTGAAGGACAAGTTTTGGAGCAAACCCTTGATCTTCATCCATTCATAGCGATCAAATCGGGCCACCATTCAACCTCAAATCTCTTCCAAGTAAGTTATTTTCATATTTACTTTATTTTGATGGTTCATTTGTCAATTTTCATGCTTAAAAACACTTATCTAGCCATGCTCAATTCGTGATTTTCGTGTATGCTACTGTGTAATGGTAGAGTAGATTATTTTTTAGGGTGAATGCTACTATCCCTCAAGGACAGTAGCATCCAAACGTGACTGTGTGCATATAGAGTAGAATTTTCCCTTGAATATGTCTACAAAATGCTCAAGAACTAAAAATTGACCCTTCTTTTGATAGTATGGTACTTATTTGGAGGGAGAGGGAGAATGAAGAGATGATTAGGGTGGCTATGCAAGATCCTACCACTCTCCATGCACTTAGAAGGTGTGGTTTATTGAAATTCTACCGAACCATAAACATGAGGGCACTCAACCGCTTACTTCAAAGACTCATCCAGTATTGGGATGCCAATGCCAATGTGTTCAATATCTAGGGAGAAACCCTGGACCTCACTGTTGATGACGTATACTTCGTTACAGGGCTCTCTAGGATGGGAGATCCTATAAACCTGAAAGGGTCCTCACGCAATGTGGGTGCCATGTCTGTGCAAGATTATGTAAATGCCTACTGTGTGGAAGGTACTGATAAATGTGGAAGTTAGATTCTCATTTCTACTCTTACAAGCTTCCTTTGAAGGTTATTATAAGTATGTTGAACCGAATGGGAGGGAGTGCCGCACACAACTTAGCCTCAAAGCACTACATGCATATTCCTGTCGAATGTTTGCAAGGTCATGTATATGATTGCTGCACAAGTCTTTTAGCAAACATGAAGCTTCAACTCTCGAAGTGTAAGACCGGGAGAATGAAGAACTTTGGATATGGTAGCATCCTTTGTACCTTTGAGAGAGAGAGTACCTGCTCTTAGCTTGGGCATGCCTTTGGCCCCAGTCATTCCTTGTGAGCCGATATTGGGCCGTTGGGGTGACATTTCTCTCTGCCAGGCTGGTGGTGAAAGCCACTTTTGCTATCACACCGATGATTTCTGGGGATGGTGCGAGAGACAGGTGCTAGCATTTGAGTGTTAAATTTTGAGCATTAATTCACAATATTCTAGGATATCTACTGAGAGAATAACATGTACAGTATATCAATGCATAACAATCATAATAAGCATGACAAGCATCATACGAATCAAAAGCATGAGAGACAAGAGACACAGAGTTTCCGTGGGGAAAACCCTAAGGTGAAAAACCCCACAACTTCCTCAGAGATAGAGAGAAAAATGGCTCAACCAAAGTACAACCAAAATACACTAAGATAGTCTCCTAGTAGTAGATGATCCTCCTCCTCACTAGTGCGCCACTTTCTGAGTGAGAGAAGTAGGAGTTTCCGAGTGATCAAATAGAGATCTCCCGATCTCTATTTATACTTAACTTGTTTGCCCAGTTACACTATGGGGCCAACTTGTCTAGCTAGGTACATCCACAATATAATATATATTTTAGGGCCTACCCCACACATGGTGGTCTAATAACCCATCGGCAAGTACACACACTTGTGACAATTGTCAATACACATGATGACACTTCCTTATAGAGGAATAACACATCTCTTATAAGGGTACAATAAATATATATGAAGTACATAGATAAAATACATTCCGAAGTTACATATACATCAACATTGAGCAGTTTCCGTATGCTGGTTTAGACTTTCGTCATGATCCAGAGCTGGTACTTCCTCTAGGTGGTGCCTAGGTCAATATAGGTATGTTTATGTTTTGAAAATTATTTAATTTTTTCAATTTAAAGTATATTATTTTTATGATGAGTTTGAAGTTCTAAAACAAAGTGTCATATGCAGATGTTGGACTAGTTCGTCCCGAGGGACATCCTACTACTTTTGTGAGGCCCGTTGATGTGGGTGCAGGTGATGCTATGCTAGGGGCTATAGAGAGGAAGATAAGTTGTTTGACTCATGACATTCCCACATATCGCATTAAGCGGATTCCCATAGACATGCAGGAGGATGTAGTTGGTGTGCCCCTAGCCTGGATTAGGCTGCTGCGGAAGGTAGCCAGGCTGGTCATATGCTACCGAGAGGCAGTGGATGTTGATGAGGCCCAACCTTCTCCATAGGAGAAGGATATTTTATGTATATTTTGAGTCCATCAAGCCCAATTTTTGTATCTTATGATATGACTTTGTGATAGACCTGTGTTCCAAACTCATACTATTTTTTGATATAGTATCAGATATATATACAGTATCGGCTTATATTTACATGTGTGTGTTTAATTTAATGTGCAAATGTTTATTTATGGACGTGTATGATACAAATGCCAATATAAAACATAATTTGGAAATGAATCAGCTAATGCATTCAAATTTCTTGGAATATGTTTATATATGATGGAATCAAACTATCTTTCCAATAATTTAACTTGCAAAAACTGTCGTAGCAAAACAGGATCTCTAATCTAATAAACACCTATCAACTAAAATATAGCTAGTTGTGAATCAAGTCTTACCTCCAAATGTGAAATGCCCTGGATAAGAGAATTCCGGAGAAGTTCTATGACCGCACTGTACACACCCACGTTATTCGTTGTGGGACCCAAACAAAACCCCCCAAAGAAATCAGTTGGCCAGTCAGTGAGTAAATGACCCAAGCTACTGAAGCCAACTGTCAGGTGTGGCGACTTGCGCCATCAAAAAATCCTAAAAAGTGTTCAGTCGACATCTGAAACACGAAGCGAGAAAACACACATAAGGTCAACTAACAATCACAAGCAAAAACTAGTTCTATAAAATGTACAACTATAATACATGAAAAAGCACAAATTCCTAAGAGTAGTACTTCTTCAAGTAGAGCCCATTTCTAGGCTCAGGCAGCTTATCACCCTCATAGTCTGTTAGCTCATAAGCACCTTTCTTCAGTACCTTCGAGATTCTATAAGGACCGAGCAACATGGAATTGAACTTGCTAGCCCCTAAAGGTTCCTTGTCCTGATCCCAAAGTAGAACAAGGTCTCCTTCGAGAAAAACCCTAGGTCTGACAGACTTATCGTACTGTCCTTTAACTTGTTTCTTATGGACCGTGTTGGTTATGAGCGCATCACGAAATTACTCATCTAGATGCTCTAAATGTAGCAAATGTTCTTCTAGTACCGAATTTTCTAGTAACAGTTGGACAACCAACTTTAATGAGGGAATCTCGCATTCAATCGAAATGACTGCTTCTATCACATGCACAAGTTGGAAGGGAGAGAACCCGGGTAGCAGTATTTACATTTTCTCGATAAGCCCAAAGAGTAGGATACAACATGATGTGCTAGTTATTTCTATTGACATTAACGGTTTTTGTAGAAGAGTCTTTAGAGTTTTGTTAACCGCTTCAACCTGACCATTCGCCTGTGGGTAGAATGAAGACGAATGCTCTTGATGAAAACCTAGCATGGTATAAAGATCAGTCATCATGCTCTTCTGAAAATGATGACCGTGATCTATCACGATCAATTTGGGTATGCTGAACCTTGCAATAATCTGATTGAATACGAAATAAGAGGAGGTTTCTCCATCCTCTTTAATAGTAGACGTTGCCTCGGCCCACTTGGTGAAGTAGTCAATGACAACGATAATATAACGATGGCCTCCAGCCGAAACTGGATTACAGGTCATATAATCAACCCCCTATTTGGTGAAGGGACTTGTTGTGATCACAGGATGAAGAGGAGATGGATTTGCTCTCATTTTTCTGGTGAAAAACTGACACAGACGACAGCGTTTCACAGCTTCCACACAATCTTTAAAGATTGTAGGCCAAAAATACCCAGCACGCAGTATTTTCTGAACTGTTTCCAACCGAGAAAGATGACCCCCACAACCTCCACTGTGAGCATCATTCAATATTGATTACGCTTCTTCTAAAGTCAAACAACGTCGTAAGATGGAGTCTATCCCACATCTATACAAAGTGTCAAAGATAATGAGATAGTTTTTCGCATGACTTTTCAATTTGCGTCATTCCTCTCTAGAAAAATTGGTAGGACACATCAAATTCTAGAGATATACTAAAATATCCCCGTACCATGGGTCATAGGAGGCAATAAGGAAGATATGTTCATCCAGGAATGATGAATCTTCCTCAATATGCACTAAGTCACTCGGAAATTCTAAAATTAATTCAGCGAACACTAGTGATTTATTCGACTTGGCAGATTGAAAAACCAAATCAAACTATTGTAGAATTACAATCCATTTATGTTACTTCCCACCGATGATACGTCGAGTGAGAACATATTGAAAAGGATTGACCTCCGCAATCATAGTAGTGGTTTGTAAAAGGATATAGTGACGATGCCTCTGCACCGCATAGACCGCAGCTAGTGCTAACTTCTCAACATGTGAATACTTAATCTCAGGAGCTTCCAACGTGCACAAGAGATAATAAACGACATGCTCTTGGAGCGTGACGTCCTCCTGAACTAGTACTATGCCAATTGTGTAAAGTGATGCCACCAGATATAAGAGGAAATCCTTTGTATAATCAGGTGGGCTTAACAAGGGGGCTGATAGTAATGCCTTTTTCAAGGCCTCAAACGATGCTTGAGCAGCCTCATCCCACAAAAAGTAGGTATCTTGCTTAAGCAGTCTCATGAAACCTTTTGTAATTTTGGCATAGTTTATGATAAAATGTCATAGGAAGTAAGACATGCCTTGCAGACTTTGGAGTTGTCTCAAGGTGCGAGGAGGAGGCAGATTTACAATTGCCTCAAATTTTAATAGGTCGACCATTATGCCACAACTAGATACAATGAAACCCAGTAATCGTCTAGACTCGACGCAGAATACACACTTATTAGGATTCAATCGAATCTTGTATTGTCTACACCATTCAAACACAAGTCTCAAATGAGCTGGATGATCCCATCTCTTGCGAGATCGCACTGAGAGGTCATCCAGGTAGGGTTCAACTATGTGCTTGATATTGTGAAAAGCAAAATTCATTGCTCACTGGAACATAGCCCCAACATTTTAAGCCAAACATCATCTTCCGATAGGCAAAGGTTCCCCATGAGAAAATAAAAGCTATTTTATGTTGATCCTTGGGTTTGATTTGAATTTGATTATATCCCGAAAATCCATCCATGAAAGAAAACATCTCGTGTCTCACGCACGCATCTATGATCTGTTCAATAAATCGTGTGGGTGGTTATCTTTTGGACAAGCTTTTTTCAGATATCGAAAGTCAGTACAGACTCGAATGGTACCTTGCTTTTTATCAACTAGAACAGGATTCGGAACCCATTCCATCATGTCGATCGGATAGATAAATCCGGCTTTAAGCAATTTTTGACCTCTGCCTTAATGGTGGCCGCTTTTCGAGGATTCACTGGACAGAGCTTTTGTCTCACAGGTTTCACGTTAGGATACATTATGATGACATGATTAACAATGAAAGGATTGATGCCTGGCATCTCCTCATAAGACCAAGTAAAAATATCGCATAATTATTTAAAAAGTTTGGTATACAGAGCGATCTCCTCCGGAGAACAATCTGCTCCAATAAAAATGTTTTCCACGACCCTGGGTTAGGTGGAAATGTTAATCGGGATGGTACTCAATATATTATCCATAGTCCCTTCAACGTACACAGTGCTTGAAGTGGAAGAGGACAAATAAACATTCCCACTAGGTCTCATAAAAAACTCTCCTCTCTCTATCCTGTATAGATTTGGAAGCAAGTAGGACCTGTGGTGCATGTGTTCCCAAGGTTGGTCTAGGCCCATCATGGCTTCCAAAATGGCTTCGTCAGAAGGAAACACAGTGTCTAAATAGTCAAAAAAGTAGGTCGAGTCTACCGACCATGCAGGAGCATAGTCCATATCCGACTCAGCAGAGACAGGTGGAGTCACAATATGTTCCGTTACAGCATGTTGTGCTTCCATGTATACTACTTCTGCAATGGATAAGGGCACTAAGGGTTCTGATACAATAGGAAGGATCCATGGATTAGTCCTTAAACCGACAGTGAAAGTTTCAGTAGATGTACCTTCATTAGAATGCATGAAAATAACAGGAGAGGGTAGGTCAAAAGTGCCTATTAATGACCCGTAAAGCCCTGCTCCTAAACTCTCGCTTACTAGGGTAGATTGATCAACTAAAGGAATTGTGGATTCTGATAAAGTCTAGTTGTTTCACCGAGAGAACGAAAGCTGATTGGCTGTGATGATATTACCTTCATGAGGGAACATAACAACTCAGAAAACTACCAATGCAATAGCTCACATGGCATATGTCCAACTATTGCCTAACAACATATTGTAATCAAGCGGAGGGTCCAGAACTTCAATCTCTACAGCAACTATCTTACCGACCAGTGTGACATTGAATGATGGCAAGACTCCGTGTGGACGGAAGGTTCTGCCATCAAATGCAGTAAGCAGTGTGTTAGAGGGGGCTAAATCGGGAGAACCCAAGGATTTCCAACAAGAAATTGACATTACGCACGTAAATGCACCCTCGTCAATGACAGCTCGTCCAATGGTCATAGGACCATGAACTACCTCTATCTGAAGAGCAACGTGGTATGGAAACTGGTATTTGATATCAGACATATCAAAATGTGCGGTCATGTTGGATGACTCCATACTTCCAATCACTGTAAGAAGTGCATTTCGTTGTAATGGACAACTTTGCAAAACTTCTAAGGTGGACATAGTGCAAGGGGTTTGGGCTAGATCTTCAACAACATTGTAGTTGGCATCAGTCCATGCGTTGGGATTGTACCAATCCCATTTCAAGACACCATTCAGAATCTTAGGCATTGAATCCACGGGTATGTGGAGAGGAGTGGAAGATTCAGGAACCTATTTATCCTTATTCTATGAATCTGAGGTATAATTTGTTTCCCGCATTTCTAAAAGAGCATCTGAGTTAACCATATTAATAAAAGTTTGATCAACTAAAGCATGGGTGGTGCCCCCAGCATTGGAGGTGCCAAAAGCTAATCCCTGCCCTTTTGAAAATAGATCTTTGAGGACGGCAGGCTTCTTTTCTTGAAGCAGCTTCTGGGCTTCTTCGATTAGAAGGCATTGGTGAGTGAGGTGGTCCTACTTGCAAAGCTTGCAAGGGAACTTGACCTTCTTCTTTTCTCTATTACCCTCCTCGGCATTTTCTTTGTTTTTGGGCTTCTGTTGGTTCACCTCTCCTTTCTTTCCCTTATTTTTATTGTTTGGTTGTCGAGGGTCCTTTTGATTAGTCTGAATCTGTTGTACAGATTCAGTAGTAGAAGGAGAGGTTGTGATGGGAGTCACTTCCATAGTCGATTGTTTGACCGATAAGGCATGAACCTATTTAGTCAATGCTTCGAAGGCTACAGAATAAACTGAACCTACTATGCCATCAGCATGTGGTCTAGGTTTTGGTCTACCCAGATCAATGTTTGATCATGGTGCATCAGGTATAATCTTGTAAAGGAGCCCAGACTGAGCATAAACCAAGTCTAGTTGCTAGGTCCTTAGAATGGCTTCTTCTTCCGATGACACCCTAGAAGTAGCTACTTCCTTAGAAACATAAGGAAGGAGTGATTTCAGATACCACTCTAATAAGAATTCTGGGGGGATATTGGCCTTAATGAGCCTCTTCTATCTTCACCACTACTAAATCTGATCAGATAAATGGGTGGATTTGTTTTGTCTAAAGGTAGACAACAGATCTGTTTCGACATTGTACTAAACAGGAAGCTGGAGTGGTTCAAAAAGACTACGATGAGATCCCAAAAGTTAAAAAAGGTGGCTGCAGCACCGATCAAGGTTCTTTGAAAAAGTATTAACCTAATGGAATCATTGTTCAACGAGTTTGAAGAACACCAGAGATTAAAAGTGGTAACATGATCACTAGGGTCCTCACTAGTTTTACCTTCGAATTTTGGAATGTCCGAAGGTAGCTTAGTGGGAACTACTGGCCACGTAACATTATGGCACACCAGATCGTTCGTTAACTTGGAAAGATTTTGCAAATTCAGATTTTCCAGAAATAGTAAACAGGGTCTATAAGATGGCATTTGTTAAGATGGTATCATGAAGGGGGAACTTCCCATAGTTTGACCCATAGACTGCTGGTTAGGGTTTCCCCCAACCATTTGTTGGTAGGGGTTTCCCCCAGCAATCTGCTGGTAGGGGTTTCCCCAATCCATCTTCTGGTAGGGGTTACCCCTAACCATTTTTTGTTGTGTGAAAGTGTTGTTGAAATTCCCCCACCCAAATGAAATTTGGTTGGCACCATATGCATTCATCCACTATGGCTGGGTGTTAGCCCCGCCATATTGTTGGTTAAAAATATTACCCCCTCCACCAGAAAACAAAGAAAAAGGGATATTTCCTGCAGGTATGTTACTTTGATTCATATTGTAACCTGCAAAGGTATTAAAACTAGGGTTAGTCGAGGTGGACGACGTAGTCATGGTACTCATGATAGGCATGGTTGCAGAGGGATTCGGCCCTACATTGGGTGTGGAAATCCAAGTACTAGGTATATGGTATGAATGTTGAGTTGCAGAAGGTTGGGTGACATTCATTGCATTATTGTGTCCAAAAGTAGGTGTGGCAACTGAGGCGAATGTCAAAGCTGTTGAGCTTGGTATGCCTCACGTACCAGCGTTGAAACTGAAGGACGAAGTTGAAGTAGAATCTTTTTGCGATGAACTCAGTGTAGCAATTGAAGAAGGATTTACAATTCTTGTATTCATACTCATTGTGGGAGTCTGTGGAACTCCCTGTTCATCTCCTGGGTTAGTGATAATATGCCTAGGTGTGAAAAGATATGCACTATACTCGGGTTGCTGGAAACCTACAAGAACCAGAAGCAGATTTCTAGGTTCGATAAGAGCAGGGTTAAAAGAAGTGTTTAACTCACTAGAAGTAATATCCTCAACCTCGACAGTATTAAGGACTTGTTGATCTGTGGTTCTAGGTTATGGTTCACCAGGAACCTCTATTTCACCAGTAAGTTCAAAAAGACCACTGGAGTCTGTCCTCTATTGTCATGGTGGCGGTAGTGGCTCCACACTGGGTGGGGGAAGTTTTTGCAACCTCCGAGACCTACGAAGCTGTTGGTATTCCACAATTATATAGAAATAACACTAAGTAAAAACCTAGTGGCCACTAAGACAAAGGGGAAAACAACATACCACTAAAAAATCCTAAGTAATCAAACCAATCAAACGGATAGCAAATACTCTCAGAAGTAAGTATGGGATGATTAGGGCTCATAACAAACTAACAAAGTACTAATGGTCAGTTTCGTGGCATCCACTGGAGGTACACTAGGTGCAAGTGCTTGAATCACCAAACCGCTTTCCCAGGATTACTGCCAGAGGGTTACCTTTTACGCCTGTCTGAGGTGAAGTGGGAATAACCCCCCACTCTACCTGTGTAGGATTCTAAAGGTCTGATACTAAGGGTACCATACATACGAAATATCCTGGGGGGATAGTCGTCATCCTAGTCAAAACGTATGGGCAGGGTAGCAAAGCCCGAAGTCCGAAAGGACCCCCGTACACAAATCGACTCTGGTTTATGGTCAAAAGAAAAGTGAGGGGATATCCTCAATAATTCCAATCTTCCACGGCCTCATTCTTAACTCTGGTTTGAGTAGAGCATCCTAGGGTTATTTGATATATATGGGTTTACCTAAATGAAAGTTGTACTATGATTGTTGCGTAATGAAGCCAGTTGCGATCAGTTTAAGGTGATTTAAGCTTGTAACTCTAGCCTAAGCTATTTGATGTCATGTATACCTAAAAAGAAAATGTTTCTAATTGATTTTATTAAAATTCTTTTTAAGGAAAATTTTTACTCAAAGGGGTAGTGCATTGTGTGGAAATGGTTTGAGAAAGTAAAGTGCAAAAGAAATAACTTTCAAAGCAACAAAAGACTCTTTTCTTTTTCCGTTTATGCTCTTTCCAAAATGAAAACTTAAGAAAACCAAAAACAAATCTCTTTTTTCTTTTCTTTTCAAATTCAAAACAAAGTAAACTATGCTACTTCGAAATGATCATAAGCCTTACTACTTTAAACTACCAAACTCATTTTTTGCTTTTTCTGATATACGTAAAAGAGAAAAAACTTGAAAATGGAAGCAAGTAAGACCTAAAAGAGCAATGTAGGTAAGGAAAAGCAACTCTAAGGTTCACATCAAACAAATCGATGATTTGGCGAAGACTTGTCCTACAAAGTTTTTCAAAGGAAAAAGCTTTGGGCTTGGAAGACAAAGTGAAAAGAAAAGAAGGATAAGAGATGCTTCAAATGGAAAGGTAAACCTCAAAGGTTACTTCAAAACATCAAGAACCCTAAATAGCACTAAGCCAAGAAACGGTAGGAAAGTGAACCAAAGATGGCCTTACAATCACAAAAACTCAAAAGGAAGAAAACTAAGAGACTTCAACTTACTTGAAACTGAAACTGACAAAGCAATCAGGAAGTGTCTAGACTCAAAAGGATTTTGAAAACACCTTGAGGACTCTAACTTGGGGTCAAACCCTAAATCAAAGGCCAAGACAATGTCAAAGTGTGTTTAGTGTTGCTACAAACAACAAATGTTACAAAACAAAGGTTCTTATACCAGCAACAAGCATCTAGGGTACAAAAGTGTAGCTATGTCCAACTAGGAAAAAAGCACGGTATTAAAAAAGAGTCACAAACAAGCAAGACACCTCAAAAAGTACTCAAGGAAGCAAAATATGACCTAAAGGACTTAGGAGAGGCAAAAAAGACTCAACAAGGGCATAAAGACCTCAAAGATCATTTAAGAAGACATGGCAAGAGGCTAGAAATCAAACCAAACAAGTTGAAATCAAATCCCAGAAGGAAACAGAGACCTACAAGAAAAAAATCTACTGTGCAATATACAAGCCTGCGTACACTGGGAGGTGTACCC
The DNA here is from genome assembly GCA_027924585.1 of Larix kaempferi. Lineage (NCBI taxonomy): Eukaryota > Viridiplantae > Streptophyta > Pinopsida > Pinales > Pinaceae > Larix > Larix kaempferi. The sequence continues at coordinate 86,758 of BSBM01000867.1, forward strand.
TACTATGCAGTAGGGAAAGAATATTTTTTCATCATGTGTACTCTACTGTGTGATAGGTAAAGTAGTGTTTTTTAGTAGTTGTATGCTACTGTATGCAAGGGATACTAGCATTTTTGCCAAGGAAGGATTAAAACGGGCTTTAAAACTTCAAACTGAGATGAGTCAAGGAATGGAAATATGATATAGTAACCTACCAAGCCTCTCAAAGGATCAAGAAGATCAAAAAAGTACTGGAAGGAAAGTTAAATGAGTCTCCTAAAATAGAAAACAACCAGTCCCCAGAGGAGTCGCTAGTCTATTGTTCGGGAATTCTACCCTATAGTGAGGAGAGGGACACTACCAAATTTTGGGGGGACAAGTAAATACATTAATCATATCACATAGGCTTCTAAAAAAATAAATATATCAAGGTTCTTGAAGGCATACATTATTAACGAAGTTCGATCCTAGCTTTCGCTTGCTCCTTCGATTGATCTTCCACTTGATCTTCTATTTGACAAACCTGCAATACAAAGATACATTCCTCAACGTATCTTGACAGATATAACAATGATGAAATTGAAATACAATTTAAACATCAAGGACAATCAAGCATTTAATCCAAACAAATATGCAATCCATTAGACATTTGATTGGGATGGGAAGGGCATTTCAACCTTTATTGTCAAAAGCAAATAATCAGTACAATTATACCTGATCATTCAGAGTGCTTGTGCAACCGGATCCTAGACTCCTGTTCTTCACACTAACTTTGGAATTCCTCCAGTGTAACAACCCTTAATGCATAGTTTCTCCTCTTCTCTCTCATCCATCACCCTTGTATTTATGGGACAAGGTAGGCAATTTGGATCAAGAGGTAGTTTGATTGGGAGGCTGGGAAAGTTGCAATACCAACTTCAACTAATCCCAATTAGTCAAATTAATATATTTTTGATTACTTTTTAAGGTGTACACTACTTTTCTTAAGTGGAGTAGCGTTCAATATGCAACTTTCCTGCTTTGCAACCACCGTTTGCAATATTTTTTGAGCTATATGCTACTCTATTGAATCAAAGTAGACTATTTCAGAAGGCAAACGCTACTTTATTGAAGTGTAGAGTTTTTCAGCAGACAAACGCTACTATCATGCTTATAGGGTAGCATTTTTCCCAAAAAGTAGGTAAAATGAGGGTTTTGTCAGCTGCAAAGGGGTAAGTCTAGTCCATTCATCATCTAAGGCAATCATGCTATTCAATCCAAGTTGTCCTTTTGTGTGATCAATAGCCAGATGTGATCACGAACGGAGAAGTGTAGATTTGACCTATAACAATGCATCTTTCCGTTGAGACATAATTAAATCCTGAGCTTTTTCAGTTTTGGCCCTAAAAATTATGGTTTCCACAAAAATAGGAATTTTTGAAATTTGAGGACATAGATGGAAGCTCGTTGGAAAAATCAAAGTTTAGAGCTTTGAATCGAACTTTTTGGTTGGGTGAATCTCCGGGAAACTCAAACCCTAATTCAGGGTCCTCCCAAGTGAATCCAAGAGATGGAAAAGCATTTCTGAAGGGTAAATCTTTGCATTTTTCAAATTTTTAGTATACCAGGCTGATCAGCTCATCAAAGCGCTTCTTTCTATCATTTCAGAATTTTGAAATTCACATTTTGAATTTTTAGGGTTTCTCTGACAAACATCTGAGAGGTTGAGTAGTAATTTCATAATTAGTCCTGGGATGCTCTTTAGAGTACTTGCAGGATGCAAGATGCTCTTTAAAGGTTTTTTGGTGTGTGAGGTCACATATAATCATCCCTAGAGATCCGAGGTTGATTAGTAAGCTCGTAATCCATCATGGGATGCTCTTTAGAGTACTTGCAGGATCCAAGACACTCTTTAAAGGTTTTGTGATAGCCAACATGTAAAAGATCTTGGGAGATCCGATAGGTTGAGGAGTAAGCTCGTAATCAATTCTAGGATGCTCTTTCAAGGTTTGGTTGATGCACGTAATAAGTCCCGGGATCCACAATATGGCTAGTGTTGATGAAGACCTACAGGTGATGGGCATACATCCAACATGAAAAAGGGCGGGCTCTATAGAACTTCCTATGACGAGCATAATTCAGATATAGCCCAGTGATTGAGATGTTGAGTACAACAACAGTGATGATGATGATGCTCCGGGATCTAGTGATGATGATCCAGCTCTAGAATTGAAGAATTATGCCAATATGTATTGATGACCTGTGACGAAAGAATAACTTCCTAGTTAAGAGGGAGTGTTGACGTATTTGTAACTTCAGAAGATATTCTTCCATGTATTACATTTGTACTTTATTGTATATCCATTAGAGATGTTACATTCCTCTATTTGGAAGTGTCATCATTTCTATTTGTAGGTGTCGTCATGTGCATTGACAAGTGTCGTAATTTGTATTGATGGGTTATTAGACCACCAGTGTGGGATCGACCCTAGTTAGCACATGTGGTTGGTTTATTAGGATTTATTAGCAAGTCAGCCCCAGTGGATTATTGGTAGGTCAAGTCACTGTATAAATAGAGAGGTTGTGTCTCTCATTTATCTCATTCACTCACTTCTCAAGATCGCATAGCAAGAGAGAAAGTGGCACACTAGTCACTACTACATTTGGACTTAAAAACCGACAGGAAAATCCGATGGCGCGTCAATCTCTCTATTTTTACCTATCAAAAATCAAAAGTTTGTAATTTTTTTTTAAATGGCCCTGACTATCGGTTTTGTGATGGCGCGTTTAACACCCATCGGTTTTTCTATAGTTAGCTGAGGGGGCATTGGTTGTTCGACGATAGGGAAAAATTTGACCGTTGGTCAACCCTTAAATTTTGGTCAACTTTTTAATTATATTCATTTTTTATTCCATGATTTGAGCCGCCATGGAATATCCGATGCTTAAGTGATATAAATAGAGAAGTAGGCCAATTACATAATATCACTTGTGATTCCTCTTCTCTTAGGCCATGCGCATAAGGTAAAGAGAAGTAGGCCATCTGAAATCTGTCTAGGGCATATTTTATGCTACTTGGGTTTGCTCATACTTTGGTCTTAGGTTTGAGTAATAAAATGCCACATAACAATAATGTTACAGGTCATCAAGATCAAGAACAAAATCGACAATTGCTTGCTAGGTTGTGGGATGGAGTGCAAAGAAGGGGTGATGGAAAATGTTATTGTCCTTGCAGTAGATGTAGGGGATTTAATCCTAGAAGGTTACTGATCTCAACAACTAAAAGACATTGTAGGTAACATGGAAATGTTGAGGGGGGGCACGAATATCATCCATTGGTAAGTCCTAATTCAATATTATATATGAGGTTGTTATATTGAGAGTTTTTGTAATTGTATATTGTATCATTTTTTTTTTGTTACTTAATCGACATGACTAATGTTCTTTTTTTGATGTCTTAATTGTAATTATAAAGGAAGGGCCTCCTAGGGCAGTTTCGAACATGGAGAATGTGGTAATTGTGGAACAACTAGCGCCGGAGGAACAATATGTAGGTCCTGCGAATATTGATGATCAAGTTAATGATGAAATGGAATTAGACGATGATCATGATGATAACATATTTGAGGATGATGGTGCAAATAAATTAATCAATGATGCATTTAATGTTAGAATGGATGCAGATGATCAACATCATGAAAATCATGACGACTTTGATGATCTTCATGATTTACCTATACTTGAGAAGGAATACGATCCCCTTTTTGAAGGCTCCCACATAACTCTTCTCTCTATTGTGTTGCTTATAATGAACTTGAAGGTTATGAATGGTTTTTCAAACACATCCATCATGCAGTTGTTAAGGTATGTGATTATATTTTTCATCGATCGCATATATATGATCATGATAAATTACATATATTTATGTTTCTATAATATTTCTATTCTAGTTATAAGTTCATCAAAAAAAGTAATAAGGATGAAATTTTTGTCGTTAATTATATATTATTGAAATATTTATACTAACCATTATGTTTTAAATTTGTTGTAACAGGTTGATAGGTGAATATTTGTTACCACCATCAAATATTTTACCTCGCACATACCGAGATTTAGCTGCCATCATGAAATATATTGGAATGGAGTATCCAACAATTGATGCATGTCCTAATGATCATATTTTATATTATAATTAGTATGAATTTGCAACAGAATGCCCTATATGTCATAGCAGTAGATACCAAATAGATCAAGTAACCAAAAAGGTGTCTTGTAAGGTTCTTCGTTATATTCTTATTATTCCACTCTTGCAACGACTGTTTAGGTGCAAAAACATAGCACAATTTATGGATTACCATGCACGAAATAGAAGTGGAGATGATATTATTCGAATGCCTACAGATGGTTATGCATTTACAGACATGGAGGAAAAATGGTCACACTTTAAAGAAGAACCTCGTAATACTAGACTTTATTTGGCAGTGGATGGTGTCAATCCATTTGCAGAGATGAGATCTACTTACTCGATCTGGCCTGTTTTTGTTATCAACAATAACATTCATCCATGGATGTCAATAAAGAGGGAGCATATAATGTTGGCAATGATTGTTCCAGGTATAATTTGTACTTTAGAACAATAATTTTTTAAATATGCATGATTAGTATTTAATTTGTGATATTTGTTGCATATTTACTTATATGTATTGTATTTGTTGTTTTCTTTTAGGTAAGTACCGAGTTAAAGATATGAATGTATATATCGAGCCTCTTGTTGATGAACTACTTAAGCTATGGAATGGCATCACTATGTATGATGTCTCTAGACCAATAGGGAAAAGGGGATTTCAATTCCATGCAATTCTTACCTGGACAATTCATGATGCTCCAGGGCTAACACATTTTTGTGGTATGTAATTGTAACGTACTGCACTAAGATAGTTTTTAATTTTATTTAGTGATATACTAATTAGTTATATGTATGTTTTTTAAATAATTAGCATGATATTATATAAAATATATTTTGCTTACCATAATTTATCCATGTAGGTCTTCAAACAAAGGGAAAATTTGCATGTCTAGTTTGTGGTCCCAAGATTAAATCTCGTCGTTCAAAGAGTTTTTCAAAGGAAGTGTTTGATGAGTATAGGAACTTCCTCTCTAAGAATCATAGGTATTGAACTACCGAAAAACATATTTTCAATGGGAAAGAGGAGACCATATTAAAACCACAGAGAATGACACCTCACATATGGAAGTTGCAATATAATAGAAATCATCAAGGTACGAATCAATTTGTCTATCTTTATATATTCATATTGATCATCTCTGATATGTTTTTAATGTTTTGTTTTGGCCGATTGTATATTTAATTTTATTTATTGTAATATACGACATTTTAATCTCTAGTTTAGCTTATATATTGATTAATACTGATGGTCATGAACATGAAGGTATAAATGGGCTTCCACGAGGAATGAAAAGTTATCCCAAACAATTTAATAGGATGCCCTACTATGAGCACTTACTAATTGTTCATTTGTTTGATACAATGCATATCAGAAAGAATGTAGCTGAAACACTATGGCGAATATTAGATGGAAGTAGTGACAATTGTCAAAATTTGCAGTGACATTCAGGACTCCAATCATGCAATGAAAGATATCATTGAACATTTAAACAACGATGGAGACCAAATCAATATAAGGTTACTCCATGGTTATTGACTGAGCAACAAAGCAATGTGGTAAAAGAAGTGATAGAAAAAATGAAATTTCCCACAGGATTTTGTTCGAACATAAAGAATATCTTAACAAGGAAAGGTGATTTCGGCGGGGTAAAAACGCATGATTGGCATATCTTCATTAAGGTAATTATATATTTATGGTATTATATATTGCTATATTACAATACTGCATGTTTTTGGTTTACTTCTTTGTCTAATTTTGAAAAATATTCTGATGAAACGTGTTCATTGTTACAGTATGTTCTACCTATATCTCTCCCAGACAACTTTGACAATATAGTCAAACAGGTCATATATGATCTTGGAAAATACATGAGGTAATTATAAATAATTTTTTTCACGCTAAATTTGTAATTTGTTTAATCGATTGTATAACTTAAATGATATCATTATTTTCTTGCATCACATGTAGATGGTTATCATCTACAGAAATCCACAAAGAAGATATAAGGTATTGGAAGAGAGAAATTCCTCATTTAATGTGTCAAATGCAGAGATTTCTACCTTCGGCATTTTTCAATGCACAAGAACACTACCTCATACACCAAGTTGAGGAGATTGAATTGTGTGGACCTATATATGCAAGGTCCACGTGGATGGTTGAGAGGCACTTGAAATTTATGAAGGCTTTAGTTAGACAAAAAGCATGTCCAGAGGGTTCTATGGTGGAGGGATATATGGTATTTCAGGCCATGGTGTATATTGTTGAATATAATCCAGGGTTGGCATTTATTAAGACGGAATTAGATCGATGCAATGGTGATCCAAACTCTACTAAGAAATTCGAAGGAGAGTACCTATTGGGGAAAGGTAGATCGAGGAAGGTCAAAGGTAATTATTAAATATTGGTGTAGATTAATAATGTTAATACATTTTAATAATATCGTACTTAATTATTTCATTTTTAATATTCATTAATTATATGCATCATTAATATTATAATGTTACATTGCGTTAATTATTTTTCTGAGTTGATTTTTGTAATTTTTTTTTCATGCAGTTGGCCGCGAGTGGGATGCACTACATTTGTACGTCGCAAACAATCTTGATTGGATGAAGGTATGGATTGAACTATGTAATCAATCTGGTTGGGGAATATCATGGGAAGGTGTGGCTTCATTGGTTAAAGAAGCACATCGTAATGGAGATGGCAATCTAACAGAAAGGGAAATCGATTTAGCATAGGGTTTAAAAGATAAACAGGTAATTAGCATGATATTAATATAGATATAAGCCACAATATTTTCAATTATGATATTCATGTTCATCTTGATTTATTTCATTTTCTTTGCATAGTACTTTAAGAACATAAAATACTTACTAGCTGTTCATTATCAATTGATGATGTACTGATCATTTAATTTACATGTTTTGCAATATATTGCAGGTAAAACACCACAAGGCCATGTGGTGCAACAGTCGTAAATATCACATTAAAAAGTTGGATGAAACAAGGAAAACATGTGATTATGGGATAACTGCAATCTTTGAGGTCACTAATGTTTCCTCTAGAAGAGACAAACATCCAGAATTGTCAGAAAATAGATATTATGGGTATTTGGAAGATATCATTGACTGTGACTTTAAATCATTCAAAATAATTCTTTTCGTTGTGAAATGGTACAGGCTACGATTGAATCGATCTGATCCCTATAGAACTGTTATGGAACATGCTAATGGATTTACCATGGTCAATACAAGGTCGCTTGAGTCACAAACGTCAGAGCCCTATGTTCTTCCAAGTCAATGTGAACAAGTATTTTACTCAAAAGTTCCTAGTAGATAGGGTTGGTCGTTTTTTATTAGACATGATCCAAGAGGAAGGCCGGTAAAGTATAATATTGTAGAGGAAGATGAAGAGGGTTTTGAAGAAGAAGGTGATCATCATGTAGAGGATCAACATAAGTTAGATGTTGATGATCATAATGTTCCGGAGGAAGATGTTGAAGAGTTAGTTGAAGCAGATGATGTAAGAGACAATGTTCATGATGAAGATGATATTGACGATGATCACTTTATTGAAACTTACAGCGATGACGATGATGATATGGCCTTTAATTCTTATAATGTTGAATCCAGATCATATGATATAGATACAGACTTGGATGGAGAAGACGATGATGAATTGCATTGAACAGATGCATTGAATATTTCTAAGTGATGTGCAGGGGGGGAAGATGAGCTTCCATCTTCACGTGGTTGTCCCTATTGAGTAGAGAATATTAAGATATTCTCGAAAAAAAGAGAAGCTTGTTAAGGTTAATGCACATTTGTGCTTATTCCCATCATCATCATATTGTCATTTACATCATCCTTAATATTGTCATGATGACCATCAATATTATCGTCATCATCGTAATATTCATCGTCCTCATCATCATCATCATCCTAATCATCATCATCATCATCATCATCATCATCATCATCATCATCATCATCACCATCATCATCAGCAGCAGCAGCATCATCATCATCATTGTCGTCATCATCATCATCATTGTCATTATCGTCATCATCATCATCATCCTCATCCTCATCCTTATCCTAATCCCCATCCTCATCGTCGTTGTCACCGACATTTTTAATATTTGATTGCTTTAGTTTTAGTATATTTAATAAATTAGGCATATAAGTATTTCATTTTTGTTTAGTTATTTTTTCCTTCTGCTTTTTGACCATGATTATTATCAAAGTTTGAGTTCCCTTTATTATTCAAATCTTTGTTTTCAATTAATGTGCAATTCTTCTTCATAATTGCAGTCATTTAGAACAACTTCTATCTCTCATCTGATTCAGGAAATTCAGGCACATATAATGTATACTACCCAATTATCCTATGAAGGAGTTAGTTCATCAACCGCTTCTTCTGCAGTGGCTCAATCACTCTTATTGTCATTTTATTTTCTGAGATTTGGTACTATTTAGTATTTTCCCTAGTTAGATGCAGTACAACTTTTGTAATTTCATCCTTATCTAGAGGCCCCTCAACATTTAGCAACATATTTTAATAATAATGCATATTATCTTAGGATCTCATCTTCCTAGAGGAAATGAGGATGATCTATTTCCTTAGAATCTTGATTAAAATTTGAATGTGACATCAAGCTGTTTGACTAATGCTATATCTTAGTTATTAATCCTCCTTAATTTGTATTAGAACAAAATATTAAAATATAAAATATTATTAAAATATATAAAATATAAATTAAAAAATATAAAACAAAAAAAATCAAAACAAAAAAAATCAAGACAAAAAATTAAAAACAAAAACTAAGCATTTCCATTTTGTGTGCCCCTAACCATTTCCTTGGCACCCGATCATCGTTCAACAAGCTGAGGTTTTTTGGTTCAGCGTCTGCAACTCGTTCGGTGGTTCGACGTCTGCAACTCGGGGCAAATGAGGGTTTGTTTTATTGGTTTCCCATCTCCCTAATGGTGCCCTAACCATTTCCTTGGCACCCGATCATTGTTCATCAAGCTGAGGTTTTTTTGGTTCGGAGTCTGCAACTCGTTCGGTGGTTCGACGTCTGCAACTCGGGGCAAATGAGGGTTTTTTTTATTGGTTTCCCATCTCCCTAACATTTCCCTAACCATTTCGTGCCCTAACCATTTCCTTGGCACCCGATCATTGTTCATCAAGCTGAGGTTTTTTGGTTCGGCGTCTGCAACTTGTTCGGTGGTTTGGCGTCTGCAACTCCTAGCAAATGAGGGTTTGTTTTATTGGTTTCCCATCTCCCTGACGGTGCCCCTGGCCATCGTTCATCTTCCCTCACTCTCTACGGTCCTCGGCTCAAGAGTGAAGGTAACATCAACTCGTCTACATAAGCATTGGGCTCACAAAGCAAGGGGAGCTTTGGGAGCATATTCAACAAGCAAGATTGTCAGCAAATTCGTCCCACAATGACATCGGTAAGTTCAAACCCTTCCTCTCATGGAATTTCTACTGAGGTATGCTTTCTTACTTACTAATGTACTGAACTCAGTATTTGAAGAAAACCCTCCAAAATTCAACAGCCTTGATCTCTCCTTCTTACTCTTAGAAATTCCCCAAATCCGTAATGAAGAAGCCCAAATTCATATTGAAATTCCCCAAATCCGTAATTGCCAGTGGCTTCAACACGAACCCCTAAACTTTGAAGTCACTGCCAAGCAATCTTGGCACAAATGGCTAGTAGGGGCTGCCAAAAACGATCCCATGGTTATCCGATGCTGCTATCGACCGTTCACTAGGATACAATTTCAAATATTTTTCTCTCATGGTCTCATAAAACTCTAGGTCTTGTTGATGTGATAATATATCCTCGAGATCAGGGCTATTTCATATTTGTTTTCTACCCAACTCTTTGTGAACAAAGTTCAGTTGAAATTTTCAAGCTTTAGGGTTCCATTCAAGGTTTACCTGACCTACCTATTGTAGTTGAGGATGGAATTCCTTCAGAGTCTCTATGGAACTGTATTGGGAAGGAAAATATCCCACTCCTACAATAGAAATTACCCTAACCACAACACCCACACATACAATATTCAAACAAGAAGAACTGGTGTTTTTGAAAGTAGAAATAATGCATCTCTCATTAACGCACTATTTTCACACCAACTCTCTATTGTAGTTTTGTAAATTTCAAAGGGGGCATATGATAAATCAATTACATATCCATTACTCATTCTAGGTTGCTTGTAAATGTCACCCTTGCGATAGCGTTTATGACGTAGGTCTACGATCAACTGTGCTTCTGTAGAAATGGTGGGAGAATTGTAGGCTCTAGATTCTTTCCCACCTTACCCATTACCCAAAGGGAATACTTTATTTAGTGTCTAAATGGAAATAACATTGACATTATCAATGGAAACCCCATCCCCGGCTTCAATTATCACAATAGCTGCATTTGATACTAATGGAGATATTCTTCCCTTTTTCAACCTTTCTAAACAACTTAAGACAGTAGAATAATCACAATAAACTTTGAGCTTGAGTTTCAAACCTCATGTGTCCTTAAACCTCGAGAAGATTATCATTGTCATCCAACTTTCTAACAACTTGCACAATCTTGGAAAAAGGTTATGCTCCTCTTCTTCTTCTGAGTTTTCCAGGAAAGAACAAAATCAACAATGGGAGGATCCCTATAGTGAGTGCATGGAAGAATAAAACCACTTCCCACACTTGTTTCATTGGAAGACTACAAAATCATCGAGGTGAATGTAATAGGTCATGAAATGAAATCAATTGAATTTTAGCTATAATTTTTCGACACAATACTGCAATAGGAAGTAATGATAAGTAAGTTCATGTAATAATATCCATACTACAAGAACTTGACATGAAAAAAGAAAAAATTTTCAAACAAGATTAGGAAAGAGCAATAGTCTCGTTGAACTATTTGACAAAATTCCCAACTATAATAAACAAAACATTGTAATAATATAAAAAAAAGTTATTAGTCAAATCCCAATCAAAATTCCAATAGCATATAAAGAAAAATCATGACAAATAAGTTAAAAAAACCATCATTTTTTCCAGTCACAGTAGCTAAGAGATTCCCAATTATACTAACATTTGAATAGTCGAAATAAACACCAATCATACAGAATTTATGACAATAAAAAAATATCTTAGGAAATGTTGTCTGAAATATTTTAGGAAGTTTCATAAGAATGAGGAAATAATACAAGCCATGTCATCAAATCCCATCATCATGAATTCTATTGCAGTATTTCTCAGCACCATTCCACCTATAAACTTTTTGGGAATATGTGTTTAACAAGAAGCTCCAACTTCTTTGTTATTGATTGAAAGCCAGGGAGATTAAGCATATTTCCAACTATGTGAACTGTTTTTTGTCAACTAAAGCCATAACATTGGCTCCAAAAAATTACTCTAAAAAGAACACCTAGAAAATTTTGTACACAAACAAACAGATGAGAAACAACGAGTAGATTTTGATATTTGGAAACCAAACATGGCTCACAAAATCAATACTTATATAAATTCCTAAAAGGTTATTTAATATCCTGTGTCTGGATACAAGCCAAGCAATCACCAAAGTTGAGCTTAAAAACACCAAAATTTATTTCATCCTAGTGAACGGTTGATAGCAGCATCAGGTAACCATGGGATCGACCTACCTAAGCTTAGAATTTCTTAGCTATACATTGTTTTTCAATTGAGAATCTAGCTTGCCTACTACAACTTTCAACTCATAGGTGATGTTTCACAATGTCTACCAATTCTAGTTTATGCAACAAACTCTTTGTCGGTCATGATCCTTAAATCAACTTTTGTTGTTTGATTGTCCATTCACAAACTTGGCTTATACCTTCCTTTGCTAATTCCTCCATGGATTCCACGAGCTAATCAAAGGAATATTGGTCTAGCTCACATAGTCTCACATACAATGATTAATAAATTACTCCTGTAGCTGATATAGAATACTAAAAGTGAGTTTAGTAGTGGAAACAAATAATTTACAATAGACTGTCCTAAAAGATCATGCGCAATAAATTATATCAACATGCAGTAAAGAGCATTTAGACACATAATGTTTGGTCAACCATGACTCTGGAAAAACCCCACACCTTCAAGAAAACTAGTAAGAGGGAGATTTATTTATATTCTTGAATAAAGATTACAACAAAAAGAATTTACTTCAGAAGTTTGTAAAGACATTACACTCAGTCACAGAGCCAATTCAATCTTGAAAACAGTGCCTACTTCAACCCACTAGAGTGCCCTCTTAAACCTGTGAGCCTAGGCCTCATGCACGTACTATTGGGCCGAGAGTAATCATGAGATTGTTGTAGCATTCTACGAATGTTTGCTAACTATTTCTCTTATTCGGTGGAGGGTAGGTACAACTGAATAGGTATTTGTCGGATCTGTCATCCTTGAGCGAGGAAAGATCAACAAGACTAGAGGAAAGTGAAACATATAGTAGGACCCAAAAGAGCAAGATCAACTGGATGTCAAAATATTAGAAGTAAATTCAATAAACGAATGGAAGTTTTTCTCGCTAAAGGAGGTTCATGCTCTTATGATGATGAGACCATAGGCGACATCGATGTGCCCTTGAGGTACAAACATTTAGTCAAACAATGGGTACCGAAGGATCTTCCTCCTCTAAACATAGATTTTTGCGTGAACGAGAGGATATTTCGGATTGCACCTTTGTCACTACACGGTTTGGCGTTGTTTTGCATGGATGGCATAAAGGTGGGTTACGGCAGATGTACCGAATTGATGGAGTATGTCGGACCCTGCTACAATTACAGATATTGGATGCAGTTGGTCCAATATACACGCAGTATGCATAGATACGGATTCTCTGCAAATTATTTAGAGTTAAAAAACAATAATCAAAGCAAAGGAGTGAGTATGTACATTGACGAAAGGCCCAAAGCATCAGGTAATATTGCGGGGTTTATAAATAGCACACACACTCGGGTCTACAAATAAACAACCAAATTGCATATTTGAGGGGCGTGAAGGAAACCGTGTTTTCATCTGCGCTATAAAATCAATCGCATCAGGGGAAGAGTTGCTGATCAGTTACAATTTGAATCAGATAGATATGTATGCAGATACTTTGAGAGTGGTACATATAACATTTCACCAAACCTGTAATCAATGAATATAGTATCTTTCGTTTTTGTTTATGTTATTAATTTCGTAATATGTTTTCCATTAATTTTTTTTAAAATATGTTTTAAGTAAGATTTTCCCCGTGTATTGGTTTCAGTTCGAAATTAATGTTTTCAATTACTTTGTTGCAGTTAGCTGATCGGGGCAAGTCCCCAATGGAGCCTCAGAGGCCGACAGCCTCCTACAGGCGACATGTATATATACCACATTTTTACTTATCTATTTCTTTCAAAAGTACATTTGTTTAATTATGATATCAACGTGGTCAATATTTTGTTTGTAGGTTGAGGATCGGGGCAAGAGCCCCATGATAGGTGATAGGACAGATGCATCGACTACGCCACAGCAGGCATACCCCATTGTAAAGTTTCAAATTGAATATAAAAAATCTATTTTTAATTAAGATTTTATCAAGGTATTGGATGTTTCACTTCGAAATTAATGTTTTCAATTCTTGTGTTGCAGTCATCCGATGGGGGAAGGCCCCCAATGGATCATAGTGTTAGCACGCCACACTCATCGGGTCATGAGTAGTTATATAGCATGTTGTGAATTTCAGAAACTGTATTTAAGCATTATGTTTTCTAATTATATTAATCATTTCAAATTGATATTAATGTTTTCTATTTTTATGTCGGATGATACTTATCTATCAACACAGGATCCGAGGCATATGGATTTGGGGAACATTGCCAACGATATTGACTTATTGAATTCAAAGAATATCCAGGAGGCAGTTGAGAAAGGAAAAGCAAAATTAAATGATGAGGTCGTCCGTCTGCTAATATCTCATCAAAAAACGGATGAGACTAAAGCAAAGATAGATCTTATGTTGGTTAGAGTACGACGCTTGGATGTAAGATGCAAACTCTTTAATTATAAGTCTATTTCAAATGCATTTTTTTTTCCTATTCGTATATGAGTAACTAAACTATTATTTGTTTCTACGGGCATTTTTTTCCCCGGTACTATTGGTGAGGGGCATGCTAGTACCATTGAGTATGAAACCCCCATAGCCACTGATCATGTATCTTTGTCATCTGGCCAGTCGAGAACGCAAATTGAGGAAACCGAGACAAAACATGAGAGTACTACACCCTCTCATGGTCCAAGCACAACAGGTCGTGCCGACCAGGATCAGGGGTACATCCAGAAGAGTATGACAATTATTCTTCCCTCGATGCATTTCCTGGATCTTTCTGTGTCACTAGCACGGGAACACTTGAGACTACTTTTTTGGTGGATGAAAATCTCGTCCCCTATAAGATGAGTAAGATTCCAGGTACTATTTACAAAATGTTTTTAACTATTTATTACAATTTTATTGGAATGTAATTATGAATCATTGGGTGATTCCATGAAGATGGGTAACTCTTTTTGGCCAAATATGACGGTGAAAAACAGAAATTTTATCCATGTATTAAATTGAAGCCCTCGAAACTCATATTTTCCAAATGAATTTTGACACGCCATTGAAAAACGAAATGTAGAGAATTATGTTGGCTTTCCAATGATATTTTTTTTGAAATATACCAATGATATTTTTTTCGAAATATACCAATGTCATTTATCGTGTCGAATTTTCATTAAATGAAATGTGTGTACTTAAAAATTTGAAGAGCAATTAACAAGTAGTTTGTGTTCGTGCACGATAATTTAACGTTAAAGTAATAATTTTAAAAAATGAAATATGTGACATGATCTAGACATAATGCACTAGGGCTTACATATTTTTCTTGAAAATTTTTATTTATTATTATTTTTCGAAACTAACCAATGAATATTTCAGTCGCATTTTGCACACATGTGTGTTCGTGCTCGAAATCTTTTGATTGTTTACATAATTTGCAAAACTAAAAATACCCTTTTGAATAGGACGCATTTATATAGGGCTTGTGTATTTTTTAAAAGATTTTGGATGTGTATTTTGAATGTTGTGAATTTATCTTTGAGATTAATCGAAGTTGTCGACAGGGTTTTTTAGGGCAAGTTTTAGTAGAAATTTAAAAACAAAAGACATATGAAGATAAAAATTCGTAAATTTTATATATCTGGATAGAGGATTCGTTGACAAATCCAATGGTATCAAGTCCTCTCATTAATGAGCATTTAATGGAATGGTTTATCTATGTGGAAGGAAGACAAAACTTTAATTTTGCAGTGAAAAGGGATCTCGACCTGTTTTTTAAGCCCTTGATCGAGCTATTTGCTCGATCGAGGGTTTTAAAATACCTCGATCGAGGGTTTTAACATACCTCCTTCGAGGCTTTAACAACACCTTGATCAAGGGTTTAACAACATCTCGATCGAGGTATTTTAAAACCCTCGATTGAGGTATTTGCTCGATCAAGGGCCTAAAACAAGCCTTTTTATGTTTTTGAAAAGCTAGATCTAGGTTTTCAAAATCTCGATCGAGCTTTTCAAAAGCTAGATCTAGCTTTTCAAAAGCTCGATCGAGCTTTTCAAAAGCTAGATCGAGCTTTTCAAAAGCTATATCGAGATTTTGAAAAGCTAGATCGAGCTTTTGAAAAGCTAGATCGAGCTTTTGAAAAGCTAGATCGAGCTTTCCAAAAGCTAGATCGAGAAAAAGCTAGATCGAGATTTTCAAAAGCTAGATCGAGCTTTTCAAAAGCTAGATCGAGATTTTGAAAAGATAGATCGAGGTCTTGTTTCAACCCTCGATCGAGATTTTTTAAAACCCTCGATCGAGGTATTTTAGAGCCCTCAATCGATCTTTTAAAACCTCGATCGAGGGCTCTAAAATATCTCAATCGAGGGTCCAAAATTTTTTTTTTTCCATTCCATCTGCCAAAAATGGTAAACCACCTTCGTGGAATCACCCCATTCGTTTTACACTAATTAACACATACTCATTTATGTAGGAAATGATGTCTTTTACAGACATCTAAATGATTGGTCTTTAGAACTATTTGGGCCCACCATCCGCACATGGTGGAACCGACAAAGTAAATTTTTGAAAGATGACCTTATTGCTCGCATGGTTGGGTTTTTTGGTGCTAAAACCTTCAACCATAAAAAAGTCCTCGAAAAAGCTGGCCAACATTTACACATTGTAAGGGAGCAATATAGGAACAACTTAGCAAAGCATCCGAAGTATGAGCGCGCTCTGATGATTACAATAAGGGGGTGGAAAGCCTTTCTGGATGATGGAAGGGAGATCGCTATGGGTAAAGAGGGAAAGCTAGCACCAGGCATAAAAGGGTATGCAATACTTTCAGCAATGCAATTATATCATCATTACACTTTATTTCCCATTATTTTTCAACATCTAATGTAGTTAAAATTACTTTTACAGGCTACCAGATACCTCGAAGGCCACCCAGGCAAGAGTAGAGAAACATGGGCAACACAAGCTTGGGCCTGGTGGATATTCAAATTTGGTAGCACGATTCGTAAGGGTCAATAATTATTTTACTGTATAGAAATTATTATAGATTGCATTTAAAATTGTTTTCATGACGATATAACAACAATAATAATGATCTAATTGAAAATTACAGGCCGAAAAATTCAAAGAATTGCTCATAGAGGAAGACCTAAGGATTGGCTACCAACGCGGGTTTTTAGGTGTTGTTGAACATTGAAAAAGAAAAAGTGCTAGCCAAACAGAGTCTTCCGTTAATCCATCTTGCGCATAGGTAACTACAATAAACAAATTCTATTTAAGATTAATTCATTGTGTTCTCTATTCATTAATAAACTAGTCCATAAAATATTGAGTCTCTTTGTGTTAAGCCTCCCAACGAAAGTAGACAAAATATGGAGGATGGAGGAGAACGAAATATTGAAGTTGAAGTTGAGCGACATCCAGGCAATTAACGTATTCCTCTATTAAACAAAACCTAGTCTAGATTAAAGTCTCAAATATTAAATTTCAAATACTATAGTGTTGATGTTTTAATGCAGAGGGTCCTCATGTACAACTTGAGGCAGTAGCAGAAGAAGAGAAAATGCATCATATTCATGTGGCCCAGTTGCTAGGTAAAAATTACCGCTCTAATGTTTTTTTCTTAATGAAGGACTTATAATCAAATAATAAAAACACGTCAAGTAATTAATATTTCTTCATTTTTTCGGTAGATCCAGGCACCTTACAGCAGCCGCGTACACGTCGTGAGCACATAATGCGACAAACAAGATCACAGGCAGCTGCAGAGGGTATAAGAAACATAAAAGAAGGTGTAGAAGAGGTTCTCACTCATAGAGAATATGTGGAGAGAAAAAAGCGTCAAAAAAAGTAGTGATTGTAATAAGTACACAATTACATTATTTTTGTATGCATTGTCCTCGGATATTATTTTTGATATTATCGAGTAATGTCTTCAACTATTTCTTTTCCTACGTGTCAATGAATGAATGAGTTATTGAATGAATTCTATAAACTAATTAATGATCGAATGCACGTAATTCCTTTAAGACAAGAAACTCACGATGTTCGCACAAAAAATCATTTATTTCCAAGCACATGCATTGGGTATGGGGAATTGAGAGTGATGTGAGGGGGGGGAGGGGCCATATGAGCTTCCACCTTCACGTGGTTGGCCTTGTTTAGTATAGAATATTAAACTATTCTCAAAACATAAAGGAGCTCAATAAGGTGATTAAATTGCTCTTTTATTCATATTTATTATAGATTTTTGTCAATTATTCATATTTATAAAACCTTCATTCTTCATACTACACGGTTCAAAACCATATCATTCGTTTTTCAGTGATGAGCTTAGCTACAATGAAAACAATGAACACTGAGGATAAATGAAATGAAGGAAATAAAGCAGCACCAAATGTTTCTTTGCAAATGGAAGAAGCCCCATCACTATGGTAATGCTTACTATACATTACGATTTAGATATTTAGATTTCAATTTTACAACCTTCATGTCACTTTCATAAACTTCAAGAATAGCATTGGACTATGAGTCCCTAGCAATATTTGAAACCAGATGATGAAGCATATTGCACTCAGCCTCTAAGTCTTGAATTTATCTCTTCTGTTGTAGCAGGGTCTCCGTTAAAACTGCATAACCATTATTGCGAATTTTCTGTTGAGCATGAATTTTACCTGTAATGAGGAAAACGTAGGTCCTATACAGGGAAAAATGGGGAAAATTTGAATGACAATAGAATGGGAAATGTCCTTGGTGGGAAAAATACCCAGGAACTAAACCCATTGACATTTGAATGACAACGGAATGGGAAATTCCCTTGGTGGGAAAAATTTGAATGACAACAAACTCAAACTGCTCTTTCTCTTGCCATACACCAAGCATCCTCTTAACAAATTATTCTAGATATTATTTCATCTTGGGATGGAAGAAGTACTACTACAATTTAGCCAATGACTTTCCCACTTCAAATTGACCAGCTTGTGTAGCAACCTTTTTATGAGGCGGTATTATTTTTCTCCTATGTTTGTCATGTAGTCAACTTAGTAAATTGATGATGTGGGTAAAGTCCTCATCGACATAGTATGTAACCCCAATGTACAAGTTCAGTCAACCTTGCCTCTATAAGGATACTTTATTCTATTATTGGCATTTGAGACTGGAATCTGCTACTGTATTCTGTCTTTATGCTATGATATCTGCTTTGTCATATTGTTATCAATAAAAGTAAGAATTTTGTATATATTTTCTTGTTTTATGGTAGGAGAATATGAAAATGCCTCAATAAAGAATTTGTACCCTGTACTTTTCCTTTGACTCATCTAGTGAGTCCTAAGGGCTTCTACTAAGCAAGAATGGGTTACCTTGTATGAAAGACTAGGGTATCATACGATGACCTTTTATGAAGTATTGGGTTTTGAATTAACAGGGCATGTTCTTGTGTGGGAAAGCAAATCAACAAGCTTTTAGTATAATCATTTTCAAAGATGTGAGAAAGGTTTTTAATTTTTACCACCCTAGATTCTCGTGTATTAATTCCTTAAGTGTCCATTTCTGAAGAGTTCTTTGATAGTCCATAAATGATACAAGCATAAAAATTGGCATATTTTCTCAGATGCATGAGCTATATCCATCAAGATGGTACCGGATTCCTCTGTTTATCTCATGCAATCATTCGCCTGCTCATTTTCTAGGTATTCTTTATGAATGTTGCCTTGACCACGATTTGGAAACCCACCAAACATTTTTTGAATCCGTTGATGGAGTTAATCTACTCCCCCCCAAGTACTTGTAATTGCAGAATGAAGTGAACTCTTTCCGCAAGAGTCCCACCATTTAATTTGGCCCTTGGAGATTGACTTGTCATTCAAATCTTTGAACATTCTCTTCTTGCTTTGGCTTTTAATACAATGGAATTAATCGTTGTCCAGGGTCAGATTGCTCCTTTCACTGTGGAATCGTGGATAATACATACCATGAAACATACATGATTCAAGTAGGTATCCACAAGAAAAGAAAAATAGTGACAAATTTAGGACATTGCAACTACCATGAAATAATTACTCTCATCCTGTCTTTTTTATCAAAACTTTGGAAGGAGCTTCTTGCTTCTCTGCTGGATAATTATATTTTGGCAAACCTTGCCAGAAATTAATTGAAATTTTGTGAGGAAATTGTGTTTCAAAGTTTTGTGTCTGGAATGCATTTCTTTATTTCTCACCCTAGAAAAAATGAAACATGATGCAAATGTCATGTTTGAGGCAAAATAATGCATTTGCAACATTTTATATCTTTATTCATGGTTCCTTGTCTGATTAAGTTAAACCTTGGACTGAAGAGTACAAAATCTATTGAATGGCGGTGAGGATAAACTGTGCCTAGGGTCTATTGGTTAGTCTATTAAACTGGATGGACTTAGTTTACTCTAATAAACTACTCAGATGTGTAGCATTTTCAAGATTAGCATGGAGAACATGATGTTTATTTACATTTTTGAAACATTAGCTGGATTTAGGTTTATTGATTCCCTTTATTTATTGATATGATTTGCTAATTTACGGATATTTTCAATTGGTGATGTTCATCACCATTTGGATATATAATTATTGTTGCCCGCATGTATATAATGCTTCTTTTTTCATCTTTGATATTATCAAAATATGTATTCTTATTTGATACTCTGTGGGATAAGCAGATATAAGTTTAGAACAACATGATTATATTTGAAGGGGTGCATATTGTTGATCTAGATCGGGTAGCCATCTGACAATTATACTTTGTTGTGATTGGCATGATATAATATATTTCTTTTGTGGGGAATCCTTTTGTCCCATGTTCTCTCTGCAGTTATTTATTGTTGAGAATTGTCTTGGAGCATCTCATTTAGCACACCTTTTGTAACACTTTCTTTGTAGGGTGAATTTCTATGCCCTGTTTGTCGTCGTCTTGCGGATTTAGTTTTGCCAGTACTTCCTCATGGCCCAAGTGCAGATATATATAGTGAACATGTTATTCTAGTGAAGCCCCATACATTGTCTTTAGTGGAGTCTCTATTGGCTTCATCCTTTTATTGGAAAATCCTTCAACATCAACAAGCTTTATCTTTGCTTGAGAATGCTGAAGAATTGTCTGGAAAACGCAGATACCGGAAAACTATCATGGCAATTTCTTGAATCTACAAAAGTGGTGTTTGAAGCACTCTTCCACAAGCTGTGTACTATGTACTTTCCTAGGAAGGGTATTGTTAAGCCTGCTTCTGGAAGGATCAATCAGAGTTTAATTTTCTGGGATGTATTTAGGTATTCCTTGCTATCGACAGAGTTAGCCACTCTCTCATCAAAATCAAATGCAATTGCAAGAAGCTTTGGGGCTGGTTTGGAAGCACTGTATAAAGTAGTCAATTGCTCAGAAGATTCTGTTTTGTCATTACTTATGTAGGCTGTTGAAGCAACTCAGAGTCAAAATCATCTGATAGTGTTACTAAGGGAAAGAGGAATGCAACTTTTGGTTGGGTCAATTAGTTTCTGTACTTCAAGAGATGCATTCTCTGAAAATTATTTGACAGGTATGGATTAGAACTTAGAATTATGCCTCAGTTCAATAATCTTCTTATGATAAGGTCCTCAAGCATCATTTATGTGTTTCTAGTTTTAAATTACTTAAAACACCTATATGACTATGCTTGTGTCTTAGTATTCCTTAGGGAACGTATCCTAAATATGTATTTGTGTAACAGAGAATATTTCCTCACTCCTTGAACATGTTGACCAAGGCAAGGATTTTCTGGATATTCAGTTTTGGAAATGCACAGCAGATCCTGTGCTTGTTTCAGGAATAGAATTTGGAAATTGCCAAGTCATCTACAATGTCTCCTTGGCAATTTTACACTATTGGATTTCCCTCCTGCCATTTAATGCTTTTCAGATGCACAATCTTTCAAATTTGGCTTAATTGAATGACTTCCAAGGGCTTATTTATTGTTTAAATTTGGATTTCCTTTTTGTTGAGTGTTCTTTAGCGCTTCCTGGACCCTCTTATATGTCTAGAGCCTTACCATCCATGAAAGTATTTTCCGTGCAAAAACATCCGGACACTGCCAATTATAATTTAGTGCAAATTAAGTTGGTATGCTTCAGAAAAATGCATGCAAAGGCTGTAAATTTTGATGATGGAAGCAAACCAAATATGCTAGGCTGAAGTCTCCTGGTTTTGTACAATACCCACATGTTACAATTTTTGTATTTCCTCTCATCTAGCCAAAGGAGGTCTATGAAAATGGTAATTTAAACATTTTTTTTTGCTTTTTTCTATGCCCTCAGAAAATTTATGACTAGGTTTGACCAAAATACATTTACAACCATGCTAAATCATCCCAAATTCAACTTTAAGGTCCCTCAGTGTCCTTTGGATTGCAATGGGTTCTCCTCTATGATATATCCATATTTCTCCTTTAAATTCTTTGTCGTCATCAATTTTACCCCAATTTCGTACTTTGGCCTAGAATGCAAAATCTACCTAGAAGATTTCTACAAAATGCATGCAGAGTTAAAGTTTTTGTTCTTCTACTTTATAATTCAAATTGCAAAATATAGTGCACTATCTGTCATACCCATTTCCTCCATAGTCCTCTTTGGGTGCATGCCACTAACCTGCCAAACGAGTCCTTTCCTCAAATTGCATTGATTTCCACTTACCAGCAACCTCACCAAATATGTATGTCACCTCTTGTAGATGGGTTGCTGGTGTAACCCAGAGTGGTTGGGTTGAAGGCCCTATTTTTTTTCTCATTCTTCATTTCATAATTATTCAGTGATAGTTTCAACTTAAAGCTTTGTATTTAGCAGGATGGCATTGGGTTCCTTTCATAAACATGTCCACCGAGGACACTTTGAGGGTTCAAACTTGAGTTTCTCACACCCAAGTGTCCCTCAAGACCTCTCTTTCCTTTCATTTACCTCTGACTGAAATCTCCAAAACATTTAAGAAAATTTCTGCTGTGTTTAAACTCTACAAGAGGTGTTAATTTTGTTATGTGCAAATTGGGCAAAAGTGCTTCTGTATAATGATGTAGGCTTTTTTTAATTTGAGTTTGTGGTAAGCCAACTATGGATGCTATAGTGCCATGGGTTTTGTCAACTTTTTTCGCTAAACCCACCTAACAGATTATCTCAATTTGTCTTCGTCTATCAGTTGCACGCCTGCCAAAATGGCATTTTGGGCCCTTTAACTCTTCCAGATTGCTTTCAGTAATATGTATGCTGGCCTTATAGATTCTAGAACTTGCCTTGGAGACAAACCAAGTTTGCTAGGTTGTAGTAATTTTAAATCTTGACAATACCCATGTGCCATTTTCTCAATTTTATTCCCCAAATTCTTTTGCCATCACAATATTCATCAAATTAGGCAATTCAGAAGAATTACAAATGAGCATGTTAGAGCTCTGTAAAATGCATGCATACCCTGTAAGATTTGATACTGGGAGGAAACCAAATATACAATTCTAAACTATGCCTTCACCCTTACCAAAATCTTGGATTTAAGTTAAACACCCTATGGGTAAGGCTCCCAACAATCTTTGACTGGATAATAATTTATCCACATCATGGGTATTTCCTCTTCAATTCATGAGCATTAAATTATTTTATATAACAAGCTCTATATGTAATTTCGACTATACAAATCTCCCACAATAATAGGTCACATTTTTTTGTGTTTTTTAATTATAGGTCGTCGCTTATTTGATGTCCTACGAAATGTATTTGTTTTTTTTTTAAACTACAGGCCGTCATTTAACTGACGGACATGCTATGCATGCAACGACATATTACCGTCGGTTAATCGCCGCCATGGCATAGTCAATCGATGGCCTTTCTATACCTGCGACGGCAGGTGATCGTCAGATTGTTTTTAGAAAATGGCTTAAGGCATCCGTTAATTGATGCTTGGAAATTGGCTATGCATCAGTGAAGCGACGCCTGTGTTAAGTTTTTAATTCTTTAAAATAAGAACTACACATCGCAGAACCGACAGTTAAAGCACCATCGACGGTACCAATAAGCCATCGATTAACTGACAGTCAAAGAGAGTGTCGGATAACCTATAGAAAACCACCGACAGCTAAACAAAAAAGATAGTGACGTATATGCAACAGACAAGTGTCTCATATCAGATGATTTTTCCATCATATTTTGGGTCAAAATGTAGTTGTGAGTGGAGGAGGAGAAGCATCTGCTAGAGACATCTCTTTGGGTTTGATCCTTGTGATCTTGTATTGTGGCTTATCTTATCTCTGAGGAATTTTTGGGGTTTTTCACCTTCTTGGTTTTCCCCAGTGAAACTTTGTGTCTCTTGCGTGATTGCTTTTGTGTCTATGATTGATATGCTATAGAGATATGTTGTACATGTTATTCTCTTAGAGATCCTAATGATAATGGAATGAAATTATTGAAAAATTAACAAGAATTAGCTTTACCTGCTCATGTAAAAGTTCACAATGTTTTCCACGCATATTTATTAAAGAAATATGTCTATGATACTAAACATGTGATTGATTTGTCCTTGTTATAGGTAGAACTAGAGGGGGAGTTTTTTACAGAACCTCTTCACATACTGGACAAGAGGGAAGTACATCTTAGGAAGAGAACTATCGTCCAGCTAAAAGTGCAATGGAGGCACTTCGGGCCTGATGAGGCCACATGGGAGAATGAAACCACCGTGAAGGAGACTTACCCCTCCTTATTTCATGATTTCATTTACAGTCCCTAGAACACCGAGACAGTGTTGTTCTAAGAGGGGAGGGATGTAATATCCCAAAAATTTGACTATGTTTATATTATATATTGGGCACAAGCCTCGATGCACATAATTTATTTTGATTATATAGATACTGGGTGTAAGCTCCAATGCACATGTATTATCTGGTTTCATATATTGGGCGTGAGCCCCAATGCACATCGTTTACTTTTGTTATATATATATATATATATATATATATATATATATATATATATATTGCGAATGGGCCTTGATGGAAATGGATTATTTTTATGTACTGGGCATAATCCCCAATTTACTTGGTTTATTTTTATTATCATTTGGGCACAGGCCCTAATATAATGAAATGACCTTTGTTATGTACCGTGCAGAAATTCTGATATACATGATTGAATTCTATGATGTGATGTGCATAAGCCCTGGAGCACATGGGTTACAAGACTATGTGTTGAGCATAAGCTCTGGAGTACATAGGTAACCCCAATAGATAAATTATTTAGTGTTGGGCATAATCCTTGGAGCATTCCAAACATGATGTTGAGCATAAGCTCTGGAGCATCACATATTTGGCCATTGTATCCCTAGGTGTATCGTACAAATGAATTCTAGAACTAGTGTTGAGCAAAAGCTTTGGAATTGCACTAGTGTAATGCCCATTGAGAGTGTTGAGCATAAGCTCTGAATAACACTAGGGATTACGTCACTTATGGTGTTGATCTTGAAAAACTCCGAATAGCACCCTTACTCATCATATTTATTCAAGTTGACTAATTGAATCATCATGTATTTTATCATCAAGGACTGAAAGACACTGCCACGGAAACGAGGTAATCGAGCATGCAAGGGAATTTAGGGCCACCTATCTTAGTTGATCGACCAAACCCCACAAGAGAGTTTGATAAAGAATTGACATAAATTAATGAAGCATTGAATATACAATTATGCTATATGATGCATGAACAATAAAAGATAAATAAATTTAATAAGTGAAGTCTATATACATATATATGAAAATAATACATATGTGAAGTTATTGGAAAAATAAAAGATAAACAAATTAAATAAGTGAATTCCATATATATATATAAGTAAATATACATATATATGTGTGTGTGTGTGTGTTATTTTATAAACTAATTAAATCTACTAAAATTCTTTTCTAAACTCAATATAGAAAAAATTTAAAAGCTCAAGTTATCAAAAATTATAATTGAAAAATGATCTTCTAAATATATCACATATAATTCAAGCTGGGAGTTAAATTCAAGAAGATGTTAAAAATATTGATGTTAACTCAAGATAAAAAAAACTGCCCCTTTCCAAAGAAACCTATATAAAGTCAAGAGCCAAGAGAGGGCACGTCATCTTATCATTATTTATGCATGGGATTGGAGAGAATTCCAAATCTTGTACTTAGAAGATACACAGATTAACTCCAAGATACCAGCAGCCTCTTCCTTAGGTGTTCTATATTTTCTTGCATGTTCGAACCCACTCGGGGGTGATCCGAATAATAACCAGGAACAGTTCTTGATCAAAGGTTCGGAGGAACGTGGCAGTTCTGAGCTTATTCGGTTACCAGTCCACAGTTCACCTAAGAGTATTCCCTATTAATTAGTGTTTGAAGTGTGAATTTTATAGAGTTATCACATGCAGCTCAACCTTAGGTAAGAGATTTACACTTTCCCTATATCAGATTCTACTTCTATTCTTAAATAGGATTATAGGATGAGTTTTATAGTCATTAATATTTCCATTAAAAGATTTAGTTTGGATTTTATAAACTTTAAATAAATTATCTGTTGCTTTTGGTTGATTGATAGAAGTATTTAGTCATGGTACCCTAAGTTTTATTTAAACAATTTTATAGATAAGTTAGCATTTAATTTTTTTTATATATAGTCAGACTAAAACTAGGGCAGTTCTCTCTTCTTTTATAAACTAGAAAATGAACTTCTCAGACCTATATGAACTTTCAAACCCCAAACATTTACTTCTCAAACTCTACTTACATCTACAGGAAAATCAAAATTAACGAATATTCATTTTATAATTTTTATGATCATAAACAACATGTGCTCCACACAAAATCATGGAATCGCAAATCCTAGATCTGTTACAACAAAGCATTGAAACTAATTATTTAATTAACTTTTTATTTGAACTGTTCTTCACAAGGAAGAATCAATTTCTTGCGAGAATCACTCGAGCAAAGCAATATTGCGCTAGAGTTGTGCCTTTTAAACCTAGATTAATATCAGAAAATTAATATGATCCATTTATCCATGTGGGAGTATCAAAATTAACACCAATGACTAAGTAGCAGAGCCTCCTTACGAGACTCGCTGTCCTCTCTAATTAAAATAAAAACGTTGACCATTGTTTTCGCATTACCCTAGTTTACCCAACAAACGTTTCAACCAAGTGATCACACACTAACGAGTTTCATAAACAGATTCTACATTGGGAACTCCAAACATCAGGGATCGACTCATTTTCTTAGAGACCCCAGGTCGTAGAATTACCCAGAATGATTGCAAACACCATAGTAGAGTTTAAAACGATGGATAGATAGCCTTGAGACCAGCAAGTGAAGTACCAAGAACGATTGCACACAAACAAAGAAGCAATACATGACAAGTATTTCTATCACCGTATGAGATTTCGCAACCCTAGGTTATTTTCCTAGTTTTCATATAGCTGAGAAACATTTTTTACCAACTAGAGAAGCCAATGAATCACATCAATCAAAACTACACCCTTCTTTCATACCAACAACGATTGTTAACACCAAAAAATGGTTCACTAGCTCATCTCCCTAGTCACATTACCCATTTGTCCAATTTTCCTACCATTTTGGCCTCCAAAACCTTAAAAAACCCTCAAATGGTTACCAAAAGGAAAAAAATCAATATTTCCCTACTCAGATAAATAAAATTCCTTCAAAAATGTCGAAAAACCCTAAAAAGGGGTCCAAAATTCCCAAAAATAAAATAAAAAGGAAAAAAAGTCAAAATGATTTAAAAAAAGGAAAAAAGAGGGAAAAAACCCTAAAACCATTTGGTTCCTAAAACCATGGGTCAATACTCCACCACCCAAAATATCTATAAGAAGGTGATGGAGGCCCCCCATTTGACATCCATCACTCACTCTAACCTTATGCTGCCAAAATTACCTCCAAACCCTAGCCCACCATTCAAGCTTGAGTTCCCCAATCTAGGTTAATTCTTGGCCACCATTGAAGCATTTGGAGAAGACAAGGAAAATTTGGAGCACTAGTGCACTAATCCCGTACAACTGCAAAGGCTCCAACAACCTCAACATTTGAGGTAAAATTCATGCAAACCCTTGTTTTCCATTAATAAAAAACGTAAATCTTTATTTACTGAGTTCTCATGAATGTTTTTACTATTTATTGTTATATGTTAGATTTACATCCTACTATTTCCATGCACATGTTTTAGCTTAATGTTTAGTCTTTCCTTTATTTTACATTTATTTTTTACTCATTTACTGAACTGCTACTAAGGATTCCTTAACCCATAGTAGGTTCTCTTTAGCACAAGCTAGGGTGAAAACCTTAGCTACAGTTTTGGCAACTCCACTAGGTTTGAATCTTTGGTTATGTTTTAGTTTGTATTTGTCATTTTGTTTGTTTTTTACATATCTGGTTCACCCTTGAGCCCCACTACTTACCGAACGATCCCTTGTTATCTCTGATATCCCCTAAATCCCTGTTTTTTTGTTTCAGTCGATGCCTTTCGCAGTCATTTTTTGCATCGTGAAGCGCGGTTTCCAACTCAACAGCCTTGTCCCAGAGCACTGCTTCCAACCCAATAGCCGTGTTAGCACCCCAAAAAATTTTGTGATTAATTTGTCTCCTGACAACATTAATCGTCTTCTGGCAACATCGGTGGTGCAATATTAGAGCATTTTCTCATAACAGGGGGATTTTAAGCCTGGTTGAGAAAAAAGAAACTGTCATCAGGTGTAGACACCATGGTCGCAAAGGGAAAAAATTTTAGAAAAAGAGAAAAGTGTAAAGTGTTCATGCTCTAGCAAGAAAATGAACTTTAGACCAAGGATTAATGTTTGCATACTTAAAATCCTCCAATTATTAATATGAAAAAAGAAGTCTAAGGATTTAATTTTTATATATAATTGGTATGGCCTAAGTTACAACTTCATTCTTATAACAAAGCCCAAGTGTGGATCTTATGGATAAGAAGCCTTAATCCTAAGTGAAAATTATATATAGAGAAGGCTTTGATTCTCATGATATCACCTAATGGAGGCAACGACTTATTTTGAATTTTTGGTTGGGGCAAGACCTTCATTGAACTTGAAGTAAAATTCATGAAGGCACAACACCGACGGCTTCACCATGAGAACATGCGCCTAGTCAAGAAGACCCATGTATCGTCCATCACCCATGCGCCCAAGGCCCAAGCCTTTTCTCGATTTGTTGCTTGAAATGCATTGCAAGCTAGGAGATATTTAAAGCATCAAGGGAATAATTTCATTTCACATGTGGGATAAGTCCCCACAAAAGCAAAAAGTGTGTCCCCCTGCAAGTAAAAAACATAGCTTTCAAGAGGACAGATGGAGGGCTCATCGCATGGATCACATTGCATTAAAAGAGGAGGGATCGAGGATTGCGACGAGAAATCCACTAGTCCATCTGTCCTTGCTTGGGTCCATCGCATGAAGACGAGTGGTATTAAAAAACAACGTAAGGTTCACGCGATACCACACTTTGGAAACAATATAAAGGTAGTACCATGTCATGGATTGTTTTATTTTGACCGAAAGCATCAAGGGTTCCAAAACCCTACATGCCCAATCTGATAAGAAAGAAAGGCACCATTTTATCGAAGTATGCGAGGTGTGCTACAACGTGGGAGTAAGAGTGGATGAGAGGAATTGTTTTTTCTTTCTGATATTATTCTTACGGATCTTATCTCCACGATTTTTGCTACCCTCCATCCAAGATTCGACCTTCTACATCCAAAAGCTAGTGGCGCCGCCTCTTTTCTGAAGTAGATAGTAGAAGAAATCAGTATAAATGCGTTTGAGGTCTTACTATTTGGGGAGCATGGTCTGAATACCAACGCCGACATTTTGTGTGTTGGGCCTGCACATTACGAGCTGTATATTCCAGAGCTTTTATAGCTCAAGAATTGGGTGATAGCACCTGTATATTTTTTCATTTGATAAGAGAGGAGGCGTTAGGGTTTCAAGTGTGGCATCTTCAGAGCAAACAAACCCATATTTTAAAATCCATCCCAGGGTCGTTATAACTAGACTCTCGAAAGGAATCAGAGAAAGAATCGAAGTTTCCGAAGAACAAAAAAATGCCAGATCTACCAAGATGATGGCGACCTGTGGGGAGCACTCCGTACAGTCATTTTGCAGAAGAAGAAGAGATACTTGTTTCATCCAGTCTGAGAAAATCCATTGCATCTTTACAGATCTCAATAAGCAAGGGAAATCGCCCAGTTTTTCAGAGCCATTGTATCCACGACTTGCAGCTCTCTGTCTACATTTGGCATCTTGCATGCAAGAGATGATGCTCCTACCATTCTCTTATGGATGAGTTGGAAGTTATTAGGGTTCTTAATATTGAACGATGCCATGAGATCGATTGTCCAAGAAGACGCGACTACTACTGATGAAGAGACACGTCCAAACTATGCCAGGAAAAGCAAATTGATCCAGGAGGAGTTTACACTGAGGCAGATAGTTGACAGAGGTCACATCCCTTGCTTTGACTTTCCTGCATTTATTTTAGTTACCAATCCGTTATGACGCTGGTGTAGATATCCTACTGTCTTACAGACAGAACACAGATACCCACATCATTGATCACATTCATGAGTCGAGTAAACGTCGAAGTTTATGCAAGATCAGGTTAGATGACTGCATCTTCCTAGATTGGTTTCTGAAATCTCTTATACAAGTTATTACCAAGGATGTGGCATTTGAATGGCCTCAATCCGAAGAAGAGGCCATTCTATAATCCCAACAAATTGACCTCATCTATGCTCATTCTGGCTATTTAGATTCCATTTTACCTGATTCTCCCCATAGCGAATCCTCCCAGAACGATGTGCCGGGGAATCCCACGCTATCGACGGCATTATCGGACACATTGCGTCACATAGTAAACCTTATACTTCTATTCCCCCTACTATCGGCCTTGAAAATTTTGCATGCCACAACCCATTCTTGAGGAACAACCTCATATGCTACCATGGCCCAAGCATCTCATGTCCATGGACCTTCGTGTCCACCGTAATGTTATGGTCATGCACCAACAACTTATACCCCTCGAGCTGCCACTACTTCCTATTACCATCAATAGGAAGTACCTGCACAACCTCAAGCCCCTCCGACTTATTATCCACCGCAGCAAGCACCGGCACCTGCACACCCTCAAGCCCCTCCGGGTTACTATCCACTGCAAGCAGTTCTAGCACCTGCTCAACCACAGATTCCTCTGAACCCCCAAGGAAAATTTTATGCCCAAAAAAATTAGCAACAAAACCGGCCTTCCCAAAGAAACCAACAAGGACAACAAAACCAAGGAAGAGGACATAACCGCGGGAACAACCAACCCCAAGATCAAGGTGACCAACCACCCAATCTCCCAAACAATAACAATGCCTTCCCAACAAATCAGAACCCTGACAGACCACCTTGTCAAGGGAAGAACCCCAATTTATGAACAAACCACCCATGTTCTATATGTAGGGTATACTGCCATTATACGCACACTTGTCCCTATTTGGAGTGAGCTCGCCAACTTTGGACCGATGATTCCCAACTCCAAGGACATGTTGCACCACTAGCACCACCTAACCCCCCTCCACCTCATACAAAACCCATGGTGTTGTAGAATCCTTTACCTACACAAGGAGTGGTGGACACCCAAGTGTTGGCTCCCCCTCAAGGAACTGCGGCACCACAATAGCAAATCACTTATGCTGCACCTGCTCAACCCATTGACTCAGGTAACCACCACATTCTCATGATGTCATCGACTGACGTCAACCTTCAAACTCACCGAAATAAGTATCATTCCACAACTAAAACCATTCCCACTAACAAGGCTACTAATGCTCTTCCCACTGATCATTCATTACGTATACCTGCAGCACCATGCGATGGGGCCTTTAAAGCTCCTCACTTCCCATTAAGTCACATTAATAACAACCCCAACGCATGCGCTACCCCCAGTTATAATATCATGGATGACTTAGCTTAGTCACCTATTGGTATGTCAGCCCTCAAGGTTTAGAAAAATTATCCTACATAGCACAAAACATTGTTATCCGCCATTGGTGCAATAGACCCTTCCGACTCACGGATGATGGCATTCAATTTGGACCAATACGAACTGCACATGCCTTCCACATTAGCATTCCAAGTTTCTGTGTCAATATGAAATATTGTTATCCATCCATGTATCATCGATGAGGGTGCCTCCACAAGCATTATGTCTACATTCGTGTGGCAGAATCTCAGATCCCCTACACTACAGCCATCCATGACCGCCTTACAAGCTTACGATGGAGGATCAGCTCCACCCCAAGGCCTCTAGTCCAAAGTCTCAGTCCAATTAGCTGGTAAAACCATCCTTATTGACATCGAGCTCATCAACGCATGACTTGATTACAACCTCCTGCTTGGACGCAGTTACATCTACACCATGAAGGTTGTTGCTTCATCAGTCTTCCACATCATGATGTTCCCCCACGAGGGATGGGTTTTTAAAATTGATCAACTTATGTACTATGACCCGAGTGTCCCCACTGCACCAGAATACGTTCTCCTCATGGTTGAACAACTTGTACTTGGTGCACCCATGACCTCTTTTGTTCCCACTGTTGGACCTGGAATTTACTCGGAGACTCCCATGACCTCTAGTTTTTTATCCATTCCACCCCCTCCGCTGGTAGTGGATATATCTGATTTGTGCACCATTTCGTCCAAATAAATGGTGCCTAACACACAACCCCATTTGCTTACACAACCACCATCGATACCTAGTCATGTTGGAGCAACACCTATCCACACTTTCCCATTCTTATTCCGA
Organism: Larix kaempferi; assembly: GCA_027924585.1. NCBI lineage: Eukaryota > Viridiplantae > Streptophyta > Pinopsida > Pinales > Pinaceae > Larix > Larix kaempferi. The sequence goes on from BSBM01000867.1 coordinate 119,372, forward strand.
CCTTCAAGAGCAGTAAGTACCCCATTTATGGCTATGCTAAATCTCCCTGGGTTAACACTAGGGCTACTTGTGTGGTACCCACCTGCTCCTACTCCCCACCCGACACCTCATGTCGTTCTCCAACCAGTTCAACCAAATAACACCACTAATCCCCCACCTCCTGGCGTGGCGACGAAATCTATGTCCAACCATGCCCCTACACCACCCAAAACCACTCAGGGCATAGGCCCGCAAACTTATACTGCCCCACAGACAACAAAACCAGTAAAAAATCCCTTTCCATTCCGTGCACCTCCTAAGTTCTCTTTATGTGATGACTTGGGCCATGCTACCCATAACTGTCCACAATTTCCAAACCTTCAACATCACGTGAAAATATTGGATGATGATCCTAACATTTCGGTGGTCGAACTAGATCCCACCCCTCAACATCGCAACAAGTCACTACGCACCAACCATTCTTGTGCCATATGTGGAATCTATGGTCACTACTCACATCACTACCTCGATCTACCCGAGTACCGATTGGTTCTCCATGAGTTAAATCAGTCTTCTTTGGATTCGTCCATCACCACTACTGAGGAGATTCATCCCCCTACATCCTCCTCCTCAGGAGAAATTAACACCATTTACGTGATTACCATGGCAGGTGAACAAATTTTTCCTCCAGCATCCAGTCTCCCCTGCATCAATTTTTTAACACAGTGCTTTCGTAGTAACGAAGAAATACTTGAAGCACTTACTGCACCCTACTACCCTTCAGATGATATGCACCACCGATCCTATTTCATTCCTGAGGAGTATACCACTACTACGGCCAGCCAACTTTTGATTGAGACAAAATATCTCTTCCCTGATAAGGTGGACAGGTTTAAAAACCCCATCCCATATCTCTTTGCCTTCGAGGAAGGTAACATGGCCAACATTTCGCCTACCATATAGGTTGACATTTCCACCACACCCGGTGCACCTGAACTCATGGGTATAAGTCACCTTCGTGAGTTCCTTGACTCCTAGCTCCTTGTCTCCCAACTCAACAATTTTTACGAGGTACGCTATCCTTGCCTCTTTAGAAAGTTCCTACACACTAAACAAATGATCAGACAGTTTGAATCCATTTCATTCACTCATGTCCCAAGAATTCAAAATAGTGTAGCAGAACAAATGGATAACAATATTATAGACTGGCACATAAACCACAACATGTAGGAAGTAAACCAGAAATACACATCATCAAGTCATTCACGTGCATCTATCAATCATATAGGCATGCATAAACATCATTAATAAAAAAAAAAGCAATCATCATAAAGTTGCATCCACGTGCATAGATATATAAATTATAATAGAAATGTCATCATGCCCATGGCACCCCCATACACATACATACATAAGAGGAGTACCAACAGCATCCTCACCATATAATACAACTGAATACAAAAAATATCATGCTCATCGCATGGGGGTAGTTCTATCAACTTCCTAGTCAATCGGAGTCATCTTTGTCATCATCACCATCGTCCTCGTCGTCATCCTCCTCCTCCTCTTCCTCTTCCTCTTCCTCCTCCTCCTCCTCTTACAGTTCATCTGACTCTGTCTCAGCCTCCTCATCACCATAATAGGGGGAATTCCCTCGTTTCATCACTCTCACCGCCTTAGCTTCCATCACAATACACCTCATAATAGGCCTCCACTACCGTGGATCATCGTAGCAGACATCAATCAAGTCTTGGTCTAAATGCTTCCATCCATCCTCCACCACCCCAACCAGAAGACAGTCAATCCCATCCCGCAAAGAATCCAAAGTCACCAAACTACTCTGCCGTTGACCTTGTCCATGCCTAGGGGAGTATACTCCCTCTACGCGACGACCTCTCCGGGCCCGAGATCCTCTCGGAGGATGTGGTCCCACATCTGCAAAAGAAACAAAAGATCATGATTGTCATAAAATCCTCTAGATATCATATATGCTATCGAGTAGATACAACATGATACTATAAACAAAACAAAAAACTACCATTTGGTCCCACGCCTGACGAGGAGGCCGCAGTAGCTCTGGGTCCCCTCTATATTCCATCTTGTAGTATGGGTAGTCATCAATCACCACCGGAAGCTGCATCCACTGAGTGAGCAACTCCTCAGTGAAGAACCTCCCCACCATCCCTCCACCCCCCGATTCATCATCTCGGTGCATCTGTGGATCCATGGGCCCTTCATCATGCACCGTTGTAGGTGGTTGTAGTGTCGGGACTCGCTCAAAGAAAAATTAGCAGAGGAATGAGGGGAAATATAACTCCCCTCCCTGATGGATCAGTCTGTTCAGTTCCCACTGAACCACTCTCAAGTACATCTGGCCCCAACCATAATAAGTACCCTCCAAAACCCACTCCACTAGCATCATATGTCCCTCTAAGACCCGGTGGGGGGAGTGCGACCCCAGTACACACACCACCAATGTTGTAATCAATCGAGTATCCACACTCTCAATATCACAAATTAATAGAGCATTTTCATGCACAGAGATGTCGCATAACAATGTTTCTCAAGCAAATCCTCCATAGATACATCCCTCGGTCTCCTCGGGAGAGTATCCAAAATCATGCCTCGTCGGGGAATCCCAGTCAAAAGTTATATATATGTGAGTGTGATCTCTAATCTCTCAGCCTGAATCATGAATGCCTGTGCATCCACATCCTGAAACCCGACCAACTTGTTCAATAACAATCTGGCCGAGTGCATCCCCGCTAGATATTGTTGTCCCACCCTATTTACTGATTGTATCATAGTAGTTAAACATTGCTGAAATTGCCATCTCTTTGCCCCCAAGGCAAGTACCCCTCCCATCCCCCTCCATCTAGCTGTCACCGTTGGTCCTTTCTGTAAATGGGCCATTGATTTTATGGAGTGTAACCCTCCCTTGGAAAACAACGATAAATACATCATTGTGGCTATAGGCTATTTCACCAAATGGGCCAAGGCCATGCCTAATTTTAGCTGCAAAGCTGAGACTGTAGCCTGTTTCTTTTTCAACCATGTCATCACTTGATTCGGGGTCCCAAAGAAACTCATCTCTGACCATGGAAAACATTTTGAGGACTCCATCTGGAAGGAGTTGTCGACTTTTCTCAAATTTGAACACTATTACACCTCCGCCTATTACCCTAAAGGGAACGACCAATGGAGGTTATCAATAAAATTTTGAAGACCATCCTTCAACTCACTGTGGACCACCACAGGTCCAACTGGAACCATATGTAATTTCCTGCACTTTGGGCTTACAGTACATCCACTAAGACTGCCACCGGTTTTACCCCTTTTCATTTATTCCATGGCATCGAGTCTGTGCTAGCCATCGAATGTCAGATTCTTGCATTACACATTTCTATTGAACTCCTCCTAGACACCTCACCTCTTAAGCAGCTCTTAATCCTTTTGGAACAAGCCAATGAAGATCATCGAACATCCCTCCAAACCATTGAGGCCACAAAAAACCACTCCAAAGCCGACTATGATAAACACGTCCACCAACGTAATTTTCGACAAGGATATTTAGTCCTTGTTTATTACCATGCACATGACATGACTGGGAAAGGCAAGTTTGAGACCATGTGGCAAGGCCCATGTATCATCCACACCTGCCTCGGACATGGGGCATATATCCTCACCGATTCCAAAGGAAACCCCTTGCGCAACCCCTATAATGGGTTGTATCTCAAACGCTTTTACCCTTACCAATTTTTGTACCCACTAGTCCATGTTGTACAGTTTCATTTCTTTTTGTTTTTTCACTTTTTGCATCTAGAACCTTACACTTTTATTCCTTGCATGACCACAGATTGATCCCACTCCACCATACTATGTCGGCTTCACCGATAGTGCAAGTCGCTGGTCTCCAAACCTCGCCTCCATACCTTGGGTATTATATCCCCCCTCACATGAGTTGATCCACCTCGACAGAGTGTGTATACGAGTTGCTACCAATAACTAGGCTAAGTACGATGCTGTGACTGGTCTCTTGACCGCTACCCTCGAGATGGCTATAAGTCACCTTCGTGTGTTCCTTGAATCCCATCTCCTTGTCTCCCAACTCAACAAATTTTACTAGGTACGGTATCCTTGCCTCTTCAGAAAGTTCTTGCACACTAAACAAATGATCAGACAGTTTGAATCCATTTCATTCACTCATGTCCCAAGAATTCAAAATAGTGTAGTAGAACAAATGGATAACAATATTCTAGACTGGCACATAAACTAGAAATATGCATCATCATGTCATTCACATGCATCTATCCATCATATAAGCATAGATAATTATCATTAAAAACAAGAAAGAAGCCATCATCATAAAGTTGCATCCATGTGCATATATATATACATCATAATAGAAATGTCATCATGCCCATGGCACCCCCATACACATACATACATATGAGGATCCCCAATAGCATCCTCACCATATAATACAAGTGAATACAAAAAATATCATGCTCATCACATGGGGGCAGTTCTATCAACTGCCTGGTCAATCGGAGTCATCTTTGTCATCACCATCGTCGTCCTTGTCGTCATCCTCCTCCTCTTCCTCTTCCTCCTCATCGTCCTTCTCCTCCTATGGCTCATCTGACTCTGTCTCAGCCTCCTCATCCCCATAATAGGGGGAATCCCCTCGTTCCATCACTCTCACCACCTCAATTGCCATCACAATACACCTCATAATAGGCCTCCACTACCGTGGAGCATCATAGCAGACATCGATCAAGTCTTGGTATAAATGCTACCATTCGTCCTCCACCACCCCAACTAGAAGACATTCAATACTGGCCCACAAAGAATCCAAAGTCGCCAAACTACTCCGTCGTCGGCCCTGTCCATGCCCAGGGGAGTATACCCCCTCTACGTGACAACCTCTCCAGGCCCAGTGTTCTCTCGGAGGCTGTGGTCCCACATCTGCACAAGAAACAACAGATCATCAGTGTCATAAAATCCTCTAGCTATCATATATGCTATCGAGTAGATACAACATGATACTATAAAAAAAACAAAAAAATACCATCTGGTCCCCATGCCTGACGAGGAGGCCGCGGTAGCTCTGGGTCCCCTCTATATTCCATCCGGTAGTACGGATAGTCATCAATCACCACTGGAAGCTGCATCCACTGAGTGAACAACTTCTTAGTGAATAACCTCCCCACCATCCCTCCACCCCCCCCGATTCATCATCTCGGTGCATCCACGGATCTGTGGGCCCTCCATCATGCACCCCTGTAGGTGGTCGTAGTGTCGGTACTTGCTCAAAGAAAAATGAGCAGAGGAATGAGGGGAAACAGAACTCCCCTCCCTGATGGATTACTCTATTCAGTTCCTGCTGAACCACTATCAAGTACATTTGGCCCCAACCGTAATAAGTACCTGCCAGGACCCACTCCAATAGCACCATATGTCCCCCTGAGACCCGGTGGGGGGAGTGCAACCCCAGTACATGCACCACCAATGCTATAATCGCTCGAGTATCCACACTCTCAATATCACAAATCAATAGAGAGTTTTCATGCTCAGAGTTGTCGCATAACAGTGTTTCTCAAGAAAATCATCCATACATACATTCCCTGGCCTCCTCGAGAGAGTATCTGAAATCATGCCCAGCTGGTGAAGCCCAATCAAAAATCACATATCTGTGAGCGTGATCTCTAATTGTTCACCCTAAATCATGAATGCCTCTGCATCTGCATACCAAAACCCGACCAACTTGTTCAATAACAATCTAGCCAAGTGCATCCGCGCTAGATATTTTTTTCCCACCCTATTTACTGATTGCATCATAGTACTCAAACATTGCTTAAATTGCCATCTCTTCGCCCCCAAGGAAAGTACCCCTCCCTCCCCCCTCCATCCAGTTGTCACCATTGGTCCTTTTTGTAAATGGGCCATTGATTTTATGGAGTGTAACCTTCCCTCAGAAAATGGCCATAAATACATAATTGTGGCTGTAGACTATTTCACCAAATGGGGCCGAGGCCATGCCTACTTTTAGTTGCAAAGTTGAGACTACAGCCCATTTCTTTTTCAACCATGTCATCACTTGATTCGGGGTCCAAAGCAACTTGTCTCCGACCATGGAAAACATTTTGAGGACTCCATCTGGAAGGAATTGCCAACTTTTATCAAATTTGAACACTAATACGTCTCCTCCTATTACCCTAAAGGGAACAACCAAGTGGAGGCTATCAATAAAATTTTGAAGACCATCCTTCAACTCACTGTGGACCACCACAATGTTAGGATATCTCATCATTCAGTTATGTACTTTCAATTCATCTGCATGCATCCCAGTCACTAGTTTGATGCCTCCAGTACCTTGTCCCCAGTCTGCCAACACTCGGGAGCTTCTTTCTGATCAGTTTCATCCCTCCTAGTGCTTAGTGCGGCCTCCATGCAATTGCATGCATCCCAGGCACCCTCTCTCACCTACCACTCAGTTCACTTCAGTTAGCTAGTTGTCTTTCCTTGATTTAAGGCTAGATTGACTCCTAACTACTTGTATCACTCCGTTGGACCCCCAATAGACTACCTATTCTGACTCCAATTAGCTCCTCATGCACCCTCCCCTGAGCCTCCTTCATTTAGTTAGTGCCTACATGTGCTAGTTACACCTACCACACTCAGTTAGACTCAATTGACACCTGGTTGACCGTTGTGCATTGATGACTCCACTGATCTAATGATGAGGACTCCTAGTTGGAGCCAAGCTATTTCATGCTTGATATTCGAATGACCTCCTTGGCTAATTATAATTGCTCAGTCATTGTGACTGTATTGTATTCTATTCTATTATTCTGAGTTCAATAGAGCACTGCTGCAAGCCTTTTGCACAATTTACATCATATTTTCTGAGTTTCATCTATTGTGATTGATTTACTTATTCATTAGATCTGTTGTGCTTAATTTCACACAGAATTCCAACTAGAACCATATGTTATTACCTGCACTTTGGGCCTACCGTACATCTACTAAGACTACCACCGGTTTTACCCCTTTACATTTAGTCCATGGCGTCGAGTCTATGCTGGCCATCGAATGTCAGATTCCTGCATTACATATTTCTATTGAACTCCTCCTAGACACCTCACCTCTTGCGAAACTCTTAATCCTTTTGGAACAAGCCAACAAAGATCGTCGAACATCACTCCAAACCATTGAGGCCGCAAAAAACCACTCCAAAGCCGACTATGATAAACACGTCCACCCACGTAATTTTCGAGAAGGATATTTAGTCCTTGTTTATGACCTTGTACATGAAATCACTGATGTTAGTTTTTCATCATTTAATTCAATAGATCTAGCATCTTAACTGAAAGAACAACATGTATAGCATATCAAGCATAAGAGACAAGAGACAAGAGACACAAAACATTTCACTAGGAAAAACCAAGAAGGTCAAAACCCCGCAACTTCCTCACAGATAGAATAAGCACCAATACAATGATCACAAAGATCAAACCCAAGAGATGGATGACTACAGTAGCTACTCCTACTCCACTAGTGTGCACTCCTCCTCTCTCTCACTAATTCGAAGTGAGTGAATGAGAGAATGTGTAAAATGAGAGAGACACACTCTCTATTTATAGACTACTTCACTTGCCTTTTAACTCTAACTAGGTCGGCCCCAACTTAACCACTTAACATAATGTTGACTGGGCCAACCCCCACTAGGGTGTTCTAATAACCCTTTAACCCACATGACTCATACAGGGCCAACCCCATCAAGGTTGTATAATAACCCATCAAGTATAAGTTACGACACTTACAATATAACTTGTGACACTTGCAAGTACAACTGACGACACTTCCAATCGAAGGAATAATACATCTTCGTTGAGGATAAAATAAAGTACAAATACAATATACAAGTGAATATCTTCCGAAGTTACAAATACATCAACACTCCCTCTTAACTAGGAAGGTATTCTCTTGACACAAGTCATCAATTCATATAGGCACAAGTCTTCAATTCTGGAGCTGGATCATCATCGATGGATCACGAAGCATCATCATCACTACTGATGTACTCGTCATCTCGATCACTGGTGCTATCTCTCAATTCTTCAATATACTCATCATAGGAAGTTCTACAGAGCCATCCCTTTTTCATGCTAGATGTAGGCCTAGCCTCCATGTAGGTCTTCATCATCTCTACGATCAAGCCATCAAGTAGGTACACCTTAGGACTAATTATACTACCTCTACAAAACCTGCAAGATCTCCCAGGACTGGTTACACAACCTCTGCAAAACCTGCAAGAGAATCTCAGGATTGATTATATGCCTCTGCAAAACTTGTGTACCCTATTGTCACATCATCGTCTTTAGATCACCTAATAGTCCACAGAGCACAAACCATATCCACACACATCACAACACTTACACTCACAGGCATGGAAGGAATTTCCTCTGACCATCCTGGAAAGGCTCAGCAATTACATCAACAACCATGGAAGGAATTTCCCCTGACCATGTCGGAAAGGCTACAGCAATTACATCAATAACCATGGAAGGACTTTCCTTTGACCATGTCGAAAAAGATCGGCAATTACATCAACGACCATGGAAGGAATATCCTTTGACCATGTCAGAAAATCCATGGAAATTACATCAACGACCATGGAAGGACTTTCCTATAAGCATGTCAGAAAATCCACGCCCAACCCTTACATCCCACCATGGAAGGAATTTCCTCTAACCATGTGAGAATGGCCTAGCCCTTACATCTGCACCATGGGAGGAATTTCCTACCACCATGTGAGAATGGCCCCAGCCCTTACATCTACACCATAAGAGGACTTTCCTACCACTATGTGAGAATGGCTCATGTGCATCTGTGTCTCCAGACTCATCACTTCCCCTTGGAAGAAATATCGATCTGAAGTACACCAAGTCTCTCTCTGAAGTAATCAAACTTCACTCTAGCTAGTGGCTTGCTCAACACATCGACTATCTACTCATTAATCGCAACATACAGGAGCTTCACTGCTCCTCTCTTTACCATATCCCTGATATAGTGATACTTGATCTCAATGTGCTTCGACTTGTCATGGAACACTGGGTTCTCTGACAACTTCACACAACTCTGGTTGTCGCAATATATACAAGTAGCATCAACCTGGAGGTCAAATAAATTAGACAATAGCTTCCTAAACCATACTGCCTCACAACTAGCCAAACAAGATGCGACATACTCTGCTTCAGCTGTACTCAGTGCTACACAGGACTGATTCCTGCTAAACCAAGAGATCACTCCTAATCCCATACTAAAGCAACACCCCGAAGTGCTCTTCCTATCTCCAACACTGCCTACCCAATTTGAATCCACATAAACTTCTAGGTTAAACTTTTGATTTGTGTCATACTTGAGCCCATAACCAACCGTACCCTTCAGGTACCTCAGAATATGCTTCACAACAATCAAGTGAACATGTCTAGGATCCATCAGGAACTGGCTCAATGTGTTCACAGCAAAGCAAATATCTGGTCTCGTGTCAGTCAGGTACATCAAGGACACAATCATCTGACGATACACTGTAACATCAACCGAGTCTGATGAAGCATAACACAATAGCTTTAGGTTCGATGCCATAGGTGTGGCCATGGCCTTGCAGTCCATCATCCCAAACTGTTTCAGGATCTCTACTGCATAATTCCCTTGTCCAAGGAAGATCCCATCTGCATTCTACCACACCTGTAGCTAGGGTTTTACCCCTAGCTTGTGCAAATGAGCACCTACTAAGGAGAAGGGACTCCTTAGTAGCAGTTCAGTAAATGTAAATTAAAATGCTAAAATAGAAATATAAATTACTCTAAACATGTGCATGAAACAGAAAAAATAAGATGTAAAGAATGGCTTTTGTATTAATTTTACCTCCAATGTGAAGGTTGGTGAAGCTCTTGCAATGCTCCAATAGGGTTTCTCCAAGCTCCAATTTGCTCCTTCTCTTTCTCCAATGGTGGGAATGGGCCAAAAGGGGCTCTCAAGGTGAAAGTAGCTCAAGGGTGAGCCAGGGTTTCAAGAGAGATTTTGGCAGAGTAAGGGTGCTTATGAGTGTGGATATGAAATGAGGGGTCTCCATCACCTATTTATAGTTTTTTGGTGGTGGAGTGATGGCCCATGGTTTTAGGAACCATATGGTTTAGGTCAGCTGTATAGGGTTTTTTCCTCCATTTTCCTCATTATTTTATATTTTTTATTCCCTCTTTAGAGGGTTTTTGCTATTTTAGAGGAATTTTGGATATTTTTGGAGGGAAAAGGGGTTTTTTAGCCTTTCTGAGGCTTTTTTGATGGTTTTGTGGCCTTTTGGAGGCTTTTTAGCGGGATTTTCAGGGTTTTTAAGAGAAATATGGTAGGAAAATGGACAAATGAGCCATGTAATGGAGTATATGAGGTAGTGAACACTTTTTGGGTGTTAAAAGATTGCCCCCTGATGTGCGAGGGCAGGAGCTCATCGTATGGCTGATGGACATCATAAGTCATGTATGGTTTTCCTGGGGTGTGGAGAAGAGAAGAAACAAACTGAAGCCCGGAACAACGATCCCGAACAAACTGCAAGAACTAAAAGTACATAACCTCAATAATGGATGAGGAACCATCTGATCATATGGACGAGGCGGGCATTCCCATGCTCGTATTAAGATATAACAGAATAATAACAATGGGGTCCAAAAAATGGGGACCTGACATATACATGACCTCAAATACTGAATGAGGAAGAATCTCAATATATAGATGAGGCGGGCATACCCATGCTCGTATCAAGATACATAAAAAGAATTGGAAGGCCCGAAAATGGGGACCTATAAGATACATAGAGAACCACTATGTACATCATAAGGGTCCAGAGGGGACACCAAATCTGGGACATATTGCTGGGATGACCATGTCGGAGCTGAAGAACTGATACACTGGAATGACAACAATGCTACTGAGTGTGGTACCAAAGGAACTGATGAGCTGCTGGATGAGAGTGACAAGGGTCATACTCTCAATGGTACACTGAAATGGAACTTATTTGGGACTGAAGTGGGTACTCAAGGAAGCATGTAATTGGATGGCTTCCGAATACAATCGCCAACGCAACCCGGACATCCACGGGAACATACAACTGGGTGTTCCGAAGTGACTCACCAATGTGCTAGAGTCGGGGGAAATCTGGGGTCTTCGACAAATAATGGAAGGGATGTAAATCCTGCGCGATTCTCAACGATGCGATCAAGGTGCTGAAGTCGAGCATGTGAGAAACAACCATTCGGAGAGGCAATGATGACTCCTCCCAAAATGGTCCGTAGGCACTCACAACAGATGGTGATGGGTCCAAGGCGCAGGGGCCTCTGGGTCTATCCTCTGGAATAGAGGGGCTGTCATCGACAGAGGGAGACCTGCAACTATCAAGGTAATGATGTTTCCTTGACAGGAGCGCGAGGTGGAGAACCGAAATGTGATAGTACTGATGGCAGGACTGACAAACTGGGGGTTTATAACTGGGCAAGTAGAGTGGGTGGACTCAAACTTCCTTTGTTCAGAGTATGATAACGGGGTTGATCAGGAAGCATATGAAACTGACTGATAGGAAAGGGATCATAACTGTAATGGATCAAGGATAGTGACTGGGATGAGGGAGACTCAAGCTGGTGTAAAATGGCAGGAGACTGCAGATTACTCTGAACAAAGGCAACCTGATTGGGGGTGCTGCCGAGATGATCGATCATAGTGCCAAGAGGCACGGGGGAGCTTCTTCATGGGTTAAGGAACTAGAAGAAGTGAGTGTAAAATGGTACTGTCGTGTGGATTTATACGAGCCCAGGACAGTTCATGCTCGTGATTGCTTTCAATTTTAAGGAGTCTGAAAGCAATACGAAGACTCTAAAATGATGGAATGGTACTGTCGTGTGGATTTGTATGAGCCTAGGACAGTGCATGCTTGTGGTTGCTTTCAATTTTAGAGAGTCTGAAAGCGATAAGAAGACTCCAGGGGGTTTCTTTTTCGTGTGTTAGTCTCCAAGGCCCGAAGAAGCATAAAAGGATGCAATGAAGAACTCTTCTAGCCGGTGTGACTAGAGTATTCCTTTTTCGTAATTAGTCTACCAGGTCCGGAAAAGGGTTAAACTTATACCAGATAGACACCCTTTCAGGTACTTTAACGAGCATGAAAGGAAGCAAGATTGCTCGGTGATCTTTTCATTGTTTTAGGAGTCAGAAAAGAGCTTAACAGAAACTCCCTAAGTGCCTTTTTCGTAAAGGACTTGTCTGGCCAGAAAAAGGGATAAAATTATACCGAACAAAAGGAATGGCCAGGCAAGGAGGAAGTGCTCAATCAAGGAACATTTATGATGACCAAGAATGAGGGTGGGGGGGAACACTAGTGGGCCTCCTTGCGGGGTAATGAATGGTGGAAAAATAATGAAATATTTGCAGTATGACAGGAGTGAATGGCTCATGTAAAAATGTGGAACAATCCGATGGTGGCCGATGTGGCATGCAAACCGAGGCAACAAGGCATCGAGACATAATGTTGAAATTGTACCGAGTGAGAGCGAGAAATGATCTCAAGCATCATCACGAGCTCAGAAAAATGAATCCGGCGATATAAAGAGTGTCAAAAATGGACAATGGCCAATGTGGCATGCGAACCGAGGCGATGGGGGGCGTTTTGGAAAAAATACCCAAAAAATCTAGGGGTGAGAGCGAGAAATGATCTCAAGCATCATCACTGGCTCGGAAAAATGAATCCGATGATATAAAATATGCAAAAAAATGGAGAACGGCCGATGTGGCATGCAAACCGAGGTGACTAGTGGCGTTTAAAAAGTGTGCAAAAAATGACGGGAAAAAAATAATGCAACGAGGTGACCATCAGGACGGTCTCGTCGTGCTGATTCCAGTGGTGGAAACGGTTCGAAAAATGGACTCTGTATGGTTTAGAATGGCCAAAACAAGAAAAAATCAACGGGCTATAAATAGTGAGTGGGTCCAATATGACAAGTGTCATTTGTACTATTTGACTTTGACTAGTGATTAGAGTGGACCAGAGGTGAGGTGGCATTTATGGACGATCCGACCGACCGATTTCAGATCCGGGAGATACAGGTATTTCGTCAAACTCATACCTGCACGTTTTTTGGGTTTGGGGGGTAGGTAGTGGGTCCCAGGGTTTATTTGTACGGTCCACAGGGGGTGGACCACGGGTTTTTAGGAGGAAGCCGCGGTCGGAGATCGCGGGTTCCACGGCGGATGACGCGCATGGAGACCGCGGGGTCCGATGCGGAACACATGGTCTAGGACCGCGTGTTCCGAGGCTGAACAGGTGGTTTGGTACCGTGTGTTTGGGACTGACAGTCGCGGTTCTGGACCGCGAATGTGGGCGAAACAGCCACGGTCGGAAACCGCGGCAAGGGGGCCTAAAGCCGCGTTGTGGAGCGAGCTGTTAGGACTTCCCCTGGGGGGGGGATATATTTCATTGACATGAGTCTGATGAGTCTACTTTACGTGATTGACAGGATGCCACAGGTTCTGTGGAGAGAGCGGGAGATTCCAGATGAGATCGTAACCGTCATCCGAGGGGAGCACCATGTGCGATTGGTGCTGGGATTATGCAGACTACTAAAGTTTGCCCAGGTACCCATGATGCGGTCAGCAGCATTGCTGCTGAACCGACTGATTAGTTTCTGGGAGCCGGACATACAGGCCTTCAGAGTGCAGGTTGAGAGGGTGGACCTCACCCTGACATATGTATACTTCCTGACGGGGTTGCCCTGTCTGGGTAGGGTGGCAGACACGTAGCCGCAAGTATCCGCAGACATAGATATGGAGGACATGCTGGAGCGGTACTGTGGTCCAGAGGCTCGGGTGCATAGGAATGCAATTCTGGTGAGAGACCTACAGGAGCCAGCAGTACAGGCCATGGCGGCATGCATGCTTGGCGTCTTGGGGTCCCAGTCACCGGAGAAGGTGTCTGGGGGCCAGATGCAGCTAGTGGAGCACGTACTGGACGATGTTTATTACGCGTGGGGCCAGATGTTCCTTACCTGCATTCAGCGGCAGCTGACAGCAGCGAAGGAATCTGGCAAGGGGTTTTGCTATGGTTCTTTCTTGTGTGCGTTTTTTTATGGAGAGGGTACCCACACTGCGGCCATGGGTGCCGATCAGAGCAGGAGGCTTGAGGGAGCCGCGGATGGTGCAGTGGGGCGAGATGATGCGCCGCCATGGTGGCGGCGATGTTGGTAGGTATTTTACGCAGGAGTTGTACCTGCAGTGGCTCCGGATACCATTGACACTAGATGACTATCCATATAGAGATATGGATTACATCGGAGATCCAGAGGCACCACGGGCGCGGGGACAGGCATGGGGACCAGACGGTACGTATGTTTTTCTTGCATGTTATGGATGTCAAGTTTTATATATGATAGTTGATTGTTATATTGTTACTGACAAATGGGTGATCTGCAGATGTGGGCCCGAGGCCGCCACCAGGGCATGTGGCACGGAGGGGGATTGTGGTCGTTCCAGCTCTGCCTGGGCGGGGGGAGGTGCATCGCCGGGATGCGAAGGGGACGCTAGAGTCCGTACGAGCACTACTAGACCATTTGCTGGTGGGGGTGACCAACGAGGGGTGGCGGGACGTCGATCCGGACGTGGTTCAGGATTGCATGAGGGCACCCCGAGAGTTCAGATCCATTGTGATCCGGGTGGCTATCTTGGCGGACAGGGCACGGGCACAGGAGCCTGTAGGGGATGAGGATTTGCCGGAGGAGGAGCGAGGGGAGGACTCAGAGGCAACAGATTCAGGCAGTAATGCAGGGTATGACTCTCATTAGGGAGTGCAGGGGACTCCCCCTGAGTTTTGTAGCTACGGCATGTATTTTACGAGGCTTTAGGGATGTATAGACATTTTTTGTATAGCTGAGTACAGGGGTACTCAGGAGATGTATAGCACTGTGACATGTATTTTTTGATATATATATATGCACGTGGATGCACCTTTTTGTGATATTGTTTTAGTTGTACGCACATGGATGTGCTTTATGATATGTGATATGTTTGTATTGCACGTGGATGCAAGTAGTCTAGGGTGTTGGGAACGTGGATGCCCCTTGTATATTTTATGTGATGCGACATGATGTATGTATGATTAGGCAAGTGGATGCCCTTATGGATACAAATGTGGTTGTATGGTTTATGTACATGGATGCAAATGTTTATGGGATGATAGGCACATGGATGCCCCTTGCAATCTTTTTGGGGTGTTTTTTTTTTTTATATATTTTTATGAGATGTTATGCATGATGGAGGTTTTATATGGTGTGATTGATGTGCCAATCTAGGATGTTGTTGGCCATTTGGTCCACGACACTATTTTGAGCTCTTGGGACATGGGTGAATGTTATGGATTCAAACTGTCGGCTGAGTTGTTTTGTGCGCAGGAATTTTCTAAAGAGGCAGGGATCACGCACCTGGTAGCAGTTGTTGAGCTGGGATACAAGTAGCTGGGAGTCAAGGAACACATGAAGGTGATGTATGCCTATCTAAAGGGCAGCAGTCAGGAGACCGATCACAGCATCATACTCTGCCTGGTTATTGGTAGCAGTGCCTATGCAGATTCCATCAAGGTGAATAATTTCATGGGAAGGGGAATACAAGACCCACGCTGCAGAAGCCAGGTTGGGAGACCAGCAGCTTGCTCCATCGGTGAAGCTAGTGTAATAAGGTGGAAGATGGTCCATCTGTGGTCATGCAAAAATGAGGAATGTAAGATCACAATAAAAAAGGTGAAAAACAAAAAAGAGAGCAAACTGTACAATGCGGACCAATGGGGCCGTGAGTTATTTAGGGATAAAAGCGTTTAAGATACAACCCATTACGAGGGTTGCGCAAAGGGTGACCTTTGGAGTCAGCTAAAATGTATGCCCCCTTGCCGAGACAAGTTTGCACGATGTAAGGGCCTTGCCACATGGATTCGAACTTCCCTTTGCCGGTTTTGTCATGGGCTTGGTCATAGGCGAGGACAAGGTCCCCTTCATTGAAAGTTCGAGGGTGTACGTGTTTGTCGTAACCAGCTTTGGAGCGGATCTTGGCAGCTTCAATGGTATGGAGAGCGGCACGACGGTCTTCATCGGCTTGTTTGAGGGATAGTAGACGTTGTTCAAGTGGGGAGGTATTGGGGAGAAGCTCAATGGCGATATGTAAAGCAGGTATCTGACACTCGATGGGGAGGACAGATTCGACGCCGTGAACTAAATGAAATGGGGTAAAACCAATGGCGGTTTTAGTGGATGTACGGTAAGCCCATAAGGTGGGGAAGAGCATATGGTGCCAATTGGACTTATGTCGGTCAACAGTGCGTTGGAGGATGGTCTTTAAGATTTTGTTAATGGCCTCTACTTGGCCGCTCCCTTGGGGGTATTAAGCAGAGGAAAATTGATGTTCAAACTTGAGGAGGGTGGATAACTCGCGCCAAATGGAATCTTTGAAGTGGGAACCATGGTCTGAGACCAATTGTGTAGGAACCCCGAATCGAGTGATAACATGGTTGAAGAAGAAACGGGCAGCAGTGTCAGCGGTACAATTGAAGGTGGGCATGGCTTCCGCCCATTTTGTGAAGTAATCGACGGCAACAATGATATACTTATGGCCATTCGCAGATGGGGGTTTACACTCCATGAAGTCGATGGCCCACTTACAAAAGGGACCAACGGTGATGACTGGGTGTAACGGAGCAGGTGGTGTCCGGGCCTTGGGGGCAAAAAGTTGGCAGTTATGGCAATGCTTGACCGTGGTGATGCAGTCGGTGAAAAGTGTGGGCCAGAAGTATCCGGCACGGACGACCTTTTGGGCAGTGGCCATCTCAGAGAAATGGCCGCCGCAGGCACCGCTATGACAGTCATTAAGGACGTGTTCAGCTTCCTCGGGTGTAAGGCAACGACGAAGAATTGTGTCAACCCCCTGCCGGTAAAGGACATCACCTAAGAGGAGATATCGAGAGGCTTGGTGACGGATGCGACGGTGTCCCTTATGGGTGACTTTGGGTCTAAACTTCTACGTGCGCAAGTATAACAAAATATCACCGTACCATGGGTCATCAGACGAGATAGTGAACAAGTGATTGTCGGGTAACTCATCGGAGATTTGTGGGGCCGGGAGAAGGGAAGGGAGATCAGTGATGAGCTGGGAAAGCGCAAGCGCTTTAGTGCTTTTAGGTGTTTGGAAAGTGAGGTCATATTCCTGGAGGATAATGACCCATTTAGCAACACGATCTTGGAGGAGCCACCGGTTTAGGAGATATACCATGGGGTTAGAGTTGGCGACGACTGTGGTATGACTAAGTAAAATGTATTGTCGCAATTTTTGGACAAAAAAGACCACTGCTAGGGCTAGTCTCTCCTCATATGGGTAACGTAGGGGTGGACCAGACAAGGTCTGGATGACGTAGTAAATAACATGCTCTTGGTGAGAGGCGTCTTCTTGAACCAAGACTCTGGACACGGCATGCTCGGATGCTGAGACGTATAGGATGAAGTCCTCAGAGAAATCCGAAGGGGAGATCAAAGGGGCTTGTATGAGAGCTTTCTTGAGGGCTCCGAATGCAGCTTCTGCTTGTGCATCCCAGAAAAAGGGTATGTGGGTACGGAGCAGGCGCAAGAAACCATGAACAGTGGTAGCGTAATCAGGAACAAAACGACGGAGAAAATTGGATCGCCCCCGCAGACTTTGGAGTTGCCAAAGTGTGCGAGGAGAGGGAAGGTCTAAGATGGCTTGGACCCTCAGGGGGTCAACATCAATCCCTTTTTGGGAAACAATGAAACCAAACAATCGGCCTGCTGGAACGCAAAAGACACACTTGTGTGGGTTCAAGCGGATTTGGTATTTGCGATAACGCAGAAAAACTTGCCGAAGGTCGTTAAGGTGGTCTGATCATTTCCGGGAACGAGCTGTAAGGTCATCAAGGTAGACTAGCAAGATATGGACCAAGTCGTGAAAGCAATAGGTCATGGCCCGCTGGAAGGTGGCACCAGCATTTTTGAGGCCAAAAGGCATGATGCGATAGGAAAAGATGCCCCATGGGGTGGTAAAGGAAGTTTTGTACTGATCCTCCTTTCGGATCTGAATCTGATTGTATCCAGAAAAACCATCCATGAACGAGAGGACTTCATGCCCCGCACACGCATCGAAGAGCTGGTCAATAAATGGCGTGGGGAAATTGTCTTTGGGACAGGCGTGGTTTAAATCTCGGAAGTCAGTGCATACTCTAATGGTGCCTTGTTTTTTGTTAACGGGAACGGGGTTTGAAACCCAAGTGGTATAAGCAATATGATAAATGAATCCTGCCTTGCGAAGTTTCTCAATCTTTGCTTTGACAGCTGGGAGCTTTGAGGGATGAATGGGACGTTGTTTCTGACGAACGGGGGGTACATTAGGCCATGTGTCAATGTGGTGCTCTATAATGGCGGGGTCAAGATCGGGCATTTCGGTATAGGACTAGGCAAAGACATCACGGAACTCTTGGAAGAGTTTCTTGTACTCCTCAATCTCATGCTCACTGCAGGATGCTCCTAAAGTTATGAGTTCAGGAGTACCCCTTGGGGCAGCGATATTAATTTGGATGATGGGTGAAATATTGGCCATGTTACCTTCCTCAAAGGCATACGAAGCAGGAATAGGATCCTTAAACCAGTCGACCTTGGTAGGAAGGAAATCTTTGGATTCAACCGCAAATTGGGTAGCGGTGCTAGAGGAAGATGCTTCTGGGAGGAAATATGAACGATGGTGCATGTCATCCCAAGGATACTCTAGGGCAGTGAGTGCCTCAAGAATCTCCTCATCAGTATGGAAAGTGTGGGCCGTCAAATTGGTTGACGAGGGAATGGTAGTTGAAGAGAGCATGTAAATGGTGTTGATCTCCCCGGATGAGGGCAGGATCGGGGGGTGAATCTCTTCAATGGTGGGTGTTGCCGTCTCAAGATCCAGATTGTTCATCTCATAGAGAGCTGCTCTGCAATCGAGGAGATCAGGACAGTGATGTGAGTAATGCTTGTAAACACTGCATATGGCACAGGGGTGGTTAGTGCGCAGGGATTTGTCGCGAGGCTTAGGGGTTGGATCTAGTTTGACAACCGGGATATTGGGGTCATCGTCAAGCATCTGCATGTGTTCCTATAATGCCGGCAACTATGGACATTGGTGATTCGCATGGCCTAACTCATCGCACAATGAGCATTTGGGAGGAGCACGAAAAACAAGGGAGTTTTTTACTGTCTTGGGAGGTGGTATAGCACTGTAAGGTTGAGGGCCTCTACCCCCAGTGGATTTGGGAGGAGGAGGGGGATTCATGGAGGACGAAGGGGTAGAGACACCGGGGGGTGGCTGAGTGCTAGTAGCCATGGGTTGCAGCGGTTGTAGGATGATGCTTGGTGTCGGTGGGGGAACGGGAGGTGAAAGATACCAGACGGGTAATCCGAAGGTTAATCCCTGGAGGCTAAGGGTAGCCATGACCGGGGCGCTTACTACTCCCAAGGGAGGGACTAGGAAGGGGATTGTATGGATAGGTGTAACACCAATGTGGCTAGGTACCAATGGTGGTTTAGGAAACAAGGGTGGTTGATTGTTAGGTGTTTGGTTATCATGGGACAGGGTACATAAGTCAAACACTTCGGGCGTAGAAGACAGGGGAGGAAAGGATTGGAAGGTGGATGTCATCGGCGGGTCTGAGTAAACTCCAGGTCCCAAGGAGGAAACAAACGAGGTAGCGGTACCACTAACAGGTTGTTCAACCATGGGGAGAACATTTTCGGGTGCAGCAGGGGCATTAGGATCGTAGTAGGTGAGTTGGTCAATCTTGAACACGCGTCCATCATGGGGGAACATCATGGTATGAAAGACAGAGGAAGCTACTGCCCGCATAGCATACATGTAGCTGCGACCAAGTAAGAGGTTGTAATCAAGCTGGGCGTTGATGACCTCTATGTCAATGAGGATGGTTTTACCACCTAACTAGATGGGGACATTGGCTAGGAGACCTTGGGGCTGAGCCAAACGACCGTCGTAGGCACGTAATGCAGTGGTGGAGTGCTAAAGGGTAGGGGATCCCAACTTCTGCCATACGAATGTAGACATAACGCATGTGGAGGCACCTTCATCGATGGATGACAAGATTCCAAACGGAAACAGAAACTTGGAATGCTAAGGTGGAAGGCAAGCATGGTTCAAACTAGTCCAAATCAAATGCCATCAAATTCGAATCATTTGGGTCAATAGCCCCAATGGCTGAGAGTAAAGTCTTGCACTGGGAAGGGTAGTTCTTCAAGACTTCTAATGCAGACATGGTTGCAAGAGATTGGGCTAAGTCGTCTACAATGTTGTAGTTTGACGCAGCGCATGCTTTGGGGTTATTGTTGATACGGCGAAGTGGGAAACGAGGTGCTTTGGAAGTGCCATCTATTGGAGGGGGAGGTATATGTAACGCCTGATCAGTGGGGTGAGCATTAGTGGTTTTATCAGTGGGAGGGGCTTCAGAGGTGGAGCCATATTGGTTTCGGCGGGTCTGGAGGTTGACATCAGCGGATGACATCATCAACAAGTGGTGGGTCCCTGAGTCGAACATGGGTTGATCAGGAGCGGCGTAAGTGATTGGTTGTTGGGGTGGCGCGTTGGCTTGAGGGGGAGCCAATGGTTGAGTGTTCACTATGCCTTGGTTTGGTAAGGGGTTTTGCAGCACCAAAGGTGGCTGCTGAGGTTGCGGGGGGTTAGGTGGTGCTTAAGGAGCCGCATGCCCTTGGCAATGGGCATCATCAACCCAAAGTTGCTAAGCTCACTCCAAGTGTGGGAAAGAATGTGTGTAGTGGCCATAAACTCCGCAAATAGAACAAGGATGGTTTGTTTGCAAATTGGGGTTTTTATCCTGCTTGGGCGGGCGATCAGGGTTTTGGTTAGCAGGGGCCGCATTATTATTGTCGTGGGGATTAGGAGGTTGACCAGCTTGATCTGTAGGTTGGTTGTTCCCACGATTACGACCCTTGCATGGTTTTGTTGGCCCTAGTTGCGTTGGTTGTTCTTGTTTTGCTGCAGGTTGTGTTGGGCGTAAACTTGCCCTTGGGCAGCAGGTGGATTTTGAGGTTGCGCAGGTGCTGGAGCAGGCTGCAATGGATGATATGTAGGTGGAGGCTGTGCAGGTGCAGCAACTTGAGGGGGTTGCTGATATGGCTGTGGAGTGGGTTGTGGGTTTGCCGCAGGGGCTGCCTGTGGCAGGTAATAAGTGGGTTGAGCTTGGGACGGCGCAGGAGCTGGCGCAGCCGATGGATGGTAATAGGGTTGAGGTGTGACCGGGGGGGTGTAAGTAGTGGGTGCATGACCGAAGCACTGAGGTGGACAGGTGGGTCCCTGGGGATGGTGATGATGTGTCATAGGAGCATACGAGTTGGTGGCCCCAGACTGTGAGGTAGCCCGCGAAAGGTCGGGGCCGGGGGTAGGACGTGCTATGGAAAAGGGTTGGGGATGTGAAGAAACACGGTCGATGATGTCATCTGCAGCATGGGATGCCCCCGGTGCATCGTGTTGGGAGGACTCACCGCGAGGGGCGTCATGTATAACGGTATAGAGATAACCCGACTGGGCGTAAATGAGGTCGAATTGTTGGGCCTTAAGGATGGCCTCTTCTTCAAACTGGGGTCTTTCTGATGTCACATCCTAAGCAATGAGAGGGAGAAGGGACTTGAGGAATGAATCTAGGAAGATGCAGTCGTCTAATTTGATCTTACATAAGCTACGGCGTCGACGCCACTCATGAATGTGGTCCGTGATGTGGGTAGCCGTGTTTTGTCTACAAGATAGGAGGATCTCAACGCCCGTGTCATAGTGGATGGGTAACTGGAAGAAATGTAGGAAGGTCGAGGCAAGGGAAGCAAAGGTGGCATGGGTCCCGTGGGGTTGCTCGATATACCACTTGGCTGCAGAGCCAGTGAAGGTGCGCTGTAACAGACGGAGGCAGATAGAGTCGTCCACTATGGAGTTGGAGGAACACCATAGATGGAAGGACATGATATGGGTCCTCACCTACCTTGCCCTCGAACTTAGGGATGTCAGAGGGGAGCTTGGTGGGCATGTGAGGCCACGCAGGGTCATGTCGGATAGGTTCGTTGGTCAATCTAGCTAGGTCGGGCAGGTTGAGGCTATCCATGAATGGAAAACTGGAAGAAGGATGTGACATAGTAGTGGGTTGGACCAAGTTGGGGCTAATGCCCCCAAGTGGAGGGGCAGGATTTGGGATGTGGCTCCCAAGTGGGGGAACTAAGGTGGTATAGGATGGTCCTGCAACACCATAGGTAGTGTGAGCCACTGATGGAGTGGGGATAGGTATTCCAGCTGCCGGAATAGGTGTAGTGAGGGGAACGGTAGATGGGGGCCCCATGGAGGGCATACCCAAAGAAACTGTCGTAGCTGGTGTAGTGGTGGATGTGCCACCAATGGTCCCTACCAAGAAAGGAGTGGAAGTCATGCCAGCCATGGGGCTAGTAGGGGCAGTGTAAATGGGGTTCTCAGACTCTACCTCAGAATCAAAGGTAAAGTAAGGGGCATCAATATCTGGTGACGGAGTCCTATGCTGCTGACGAGTGGATTCAAGGGACAAGGCTTGAGTTCTATGATAAGTGGTATCAAGTGAGGATGATCTATGTCGATGACGGGTGGTGTCAAGTGAACCGTGCTATGGGGGCTCGCCCCTGAGGTGCCGAGAATGTCTCGGGGACTCAATGGTGACAGATGGTGTCAAATATCTGGGGATTGTGGTGAGTGAAAAACAACTCAAAAATCCTAATGCAACCGAGTGTGCAGAAGGAGAGCTAAAAAAAGAAAGGCACTCAGGCCAACAACCAACTCAAAACACCCACTGTAACAGCTGTGCTACAATGGGTGGAGTATCAACAGAAATGGTCAGAATACCAACAAGCAGCAGGTTTCCTAAAAATAAAAAATGGTGGACTCACTAGACCAAAAGGAGGTAAGGGAGCATGCAAACACCTAACTAAAAAGTATTTTGACTCAACTAGACATATCCTCTGCAAGGTGATGAAATCCAAGTCAGACAATATGAATAGGAAATCCAAGTGGCTAAGATATCCCCCTACCGGGAGGGACACCAGGTAGTCAATCCTACAAGAATGGCAACTAAGATACCCCATTCATGACACATCCAGAAAGGTGAATCTTCCATTTGGTCCTTTTACCGCAATACCCCTATATAGCGATATCCCAAGAACTGCGAAATGTAGCCTTCGGTGACTGAATGGAGTGCGGTATTCCACTCAGGCCTCCGGAACCTTCCTCGCGACTTCAACCCTCCTAGGGGAGAGGCCCTCTGGTAAACTGGTTGTGATCGTGCCAAAAAGTACTAGGGGATTTTGGTTCCCTAATTGGACAACAGCTATGTCTCAAGTGTAAGTAACCGAGGGGTGTTATTGGAAGCCTATCCCCCCGATCCTACCTAACTACAAAGATTCTTTTGTGTTCCCCAAGTGGGGTTAGAATATTGGTTGAGTTAAGTAGTTTTTAAGGCTCACTTGAATTATGTGATAGAGTGTGTGCTCGTGAGGTGATGAACCCAAAATAGAAGTGCCACAAGGGGGGCAACTTTCTAACTAACTATAATACTGAATTCGAAACTTTAACATGCAAAATTTTTTGAATTAAAATGCTGAAATTTTAAAAAGATTCTGTAAAGGGAACAGAAATTATGTTGCAGAAAAGGCTATGGGGAAGTAGGGCTGCAGGTGGAACAGATGGCTGTGCAGATGCATAAAATATTCCAGCAAAGGGGCTGGGTTCAAAAATAGGGAAAAAATGCAGAAATCAGACCGCGGGACTGTAGCGAATCTGAGCAGTCGGACCGCGGGTTTGAGGGAAACAGGTGCGGACAGGTCGCGACTTTTTGGCCGACAGAGGCAGGCGGACCACAGGAAATAGGGAAAAATACGCATTCGGGTCGCGGGAAAAAGGCTAACAAATGCAGTTGGGACGCGGGAAAAGGACCGACAGATGTCGTCGGGTCGCAGCAAATAGGATGATTAGCCGCAGTCGGATCACAGGTAACAGACTTGAATCCGCCGGAAGGGCGCCGGAAACAGTCTGAGAGCCGCGGTCGGGTCGCAGGTAAAAGACTGAAAGATGCGGTTGAGACGCGACTGCAGAGGAAAAAGACGCGGTTTACGACGGCCGAAAGGGACAGCCGAACAGAAAAAATATTTAAAAATTGTAACCAGAAATTCAAACCTAGGGGAGTCGCCAAAACTTTAGCTAGTGTTTTACCCATAGCTTGTGCAAATGAGCACCTACTAAGGAGAAGGGACTCCTTAGTAGCAGTTCAGTAAATGTAAATTAAAATGCTAAAACAGAAATATAAATTACTCTAAACATGTGCATGAAACAGAAAAAATAAGATGTAAAGAACGGCTTTTGTATTAATTTTACCTCCAATGTGAAGGTTGGTGAAGCTCTTGCAATGCTCCAAGAGGGTTGCTCCAAGCTCCAATTTGCTCCTTCTCTTTCTCCAATGGTGGGAATGGGACAAAAGGGGCTCTCAAGGTGAAAGTAGCTCAAGGGTGAGCCAGGGTTTCAAGAGAGATTTTGGCAGAGTAAGGGTGCTTATGACTGTGGATATGAAATGAGGGGTCTCCATCACCTATTTATAGTTTTTTGGTGTTGGAGTGTTGGCCCATGGTTTTAGGAACCATATGGTTTAGGTCAGCTGTATAGGGTTTTTTCCTCCATTTTCCTCATTATTTTATATTTTTTATTCCCTCTTTAGAGGGTTTTTGCTATTTTAGAGGAATTTTGGATATTTTTGGAGGGAAAAGGGGTTTTTTAGCCTTTTTGAGGCTTTTTTGATGGTTTTGTGGCCTTTTGGAGGCTTTTTAGCGGGATTTTCAGGGTTTTTAAGGGAAATATGGTAGGAAAATGGACAAATGAGCCATGTAATGGAGTAGATGAGGTAGTGAACACTTTTTGGGTGTTAACAACACCTCCATACCTAGAAAGTAATGCATCATCCCCAAGTCCTTCATCTTGATCTCGGCATCAAGATTCTTCTTTGTATCGGCAATCAATCTATCCTCATGTGTAACAAACAAGTCATCCACATACAATAGTAGTATCACTGTATTTCCTTCCTCAACCTTGTAGTAAAGGTTGGAATCCACTTTACTCTTGGTAAAGCCCAAACTAGATAGAAAGCTGTCTAGCCTACCATACCAAGTCCTAGGAGCTTGCTTCAAGCCATACACGACTTTCTTCAACCGGCACACATATGAGTCCCTGTCATGTGTCTCAAAACCAAGTGGCTGCTCCACATACACTTCCTCTTCGACTACACCATATCCATATGGTGTATCTTCCATTTCATCACTGTGGCCAGAGCAAGTATTGTTTTGATGGAAGTGTATCTGTCTACATGAGCAAATTCTCTTCATAATCTATCCCTTCTTTTTGGGAGAAGCCAGGAGCCACAAACCTTGCCTTGTATTTCTCTATGCTACCATCTACAGCATGCTTGATCTTATAGATTAACTTGGAAGTCACAACAGACTTCCTTTCTGGTCTTGGGACCACATCCCAAACATCATTCTTCATGATCGACTGGTATTCCTCGATCATGGCATTCTTCCATTACTGCATCCCAGATCCTGGGAACTTCAAATTCTTCAATATCTTCAATAGATAGTTTTTTTTGAACTTCGTTGCTGGAACAAATGTTGTTGTCCTTCTTTTGTAGGTGATTGTACATGATCTTTCCTACAAGTCAAATTTAATTGCGTTATTAGAAAATTCTCATAGTTTTTCAAAAAACACATTCTTATCCATAAAGACATATGGCATACAGTCATGCAATTATCTTAGCCAATGCTTCAATACAACATGTATCCATATCCCGTAACTTTCTAGATGCCTTCCATCTCTACCAGAACATTTGTTAAGAGTGTGCACAACTCCCAACATGTTAGAAAGAGGTTTCATTCTAGATAAGTAGCAATGGAATGTTGTACAGTACCATAGGCCACTTACCCATTACTTGCATATTAGTAGTATCTTGTTTATTAATGCACCTTTTCTAATATGCATAATACATATCCTAAATCTAGAAACATAAGTTTGTACATGTCTGGACAACATCATTTAAGTAATCATATATACAATAAATGACAATTCAAATACCTATGTTTGTTTGGGTGTAGGGTGGACTCCCTCTCAATCTTTGCTTCCTTGCAAGAACTACTTGAATGTGCTCCCTCTTGATATTTGCTTCCAGGATTACCAGACCTTGAACTTATATCCATCCTGGACAACTATTCATGCTTAAGCGTGCGCTAGTGTCATGATTGTGTTATCCTCAAGATCTCATACATAACCATACATATTCTAGTATAATCTCAATACTATCAAAAGATTATGATCCTAAATACTCTTAACATCTATGGTCATGATCATTTCACACATAGGCAATTTATCACAAGCATTATTATTCAAGGTTTCAAGGAGGACTTCTATTACTCATGCATATTCTTATTGACCATAGGACTCTTCTGGATAGTCCTATCATCAATGAAAGTAAGAAACATAATATGCATAAACTGTTGATTACTTAAACTTCTAACTTCAAGAATAATCATTATCATTCATAGAAAAGTATAAGATCCTAACAAAAGGACTCTAACTTGATATAGGAAAAACATAGCTATATTATCATGCTTGCTAGTTGTGTCTAACATACCCATCTAATGTCTTTTTGTTCTTCTTCAAAGACATGTGCTAGTAACTTGCATAACTCATAAGTTAACCATTGTAGAACCAAAATTATACATACCTCATAAGTAGAGCTTCTATAATGGATATGGATGAGTCTTTGTCTTCATGTCACCATGGTCATATGTTCTTGATCTAGAACTTGATTTGTCTTTCTTGATGTACCTTTCATGTTAGTGGACAACATCAACCTCATACAACACCACAGTGCATTAGTACAATCATATAAACCTAATTAATGAATGTCTTATATCATTCACATGCATTCATACTTTTACTAGGGTGATAAGACAAGTCTAAGATAAATCAAGATTCTACTAACCTCAATAATATGAAGACAAACATATCATAAACTTTATCATGAACATATTTCAACACATACATGTATCTCCTCAAGTCATACCTGTTGATATTTCTTGTAGTCTTCTTATGTAAGGCCTTAGCCTCATCTCCCTCTGGAACTGGAACTTCTTCACTTATGCAGGTGTCCAATTCATTTTATTCTAGGATTAACCCAATCCACTTTCATTTGCTGAAACTCGATTTGGAGTTGGATTAGGGTTTGTTAGAGAAAGCCTAAAAATTCAAACTTTGAATTTCAAACTTCTAATTGGATGAAAAGATGCACCTTGCTGAGCTGATCAAGCTGGTATACTTCAATTTTGAAATCTCCAAAATTTGACCCCTTAAAATTGCCTTTGAAACTTCCAGATCTTCTAGATAGGATCCCAAACTAGGGTTTGATCAATCTCGATCTTCTGCCTATCCAGAAGGTTCAATATGGTGTTCTAAACTTTGATTTTTCTGAGGAGCTTCTAGGCATGGTGATAGATTTAAAAATTCCAACTTTTGCAGAAGCCCTAATTTTCCACGTTTTCGATCAAAATCCTAAACTAGGGTTTGATTAAGACCGGCCTTCTGCCCAACCAAAAAATTAGATTCTGATCTCTAAATTTCAATTTTGATGAGGTTCATTCAATCGTGGTCTCCGATTCCAAAAATTCCAACTTTCCACGAAGACCTAAATTCCCACAATAGTGACAAGCCAAGAATGAAGGTGCTCAGAATCCAATTATCCTCATCTATGGTGAGATTTCTATGGTCATAGATTATTCTTTCAGGGTGAGTTGCCTCTACCCTGATCCATAATGTTGTTTGCCATTTTGTTGCTACATAAATGTGGTAGTCCTGAGCTCGTTCAATTTCATTTTTCATCTAAGAACATAATGCCCTTAACTGGAAATTTCCCATGTAAGGGTTTGGTGACCAGTTGGGCAAGCTAGGAGCTACAAAATTGTGTAGAAAAAAACTCACTAAGCTGGTCCTTCTCTGACTCTGTGGCTTTGAGAGATGCATCCACAAATTCCCTGGTTGTTTTGATTTCTATTGGGAGTCCCTGTGCCAACCTTTGGAGCTGTGATTTGCCCCACTTTTCTTGTAGATAAACTGCATATATTGCTGAAGGTGGCCTGTGCTCCAATAGTTTATTGTATATTTTTGTGGTAGTAGCCAAAACATGCTTTAGTTGAACAATTTCCTGGTCCTTTTTGGCTAGTTCCCCTTGTTCCTCAGCCAACTTCTCTTGAAGTGCTGAATTTATTTGTTCCACCAGTCTTAGCTCCCCTACATGATGCATTTTTAGGATTTGTGTCTTTTCCGATGAAAACGGGGGCAATGTAGGCTGGCTTCCTGATCCAATCCTCAATGTTTCCAGTTCCTTTCTGAGATTTTCCTATTCCACCCGTGCTTCAGCAAGTTGATTGACGACCCCAGTGTTTTCATGGTGCTCAGGAGGGTCCCCCTTGAGGTTTTCTTGCTCTTCTTGTTCCTTCTATTGTTCTTATGCCTCATGTTCTTCTTGTTCAACCTGTATTTCTTGCTCGTCCTGCTCCTCTTGCTCATCCTGCTCCTCTTCTGTAGTGGGATCCTCCTGATCTACCCAAAGATCATCATCCTCATCCAACACAGTTTGAACTATGGGACTAGGTTCCCTACTTTATTCCTTGGTGATTCGGATTCTGGATGCTTGTGTGAACCTTTTACTCCTTCTCTTCGGCTCTTGATTACTGGAAGGAATCCCTGGGTTTGTTTTGGGGGAGTCATCCCGTGAATGCTTTATTTTCACCAGGGTATCAGCCACACTGTCCAAGTCAATTTTCCTCTTCGCCCCTGATGTAGAGGTGGTTTTGTTCATTGAACTTGGTGGTAGGGGTATGCCAGCTGTGGGTGTGCTCTTCATTCTTTGAACATCTTCAGCGGATACCAACACAAATTCTTCCCAAGAAAGCTCTAGTATATGTGCTTTTAATTCTTCACAAATGATTATTCTGATCAGCCCATGATGGGCTAAGGCATCCTCCTTCCCTTTAATCACCTTCTTGCTAATTTCTATTAGAGATTGGAGCAAGTAGTATGCAATACTAATGTTTTTGTTTGGTGGATGATGGGTCTTGTGCCTCAATAGTTTTAGAAATCGAAAATGAAAAATGGGGACATAGCTCAACCTACCAGTGCATGTAATATATTTCTGGACAATGGCAGCCATTTCATCCCACGGTACAGGCATGGAGAGCCTTTTGACTCCGGTTTTTATCTTCATCGTAGGCCTCCCCTCTTTCGAAGAATGCTTTCTTTACTTCATGGTTTGACTCCCTGTCATCCTTGACCCAATGCAGACCCATTGGCATACTAGTGTATTTGGAAATCACATCTTCATCCACCTTCATACGTAACCCCTTCACTCGGGTGATGAACTGTTCATCCTTGATATGTTTCAAATTTCTTGCAAATTCCATAGCCATCCCTGCATTGTATCCTCTCAATCCCAAGATGAAAGGAATCCAATTCGAACTGTGAATGACTATTAGGATTCATGGGTTCTGAAAAATAGCATTGTGTTCCTCTGGTTCGCTTTTCTTGAATCCTTTCGTCATCTTAAAATCTCTTCTAAAATAAATCAAAAACCAGCTTTGAATGTGGCTTTTACCTCACTGGTCTGGATTGAATATAGGCTCAAGGCTGGATTGCTTGCTATGCGACCACACTCACTTCTGATGGCTTGCTTCTGGAAAGTTATGAGAGGTTTTTATTTGCAAAAACTGGCTCCTTTTTTGATGATCATGCAGCCTTACTTAACTGTCTTTCTGCACTTATCCTTATTATTCTTCGTTGTACTTGTTGATTAATCCATTTCTTTCCATAATCAAGCTCTTCATTTCTCTTTATGCTTGTACTTTGCACTTCTGCTCTGATTATTGTGAATTATGGTGGTTATATGTCGATTCATCATTTGCTGAAATGACGGGTGTGTGCAATCATGATTTTGTAATCTGAAGCTTTCCCCCGACTTTAGCGAAAAGCTATCCTCAACTTAAAAAATAACCATTTTGGGGATAATGATTTGACCTTAAGAATAAAATGAAAAAGTTTCAGAGATTACCTTGTTATATTTTGTTAGCATACCTGAGTTCACGATCATGGTTGATTTGTATGTGTGCTAGATGCTGTAGTAGATTTGGTGTAATCCGTAGTAATCTTCAGCGTGTCAGTAGTTATGTGTGCTATCGGCATTTTCTTTTGGTTTGTTTGAATTTTGGTGTATCGCCTTTGTTTGAATTTCGTGATGATGCTTTGCATGAATTTGATTGCTTGCTGCTATGCTTGGATGAATGTCTGGCTCGCTTGAATAAATGGTAGTCTTGCTTGAATAAAAGCTCTTGTGAAGATATGGCAGATTTGATTGAAAAATGTGCTGTGATGTATTACTGTAGTGGTTGATATCTTTGTTGTTTCTTTTGAATACATGTCTCGCTTGCTTGATTGCTGTGGATGTTTGATACTTCCCACACTTGCTTGATCGCTGTGAATGTTTTGATACTTCTCCGGCTCGCTTGCATATTGATGCTTCTTTTGCTTAATATTCCTTTTTGCAATTTTTAATACTCCATCTTCATAGTTATGTATGTGGCCCTGTAATTTGGCATGTTATTCATTCAACTATATTTATTTTTCTTTCTTTCCTTTCGTTTTTATTTTTTATTTTTTCATCTTTTTTTCAATTTTTTTCTCTTTTGTGTTTTTTTTCACCATTTTTTCAATACAATTCCATATTCTCTACTTGCATCAGTTGTTGTTGGTAGAGTACCCGTGTAAACTCCTCCTTTGATTGTGGTTTCTTGTAAAGTTTTAGCTGATGTCCATTCACTATCATTGGAAACTATTGTTCATCTATTGTAATAATCTTGACTGCTCCATTTCCATATATATGCTCAATGATGTAAGGTCCTAGCCATCTTGTTGTTAGTTTTCCTTTGAATGTGTGAAACCTGGAATCATAGAGTAGTGCCCAGTCACCTTCCCTGAACTTTGAATCCTTTAGGTGCTTGTCATGCCACTTCTTTCTTTGTTGCTGGATGATTTTTGTGTGGGAAAGTGCTTGTTGGTGTTGCTCATCCAGTTGATTCAATTGTAGCATGCTTTCTTGTTGTATTTCTGATAGTTCCATGTTCAACTCTGCTGCAATTCTTAGTGTTTTTATTTCAAATTTAATTGGCAGCATGAATTTCTTTCCATATACTAATTCATAAGGTGTGAATCCTGTTGTTGTCTTCCATGTGGTGTTATAGGCCCAAATTGCCTCACTTAATCTGTCAGCCCAATCTCTTTTGTGGAGTTGGACTATCTTTGTTAGAATCCTCTCTAATTCTTTGTTGGTAACCTCAGCTTGACCATTTCCTTGAGGGTGATATGAAGAGGACTGTCTATGCTTAACCTTATTCCTATTTAGTAGGTCCTCTATTAAGTTGGATGTAAATTGTGGTCCTTGCTAAGAAACTAGTTCCCTTGGAACACCAAACCTGTGGAAGATTTGCTCAGTGAAAAATTTTGCTACATTGTTTTCATTTGCTGTAGCAAGTGCTGCTACCTCATTCCATTTTGTAAGGTAATCTGTGCATACTAGAATGTAGCTCTTTTGATTTGATTGTGGGTTGATTGGACCAATGAAGTCAAATCCCCATTTCTCGAATGCTTCTAAGGAGATCCATGGATGAAGAGGCATTTCTTCTTTTTGTGTAGGCTTCCCCATTCCTTGAGAGTCATCACAGTGGGACATGTACTTAGAAGCATCTTTGTGGAGTGTTGGCCAATAATACCCTGTTTGCAAGATCTTGTAGGCTATCCTTTTTACAGCATAGTGTCCTCCATAGGGTTCATTGTGAGTGGCATGCATTATGTCATGTACTTCATCTTCCCTAATGTACCTTCTAAGTATTTGATCTGGTCCTTGTTTAAAGAGCATGCCCTCTATCCATGTGTATGTGGCACTTTGCCTTATTACCTTTGTCTTTTCTTTATAACTATAATTTTCTGGAAACTTCCCCGATACTAAATAGTTTGCTATGTCAGCAAACCATGGGATTCTTGGTTATATGGAAACAAGGTGCTCATCAGGGAAGTTATCATTAACCAATTCATTATCTTTTCCATGTGTGACTCTTGACAAAAAGTCGGCTACAACATTATGCTTGCCTAGTTTATCTATTATAATAATGCCAAATTCTTGTAGAAGTAGCATCCATCTAATAATTCCAGCACTAGTATTAGGCTTGTTCATAAGATATCTGATTGTTGAGTGGTCAGTGTGGATAAAACTTTGGTATCTTGTGATGTAATTCCTGAATTTATTGATTATATGTATGAATGCTAAAAATTCCTTCTCTGTGACTGTGTAGTTGAGTTCTTCCCCAACCAAATTTTTTCTTATATAGTATATGACATAGGGTTTCTTGTCTCATTCTTGTCCAAGCACATATCCAATGACTTGATCTTATGCATCTGTGTGGATGTGAAATGGAATTTCCCAGTTTGGTCCTTGGAGTACTGGTGCTGTGATTGTTTTCTCCTTAAGATTTTCAAATGATGTCAAGCCATTGCTTGTCCATATGAACTCATTGTCTTTTGTGAGAAGTGCAAACATTGGGGCAGCAATTTTTCTATAATTTTCAATAAACGTTATGTAGTACCCTGTTTGTCCAAGGAAACTTCTCACATCCCTTTGTTTGACAGGTGGTGGCAGCGTTTTGATTACTGATACTTTTGCTTGATCAACCTCTATCCCCCTCTATGATATATGATGTCCTAGAATGATTCCTTCTTCCATTAACATCCTGCATTTTTCATTGCTTAGGCGCAAGCTCATCTGAATACATGTTTTTAATACAAATTCAAGATTGTTCAATGCTTGCTCAAAGTTTTTTCCATAGGGTGTGAAATCATCCATGAAGACTTCCATTTTGTCATTTATAAAATCAGAGAAAATACTCAATATGGCTCTTTGAAATGTTGCTGGGGCGTTACATAAACCAAAGGGTAGAACCCTATAAGCATAAGTTCCCCATGGGCATGTAAAGGTCGTCTTATCTTGATCAGCTGGGTGTATTCAAATTTGGTTGTACCCACTGAAACCGTCTAAGAATGAAAAATACTTGTTTCCAGATAATGTATCCAGCTCCTGATCTATAAATGGAAGAGGAAAGTGATCTTTCTTGGTTGCTTTATTCAGCTCTCTGTAGTCCACACAAATTCTCCATTTATCTCCCTTTTTAGGTACTATAACCAGTGGTGGGACCCACTCACTGTCAGATATTGGATAGATGAACCCTGCATCTAATAACTTTTGTAGTTCCACTTTGATTATGTCTTTCAATGCAGGGTTCAACCTTCTTTGTGGTTTCCTGATAGGAGTAGAACCTTCTTTGATGTAAATGTAGTGCTTGCAGATATCAGGATGTATTCCTTTCATGTCTGCATATGTCCATGCAAATGCTTTACTTTGTTCTACTAGTATCTTCATTACTTTCTTTTATTACTCTGGTTTCAAATTGGAATTCATGTTGACTATTTTGCCAGGCAGAATTTCCACTATTTTTACCTTTTCAATTTGTTCTTCTAGTACTTCTGTCCATAATTCATTCATGTTTTGTTTTGAACTGTCACTTGTTTCTATGGAAAAAAATTCTTCAATAAAATGATTCTTAGAAGATATATTTTGTATAAATCTATCTATATGGCCATCTTTGTTTATTGCTTATTGTGATAGTGCAACATCAATTGTTAGGATAGGTCACAAGTTGTGATTTGGTGTGTCCTGATAATCATCAGTCCAATTTTGATATTCTAAATCTAAAGATTTATTTGTTGGTGGGTAGATTGTGATTTTCTTCTTGGCATGTCCACTGGTGATAGCCATATTCCCTGATCGACAACCTATGTAAGCGTCCGCATTTTATAACCAAGGTCTACTAGTATGATTGGATAACCATTAAGTTTTCTTTTGACTTCAATTACTATGAAATCAGCTGGGTATTCCCAGGATTCAATACTGATCATAATGTCTTTGAGCATCCCTTCGGGTTTCACGGTGGATGTGTCAGCTAGCTGGAGTATTGTAGTTGTTGGTGTGAGTAATGATTGAAGTCCTAGGTATATCATGGTTTCCTTAGTCATGACGTTGATAGTAGCTCCCAAATCTATTAGGATTTTCTTTACTTGTTTTCTATTGATGGTGACGTTCACTACAGGGCTTCCTAGATTAAGATACTTAGAGTTAATGATGATACCCAACATTAAATCAGCCAATTGTCCTACTACATTTATTGTTGGTGGGTCATGCTTCCTCCTCCCAGGTTTCTTCAGACAATTTTCTCTAATAAATTTGTTACAGATGGGCACATCCCTTATGGCTTGCAAAATTCGGATTTGTATGTTTAAGTGTTTTAATTTGTTTAAAATTGCATTTTCTTCTTCCTCTTTTGTACTTTGTATAAGTTTCTCGGGAAATGGAGGGTTTTTGTTTCGTGGGAGTGGTTGGGTTTCTTCCTCTAGAGGACTTGGTTCATCCAGGTGCTGAATATAGGGTTCTGTTGTTTTCTCTTGAGGTTCCGGTTGTGGGATATTCTGTGTTGATGTATTTTGCAACGTTTTTCCCAATCTGAGGTTTATTTCATTTATTTCTATGGTGTCTAAGACATAGGTAGGGAATTGTGTGATATCTGCATTATAATCCTACTATTGTTGTGGAGGTCTCTTATTATTAGGGTTTGGGATGGGTGGGGGTACTGATTTGTATAATTATTGTTTGCTGGGGCAAAAGGTGGGGGGTATGGAGGGTAGGATGGTGGGTAATATGGGTGCTGATAGGTTTGCTGATTTTGCTACCACTGGTTCTAAGTTGGCTATGATTTCCAAGGGGTTGGTATACAGATCCAATTTTGCTGACCCTGAGTATAGTATGTTTGATTGCTAGGTTGATATTGTCTAACAAAGTTACTCCTCCTTTGATTTATAAAACAAAGCTATTCTATTTCTCCTTCAGTTGTTGGATCTTGAATAACATCCTTACATGAAGGTAAAAGGGGACATTTATCAGTGGAGTGGTCGTCAGTGCAAAGACCACATACTTCTATGGTGTTTAAAGTCCACTGTCCGTTCTCATGTTTCTTTCTACAACGAGGACAAAATACTGCCAAGGCTTGGTTAATTTCATCTTGCTTCTTTTTTATCTGAAGCACATCAAGTTGCATGGCCATAGATTGTAAAATTTATGTCTTCATATCATCTAACAGGTTTCGTAAATCAAATTTGGTAATACTGGATCCTGAAGATGATGAGGATCCTATGGGTGGATGTGAATCTCTTGTCCCATTCTTGCCTTTTCTAGACCTAGAA
Source organism: Larix kaempferi (assembly GCA_027924585.1). Lineage (NCBI taxonomy): Eukaryota > Viridiplantae > Streptophyta > Pinopsida > Pinales > Pinaceae > Larix > Larix kaempferi. The sequence goes on from BSBM01000867.1 coordinate 154,925, forward strand.
TGGTTCTTGAAGATCTATAATACATGGTCATAAGTCTTCTGAAATATGTCTCCATCTCCTAAGAGGTTTAAGATATCAAAATTATCTTCTTTGATCCCTCTAAGAAGGATGAGTTTTAGTGATTCGGGGTCTAGAGTGCAATGGTTGGCTCATTTGTAGTTGAGCTGAAAACGTTGGGCATAGTCTTCTAAGGATGCACGGTCTCCCTGCTACATCCTAAATATTTCATCCCTGGTGTCTTTTTCCTTACAGTAGTCCCTGCATTTCTCTAGGAATGCTTGTTTCATCTGATCCCAACTGAAAACACTATTTCCCTCTAAACTCATGAACCACCTAAGTGATAAATCTTTCAGTGTGGAGGGAAAAAGTATCAGCTTTTGTGCATTTGTAGTGTAGTCAAAGGATCTACAAACTACCTCAAATTCGAACAGGAATGTGTCGGGATCTTTTGAAGTCAATCCATGGAAGTTTGGTAAATTGTTAGGGTTGATATTATTCATCCTAGCATCTCCAAGAAGTATGCTAATGGGGAAGGTGAACAACTCCCTAGGTTCCTCTTCTTTGTCTACCATAGTAGTGTTTGAGTTGGAGCTAGTAGAGAAGTTGTCTCTATTTGGATTGTATGTGGAGTCGTTTTCAGAATTTAGAAATTCAAACTGAGAATTGTCAAAATTGTTATTACCATTGTTACTCATATGATGCTGAGGCAGCAATTGTCCAAAGCTATCCCTTTCTCGGTGAGGCATTCATTGGTAAAAATTTTATGTTTTTGTTTTTTGTGTTTTATGTGTGTTTCTGTTTTCTTTCTTAAGATGTCTCCTAAAGATTTAGCACCTCCCCGGAAACAACGCCAAAAAGTGGTGAGCTCTAAGTATGGGTTCCTAATGAGGGCAGCTATACTAGGAGCCTACTTTAATTATCAAACCAGGGGACATACAAACTTTAGAGGTACTAGCACTATATGTGCTCTCTAGCACTATATGTGCTCTCTAGGATAGTCTTTGTCAAATTTGGGTGTTTGTATCAATCTTTTTAAGGATTTGCCAAAAAATAGATTAAATGAACTGTAAATAGGCTGGTTTAATCTATGGAGGAGAAATTCCTATGCTAAGAAATTCAAATACTGAAAGCAGGATATCTATGGCTAAGAATTTGAATGCAGGAAACAGTAAATCTATTTTTAAGAATTAACCTGCTGAAAACAATAACAATTATACTATGGAATTGAATGCTGGAATTATAACAGATTTATTCTAAAGTAATGAAAGCTTGATCTTTAATCTAAGGGGTATTTACTGTAAATCGAATGCATAAAACTCAAAGTCTGATCTAACATAATCTAATGCTAAAGTTAGATTCGGAATGCCATTATCTAGTGGTGCAATTTTTAATCAAATCATTGAGTGAATGTCATCATGTAACCAATAAATACCGAAAGAAATCAATCTCTATAAGCAGTTCTAATAATGAAATGAATACATAGGATGAAGATCTAGATCGCTGCTTTGGAAGTAAATGCAAGTATATAGAGAAATGGGTGTTAATTATGCCTTGGCAGAATGTTGCTACAGGACTATAGACACGGCGTTATCATACTACAGAATGTGTTGTAATGAACTACGAAATCAGAAGTAATCAACCACTACAGAAATCAAATCGTGTTATTTAGACGCTATTTAGAATACTCTGATATGCAAAATAAATTCAACCAATGCACAACACATAATGAGAAATACCTGTACTGCAAGATCTCCTGACTTATGTGTTGGAGGGACCCTCTCCAACCCGTACTCAGGAGTGAAAGGAACTTATAAATGTTGAATCGTAGGTAACATAAAGTCTTTATTTAAAATAGAAACTGCATAGCTCAAAACCAGGTCTGTAACCCAACTATCTTGGTAGTCTTAAACGTAAAACAATAATTCTTCAAAATAGCAGCAGGGGCCTCTCGCTACCCGAGTGTTGGCGGGAAAATCTACCCTATAGCAAGGAAACTAATGCTATCAACTGGAGTGGGGTGATAGGTAAGTGTATTGATGATATTACAGAGATATTTACGAAAAGAAATAAGTTATGGATCTTGAGAACACACCTTTCAATCGAAGTTCGATCCTAGCCTTTACTTGATCTTGTGCTCAATCTTCAAATCCACCTTCCTTTCAGTAAACCTGCAATAAAAATACCTTTCTCAAAGCATCTTGGAAAATATATAATGTTTAAAAGAAACAAAAACAATGTTTAGCAATTGATATTGACCAAAACAGATCCAAATTAAGATGTCATTTCAGAACACATTTAAATTGGAACAAGAAAGACACTTCAACCTTTATTGTCAAAAGTAAATTGATGTACAAGTATACCTGACTCTATGAAAGGCTCCTGCAACTTGATTCTGGGCTCTTGCTCTTCTCTAGCTTGGATATCTTCAGCATCAACTCCTCCAATGCAAGCTTCTTCTTTAGATATCTATGTCTCAAAGTTTCTCCATTAATCCATCTAACCTTTCTCTTTAGTCTTCCTTGTATTTATAGGATTAGAGAAGTAGTTCAGGTCGATGTATGGTTATGGAGGAAGTTGGGGAAGTTGAGAAACTACCAACAACTAATCCTCCTCGAGAAAATTAATTATTTTTTAATCGTCTTTTGATATGTACGCGACTATTGTTCAGTGAAGTAGCGTATAGGGCGCTACTTTAGTGCTTACCAACTAGCGCTCATCCAATTTTAAATGTTGAGCGCTACTATGTTGAGAAGGAGTAGCGCTCATAAGGCTTTGAGTGCTACTATTGTACACTGGAGTAGTGTATGGGTGCTAGTCTCTTTGAGTAGAGTAGCGCTCATATCTCAGAATGATAAGTTTAGGGTTTTTCCAGTAAAATTAGGAAATGAAGTAAGTCAAAGTATCATCTAAGGTCAACATGCTCCTCCATCCAAATTGACCTTTTGTGTGATCAACAACTCAAGGTGATCACGGACGGAGAGGTGCAAGTTTAACCTATAACAGATGCCCCCTAATGTGTGAGGTCAAAGGGAGACGATGGCCGAAATACATTATAATCCAAAGCCAGAGGAGGAGCAAAGAATCGCAGAAAACAAGTCGCAAGAACACCTGCAACAAAGATCAATGTCAGCGAGCAATTACAACTTTTACACCATATAGATGTGCAGTGTGATACAACATGATCTCCGATACATAACAAGGTGATGTATATAAAGCATGGCCACTTGAAATTTAAGCGTGGATCCATGTCAAACTGAGAGATCATAGCCATAACAACAAACTGGATCTATGTCTCATGGAGAGCCGAATATAAGTGAGGCTCAGTCTTGCACAACTTGGGTGATAACAAAACGAGGTACTGTCATCCAAAATCCCAAGGTCTTCATCCAACACAACTCGAAGTACAAATCCTAACCATGTGAATCGATGAGCTGACAGTCGAACATGCGGGGTATCGTTTGATTACCGGTCATTGATGTATACCGTTAACAAATGCGAGGACTTCCACCGATAATGATGATGGGGTCCAACGTACCAAGTACGATCCGCCAAATGTGAATAGATGGACTTGGAGTTGAACACTTGGGGAACCTGTCGAAGAAGAGACATTGATGTATTCTCATCATTCAACAACGAGGAAAATTGCCACTGGTGACTGCAATATCCAAGGTACTAACCGAAACTCTAAACTTCATTCCCAGAGTAAAATGAGTTGATGTCGATGGGAAGAAGTTTGTTGGAAGAGAGGCTTTAAGGCATCCTCCATCATCCAACTCGAGGAACACTCAACTGGTAAGAGCTGATATGGAATAATATGTAACAAGACTAACACTAGGAAGGCCGACACATGAGGTCAAGGTAAACTGCAGAATGGCCGACACAGGGTATATCCTTGAACATTGAACACGACACAAAGTGACTCAGGCAGGTTCTGACATAATGAGGTAAATAATAAGCCTGAAATGTAAGAGACATTATCAGACCCTCCATATGATTGGAAGAATAACCAACCGGGGGAGTAAACAACTCGGAGGAAAGGTTCACCTTGAGGTCAAAAACTAAACCCAACAGACAAGATAGACTCAAGTAGGTGTTGTGTTCAAGGATAGAACTGACTGAACTTCCTTTGACAATGAAGATATGATATGTCTTTCCCGTCCCTTATTCTTTTTAGATAAAAGAATACCACTCTTGTTATTTTAATGAGTCCAAGAAAGAATGAAAACTCAATAGATCCAACCATGTAAAAACTTTAACGAGCCCATGGGAAGAAGACTTAGGACCTTCTTCATTATTTATAGAGTTCGAAGAAGAGATAGAAGATTACTCTATATTACTGATCTCTGGATTTTAATATCGAGCCGACATCTGTTCTTGCTCGCCGGTGTTTTCAATTTTAAGGAGTCTGAAAAACTTAAACAATAACTCCATATATCTGCTCGTGGATTTTAGTATCGAGCCCAAGCAGATTAATGCTCGTCGGTGTTTTCCTATTTATAGAGTCTGAAAAACTTAAACAATCCTCTTTTCATCTATCCATGGATTTTATATCGAGCCCGGATTGGTCTGTGCTCGGCGGTGTTTTCTTGTTTATAGGGTTGAAAAACTTAAACAATCCTCTACTTACCCTCTCGTGGATTTCACATCGAGCCCGAGTAGGTGAATGCTCGCTTGGTATTTTCATGTTTAGAGAGCCTGAAAACCCTAAAGAAAGGCTCCAAAAAGGTCCTTTTTCATGCAGTTAGTCTCCTCCCCCGAAAAAGTATAAAACAATGGAAGAATAACTCTTCTAGCACATACAGAAGTATACCTAGAGTATACCTTTTCCGTAGTTAATCCACCTAGGCCCGAAAAAGGGGTAATTCTATACCTAAGTGGATGAGCCTTCGATTACTTTAACGAGCTCGAAGAGGACAAGCTTGCTCAGCAATCTTGTTTAGGTTTAAATAATCCAAACAAGAGCTTAAAATGACTTAAAGGTCAGCTTCTAGGATCATAGTTTCATATTCTGCCAAAACTAGGTCTTCAACAAAATATTAGTCGATGTGGCAAAAAATATCGAATGATATATAAATTTAAACTATTTAACTAGTTGACAAGGTCTATCTTGAAGTGTTTTTAAACTTAGGAGATGAATCCGACAAAAATTAAATGAAAATTTAGCTTGGATTAGTATTGTACCATATATGTGTTTCAATTGATTAATTAGGGATTTTTTGAAAATTTTGAAACTATAGAAAATTAAACAATGGTGGGTAAAAATCAAAATCCAATTCATATATATAATTTCATTTTAAAAATCAATTTCCAAATTGTTTTGTAGGGCAAAGATTGGGGCAACCTTTTGCAATTTCAAATCTCTGTGGCGATCAAATGAAGCATCCAAACGTCATTATTCCTCCACCAAGTAAGTTAAAATTCACCCTACTTGCATTTTCATGGTTTAGTTTTCATTTTTTGAGCAAAAAATGGCTTGCAACGTGATGCTCACATCCTTTGTTGCACGGGCGCTACTATGTAACCATAACAGTAGCGTGTAAACGCGATGGGCACTACTGTGCTCAAGCAGAGTAGCGCCCATACGTGACTGTGTAGTATACACAATAGCACTCACTCATGAAAACCTACATACAAGCGCTGAGACTCAAAAAAAAAATTCATTTTTTGTGAAGGATGGTTCTTCAATGGAGGGAGAGAGAACATGAGGACATGGATAGGTCTATTGAAATTTTACTGAACCGTAAACATGAGGGCTTTAAACAAACTGTTTCGAAGACTTATTCAGTACTGGGATGTGGATACCAATACTTTTGTCATCCGTGGGAAAACTTTGGAGCTTACAGTTGATTACATATATTTTATTACTGGTCTCTCATGGAGAGGAGATGTAATCAATATGAAAGGGTCTTCTCGTGTGGGTGTAAGGTCTATGCAAGAGTACGTGAATACATATTGTGTTGCCGGAGCTGAGAAATCGGGAAGCCAAGTCTTGATCTCAACCATTGACGACCTCCCTTTGGAAGTGATAGTGAGCATGATCAACCGAGTGGCAGGTAGTGCCTCACAACACTTAGCTTCCAGGCACTCTATGCATATTGATGTACAATGCTTACATGGTCATGTCTATGATTGGTGTACTAGTTTACTGGCGAGCATGAAATCTCAATTGACAGGTTGCAAATCCGACACTATGAAGAATTTTGGGTACGATAGCATTTTGTGTACTTTCTTCTTTGAGAGGATGCGTGCTATTAGTTTGGGGATGCCTCTACCTCAGGTTAACCCCCGTGAGCCCAGACTAGGCCATTAGGGTGACATATTCCTCCACCAGGGTTGTGGGGAAAGTCACTACTATTATCATAATGATGATTTCTGGGGGTGGTGGGAGAGGCAAGTGCCTGCTTTCGAGCAGTTTCCATATGCTGGATTGGATTTCCATCATGATCTAGAGATGGTGCTTCCTCCAGGTGGAGCCTGGGGAGATATTGGTATGTTTAATTTTTGAGGTTTATTTAATTTTTTCAAACTTTTTCAAGTATTTGATTTTTATGAATGAGTTTTGAAGTTCTAATCAAGTGTCATATGCAGATCTGGGGCCTGTTCGTCCTGAGGTACATCCTACCATCTTTGTGAGGCCAGCTGATATTGCTACAGCAGATGCTATGTTGGGGACCTTAGAGAGAAAAATGAGTTGGTTGAATCATGAAATTCCTGCATGCCGTATGGATCAGATACCTATTGATATGCAAGAAGATGTTGTTGGGGTGCCCCCGGCATGGCTTAGGGCGATGCAGAAGATAGCTAGGCTAGTCATATGCTATCACAATGCAGTAGATGATGATGATGTCCCTCCTTCTCCATAGGGGAGAGATACATTCTATGTATATATTTTTTGAGGCTACTATGCCCAGTTTTTGTACTTTTATGACCTGACTTGATAGACTTGTGACCCAAAACTCATATATTTTTTGATACAGTATCGGCTATATACAGTATCGCTTATTTACATGCGTATGTGTTTTAATTTTATGTGTGCAATGTTGTTTATGAAAGTGTATGATGCAGATGCCAGTCTAACACATAGTTTGCTAATGAATCAGCTAATGTGTTTAAACTTCTTGGAATGTGTTCATATATAATAAAATGAAATTTTCTTTCCTATAGTCTAACTCGTAGAAACTGATGTAGCAATCTCGGATCCCTAATCTGATAGACACCTGTTAATTGAAATACAATTAATTGTGAGTCAAGCCTTACCTCCAAATGTGAAATGCCATGACTGAGAGCATCTCAGAGAAGTTCTATAACTTCACTGTATTCAGCCACATTATTCGTGGTAGGACCCAAACAAACCACCCCCGAAGAGACAAGTTGGCCAGTGGGTGAATAAATGACCCAAGCTGCTGAAGCCAACTGACAGGTGTGGCGACTGGCGCCATCAGCAAATCCTAAGAAATGTTCAATTGACATCTGGTACACGAAACGAAAAACACACATAAGATTAACTAACAAGCATAACAAAACTAGCTTTACAAAAATATACAACTATGTTACAAGAAAAAGTACTTCAGCCTAAGCGCAGTACTTCTTCAGGTAGAGCCCATTTCTAGGCTCGGCCAACTTATTACCTTCATAATCTACTAGTTCATAGGCACCTTTCTTCAATACTTTGGAAATTATAAAAGGTCCGAGCCACCTGGATTTGAATTTACCAGGTCCTAAGGGTTCTTTGTCTTGATCCCAAAGTAAGACCAAGTCTCCTTCACTAAAAACCTTAGGTTTGACGGATTTGTCGTACTGTCCTTTGACTCATTTTTTGTGGACCTCGTTTGTTGTGAGCGCGTCGCGGCGCTGTTCATCCAAATGTTCTAAGTGTAACAAATGCTCTTCTAGTATTGAAGTATCTGGTAGTAATTGAACTGCTAGTTTTAGCAAAGGAATCTCGCATTCAATCGGTACGATTGCTTCTATCCCATGCACAAGTTGGAAGGGAGAGAAACCGGTAGCAGTCTTAACGTTGGCTCGGTAAGCCCAAAGAGCTGGGTACATCATGATGTGCCAGTTATTTCGACTGGCATTAACAGTTCTCTGCAAAATAACCTTTAAAGTTTTGTTCACAGCTTCAACTTGTCCATTCGCCTGTGGATAGTATGAAGGCGAATGTTCTTTTCGAAAACCAAGCATTGCATACAACTCAGTCATCATGCTATTTTGGAAATGACTACCATGATCAGTCACTATCTCTTTAGGTATGCCAAACAGTGCAATAATCTTATTAAACACGAAATAAGCGACAATTTCTCCATCTACCTTAACAGTAGGCATTGCCTTTGCCCACTTAGTAAAGTAGTCAACGACAACAATGATGTAATGGTGTCCTCCAACTGAAGCTGGATTGCATGTCATGTAATCAACCCCCCATTTTGTGAAGGGGCCTGCTGTAATTATAGGATGAAGAGGAGCTGGGTGTGCTCTCATTTTCTTAGTGAAAAACTGACACGGTTGACAGCGTTTCACTGCTTCCACACAATCTTTAAAGATTGTGGGCCAAAAATATTCGACACGCAGTATCTTCTGAGCTGTTGCCAGCCCGGAAAGATGTCCCCCACAAGCTCCACTGTGGGCATCATTTAACACTGCTTCGGCTTCTTCCTGAGTTAAGCAGCATCGTAAAATGGAATCTACCCCTCGTCGATATAAAGTATATGAGATGATAAGGTAGTTCTTCGCATGGATTTTGAGCTTTCGTCGCTCTTCTCGAGAAAAAGTAGTAGGACACCTCAAAGTCTGGAGATATACTAAAATATCTCAGTACCATGGGTCAGAGGAACCAATGAGGAAGATATGTTCGTCTGGGGATGATGCTTCTTCCTCAACGTATTTTATGTCACCTGGAAATTCTGAGATTAACTCAGCGAACACTAGTGATTTCTTTGACTTGGATGATTGGAAGACCAAATCGAACTCCTGTAGGATTACAATCCATTTATTATATTTCCCACCGATGATTCATCGGGTGAGAACGTACAGGAAAGGATTGACTTCTGCTATCACAGTGGTAGTTCGTAAAAGTATATAGTGATGAAGCCTCTGTACTGCATAGACCGCGGCAAGTGCTAACTTCTCAACGTGCGAATATTTAACCTCAGGGGCTATCAATGCATGAGAAAGATAGCAGACAACATGCTCTTGGAGCATATCATCTTCCTGAACCAAAACTATACCAATTGTATCAAGAGACGCAGCCAGGTATAAAATAAAATCTTTTGAGTAGTCTGGCGGGCTCAACAAGGGTGCTGAAAGCAGTGCCTTTTTTAAGGCTTCAAAGGATGCTTGAGCAGCCTCGTCCCACACAAAGTAGGAGTCTTGTTTGAGTAGCCTCATAAAACCTTTTGTAATTTTAGCATAGTTTATAATAAATCGCCGTAAGAAATTAGACATGCCTTGCAGACTTTGAAGTTGTCGCAAGGTGCGAGGAGGAGGCAGATTTACAATTGCCTCTACTTTCAGCGGGTCGACCATTATGCCACGACTGGAGACAATGAAGCCCATTAGACGTCCTGATTCGACACAGAACACACACTTATTAGGATTCAAACGAATCTTATATTTTCTGCATCTTTCAAACACCTGTCTAAGATGAGGTGGATGATCTCGTCTCTTTCGAGATCGCGCTGGGGTGGGAGATCATCTAGGTAAGGTTCTACAATGTGATTGATATCATGAAAAGCAAAATTCATCGCGCGCTAGAAGGTAGCTCCAACATTCTTCAAGCCAAATGGCATTTTCTGATAAGCGAAGGTCCCCCATGGGAAAATGAAAGCTGTTTTATGCTGGTCTTCGGGTTTTATTTCTATTTGATTGTATCCCGAAAAACCATCCATGAAAGAGAACATCTCATGTCCCACACAAGCATCTATAATTTGATCGATAAATGGTGTGGGATAGTTGTTTTTCGGACAAGCTTTGTTTAAATCCCTGAAATCAGTATATACTCTAATAGTACCTTGCTTCTTATCAACTGGAACGGGGTTTGAAACCCATTCTGTCATATCAATCGGATAAATGAAACCGGCTTTGAGCAACTTTTCAACCTTCGCCTTGATGGCGGCCGCTTTTCTAGGGTTCACGGGATAGAGCTTTTGTCTCATAGGTTTTGCATTAGGGTATTTCGTGATGACATGCTCCACGATGGCTGGGTCAATACCTGGCATCTCCTCATATGACCAGGCAAAAACGTTGCGGAATTCTTTAAAAAGTTTTGTATATAGAGCGATCTCTTCTGGAGAACAGTCTACACCAATAAAAATGTTTTCCATGACCCTGGGTTTGGTGGAAATGTTGATTGGAATTATTATCGATATATTAGCCATATTTCCTTCAACATAAACAACTCTTGAAGTAGAAGGAAAAGATAACAAATCAACCAATCCACCGGGTCTCACAGGGAATTCTCCTCTCTCAATCCTGTCTAGATCTGGAAGCATGTAGGACCTATGACGCATATGTTCCCAACGTTGGTCCAGGCCCATCATGACTTCTAAGATGGCTTCATCAGATGGAAAAACCGTATCTAAACAATCGAACGAGTGAGTGGAATTCAGTGACCATGTCGGAGCATAGTCCATATCTGACTCAACAGAGACTGGTGGAGTCATGATATGTTCCATTGTAGTGTGTTGTGTTTCCATATAGGCCACTTCTACAATGGAGGGAGGCACAAAAGGTTCTGACATAGTAGGAAGGATCCAAGGATCAGTTCTTAAACCAACCGTAAATGTTTCGGTAGCAGTACCCACATCAGAATGCATAAAAAGAACAGGGGAGGGGAGGTCGAAAGTGCCTATTAATGACCCATACAGCCCTGCTCCTAAACTCTCCTTAACCGGGGCGGTTTGATCAACTAATGGAATTATGGTCTCCGAAGAAGTCTGGTTGTTTCTCTGAGTGAAAGAAAGTTGATCGACTGTAACGATCTTACCTTTAAATGGGAACATAACAACTTGAAAAACTGCCGATGAAATAGCTCACATGGCATATGTCCAACTCCTACCTAATAACATATTGTAATCAAGCGGAGCGTCCAGAACTTCTACTTCAACAGCAACTGTCTTACCAGCCAAAGTGACATCAAATGATGGCAAAACTCCATGTGGATGGAAAGTTCTACCATCAAATGCAGTAAGCAGTGTGTTAGAAGGGGCTAACTCAGGAGAACCTAGAGATTTCCAACAGGAAATTGACATTACGCAAGTCGACGCGCCTTCATCTACTACAGCTCGTCTGATGGTCATTGGACCATGAATGACTTCAATCTGAAGGGCAATGTGATAGGGCAACCGATATTTGACATCAGTCATATCAAATCGCGCAGACATGTTAGAGGATTCCATACTTCCAATAGCTGCCAGAAGTGCATTCCGTTGTAAAGGACAACTTTGCAAGACTTCTAAAGTAGACATGGCACAAGGGGTCTGGGCTAAATATTCAACCACATTGTATTTGGAAGCGGCCTAAGTGTTGGGATTGTCCGATGCCCATTTCAAGACACCTTTCAGAATCTTGGGCATTGGGTCCACAGGTATGTGGAGTGGAGTGGAGGATTCTGGAATCTCTTTATCCTTTTTCTGTGCGTCTGGGGTATAGTTCCTAGCTCTAGTTTGTAAGAGTGCATCTAAATTAACCATGTTGATAAAAGTTTGATCAACCATATCATGTGTAGTGCCCCCAGTATTGGAGGTGCCAGAAGTTGAGCTATGTCCTTTAGGGAATGGATCTTTCAGGACGGCAGGCTTCTTTTCTCTTAAGAGCTTCTGGGATTCTTCAAGCAGAGGGCATTGGTGAGTAAGGTGGTTCTGCTTGCAAACTTTACAAGGGAACTTAACCTTATTTTCTTCTTTGTTACCCTCTTCGGCATTCTCTTTTTTGGGCTTTTGTTGGTTCCCCTCTCCTTTCTTGCCCTTCTTTTTGTTATTGGGCTATCGAGGGCCCTTTTGATTGTTCTGAACCTGGTTGACAGGCTCAGAAGTAGAAGGAGAGGTTGTGACGGAAGAAACATCTGCAGTTGATTGTTTGACTGATAAGACATGAACCTGTTTGATCAGCGCTTTGAAAGATGCAGAGTCAACTGAACCCACTATGACGTCAGCATGTGGTCCAGGTTTAGGTCTACTCAGATCGATATTCGATTGCGGTGCATCAGGTATAATCTCATATAATAACCCGGATTGTGCATAAACGAGATCTAACTGCTGGGTCCGTAGGATGGCTTCTTCCTCGTTAGATACTCCAGATGTAGCTACTTCCTTAGAAATATAAGGAAGGAGTGATTTCAAATACCACTCAAGAATGAACTCTGGAGGTATGTTGGCCTTAATAAGCCTCTTCCGTCTTCGCCACTCCTGAATGTGGTCAGATAAATGAGTGGATTTATTTTTCCTAAATGTAGACAAAAGGTCTGTTCCGGCATCATACCGAATAGGAAGCTGGAAGTGATTCAAAAAGACAGTTGCGAGATCTACAAAATTAGAGAATGTGGCTGCAAATAACTCAATGTACCATTTGGCTGCAGCACCGGTTAAGGTCCTTTGGAACAGTCTCAATCTAATGGAGTCTTCATTTAATGAATTTGAGGAACACCATAAGTGGAAAGTAGTGACATGGTCACCAGGGTCTTCACTCGCTTTGCCTTCGAACTTTGGAATGTCCGAAGGTAACTTGGTGGGAACTGATGGCCATGTAGCATTATGACACACAGGATCGTTGGTCAGTTTGGAAAGATCTGGCAAATTTAAAGTTGCCATAAATGGTAAACGAGGCCAGTAAGACGGTACTTGATAAGCTGGGGTCGAAAAAGGGGAACCACCTATAGTTTGACCCATGAACTGCTGGTAGGGGTTTCCCCCAGCCGTTTACTGGTAGGGGTTGCCCCTAACCATCTGTTGATAAGGGTTTCCCCCAGCCATATGCTGATAGGGGTTTCCACCTACCATCTGTTGATAGGGGTTGCCCCAAGCTACTTGTTGGTAGGGGTTGCCCCCTGCCAACTGTTGTTGTACGAAAGAATTATTGAAATTTCCCCACCCATATGAAAGTGGATTAGTGCTCTGTGGGTTCATCCACTGTGGCTGGGTATTAGCCCCACCATATTGCTGGTTAAAAATAATACCCCCTCCCCCTGAGAATAAGGAAAAAGGGACATTACTTGCAGGCATATTACATTGATTCATGTTGGGGCCTATATAGGTATTGAAACCAGTAGTAGCTCATGACCGACACAGTTGCAGAAGCACTTGGTCCTACAATAGGTGCGGAAATCCAAGTACTAGGTATCTAATATAATGGTTGAAAAGCGGGAGGTGGTGCAAAGTTGGTTGTACTGCTAGGTCCAACAGCAGGTGTAGGGATAGATGCCATCGTTGTTGAACTTGGCATACCTAATGTACCAATATTGAAACTGAAAGACGGAGTAGGCACAGAGGTTGTCTGTGCCTGACTCAGTGTAGCAGTAAAAGAAGTATTTACCATGTTAGTGTTCATACCTAAGGGGGGAGTTTGGGGAACTCCCTGTTCACCTCCTAGAGTAGACATCATATGTCCAGGCAAGGAATTATCTGCACTGAAATGGGGCTGCTGGAAACCAACAGGTGACAGAAGCGGAATTCTAGTATTGGTGAAAGGAGGTTTGAAAGGAGTGTTATACTCCGCAGAAGTAAGATCTTCAACCTCAACTGAACTAAAGTGTCGCTGATCTGGGGTACCTGGTAGTGGTTCCTCAGGAACCTCTATTTCAAGGTTTTCTGTTGCTGTTTGTTGTTCTTCAGGAAATTCAACTTCAAGTGTTAATTCCTCGGGAATTCCTATTTCAGGATTTTCTATTGTATGAATTTCCTCAGGAAATTCTGTTTCAGGAGTAGTTTCTAAAGAAATACCAGGGTTTACCCGCTGTTGTCTAGCTAGCTATAAAGGTTCTGTTCTAAGTGGTGGAAGGTTTTGAAACCTTCTCGATTGACAAAGTTCTTCATTCTCCGTGATTATATATAAAATAAAAAACTAGAACCTAATGGCCACTACAACTAGGGGGCAAACAACACGCCAACTAAAAAGTCCTAAGTATGCAAACCAGGCAAACAAAGATGCCTTCCGGAGAAGAGTCTGGGATGATGAGGGCCTAGAACAGATCAACGAAGGAAGAAAGACAGTTACCCGGGGTCCACAATACAATGACTAAGGGTGCAAGCACTGGAATCACCCAACCACCCTCCCAAAGACCTGCAAGGGGTTTCCTCCCACGTCTGTCTTAGGTACAGGAGATATACCCTCTCCTGTCACCTGTGTATGAACCTAAAGTCAGATACTAACGATACCACAACACCGAAAACTCCTGGGGGAACAGTCACCGATCGAATCAGAAAGCGTGGGCAGGGTAACTAAGCCCGAAACTCGAAAGAGTCCCCAAATGCAATCCAATCCTGGCGTATGCTCAAATAGAAAGTAGGAGGAGTATTCCTAACAATCCGATCTCACAATGACCTACTGCATAGATCCCAGGCAAGTTTTGAGTGAAATGGATTTACCTGTGATAGTCAAACTACGATTTTTGCGTAATGTATGATCTTGAGTGGTTTAAGATGATTTAAACTCAAGATCTTAACCAAGACTAGTTGGTGTAGTGTATCCCTAAAAAGAAAAATTGTTTCTATTTCATTTTATTAAAATTTTTAGGGTTGTTATTACTCAAAAGGTAGTGCTTTTGTGTGGCGTGGTTGCAACAAGAAAACAAAAGTGCATAAAATCAAAACTTTCTACAACAAAGCTCTTTTCATTTTTTCATTTACTTCTTTTCAAAACTGAAAATCTGAGCAAATCTACTAAAATTTTTTTGTTTTCTTTTTTGGAATTGTACAAAATATCCTATGCTATCTTGTAACAAGAAAAAAAAAGTCTTATTAAACTTAAACTACCAATTTTTTTTGCTTTTTCTATAAACGAAAAAGAACTATAAAGATGGAAAGCAAAATAAAACTTATGTGCAATGTGTAAGTATGGCTAAGAATGGTTCCTAAGCTTATAGCTGTCAAGACACTAGCTCAAAAAAGACTTGATCTACAGGTTTTTTGCAAAGAAAAAGCCTCTAAACTCGGAAACAAAGTGGGAGAAAACAAAAGAGATAGATACAAAAGCACTAACCTAAAGCATCTAGCCCTAGCAAGACCACTATGCCAAGCAAAAAGTAGACAAGCAAGCTGCCAACTACCCTACTAACACAAAGAACTGAGAAATGAATCATCCTAAAACCCTTTAAATGCACTTGAAACCAGAAAAAAACAATAAGTCCAAGAAGATTGGAAATCAACAAAATCGGAAGACACCCTAGAGGCTCTAAAACAGACCAAACCCTAAAACAAAGGATAGGATGAGTAAAGAGCAGACAAACGTTGCCACAAACAACAGATACAAAAGTATGCAGGTTTGTAAACCAACAACATACAGTCAGGGCCTAAAAAAGTGGAAGTGCTCACCACAAAACACAACCTAGTCTTCCAAAAAAGTCATAAACAGTCCAAACATTCCAAAGGTAAACAAGCGATTCAAAAGATGGAAAAAGACTCAAAGAAAGGTTCTATGACTTAAACAAAAGTTAAAAACCTCATACACCAGTTAAGGAGACCTAAAAGCAAAGTCAGCAAACCACCAAAAGGCTAAAAACTCAAGCAGACCACTAACAAACAGCTTCAAGGAACGCACCCTACTGTACAGTAGGGAAACTCGCGCCCCTGCAGAGATGGGCGCTACTGTATGTATAACACAATAGCATATGGGCGCTACTGTATGTATAGCATATGGGCGCTATTGTATGCACAACCAAGTAGCACTCATATCTTAAAGTTTAAAAACTGACTTTGAAAGATACCAAAATACTGATGGAAGCATAAAGAAACAGGCAGGGGATACCTACAAGGTTTCTCAACACACCAAAGGAGTCAAAACAATTCTGGGAAGACAAACAAGAACAAGGTTTCCTAGAGCAAAAACTCAACTTTCCCCAGTATGGTGTCTAGTCTATTGGCGGGCAAATCTACCCTATAGCAAGGAAACTAATGTTATCAACTGGAGTGGGGTGACAGGTAAGTGTATTGATGATATTACTGAGATATTTACGAAAAGAAATAAGTTATGGATCTTGAGAACACACCTTTCAATCAAAGTTCAATCCTATCCTTTACTTGATCTTGTGCTCAATCTTCAAATCCACCTTCCTTTCAGTAAACCTGCAATAACAATACCTTTCTCAAAGCATCTTGGACAATATATAATGTTTAAAAGAAACAAAAACGATGTTCAACATTTGATATTGACCAAAAAAGATCCAAATTAAGATGCCATTTCAGAACACATTTAAATTGGAACAAGAAAGACACTTCAACCTTTATTGTCAAAAGTAAATTGATGTACAAGTATACCTGACTCTATGACAGGCTCCTACAACTTGATTATGGGCTCTTGCTCTTCTCTGGCTTGGATATCTTCAGCATCAACTCCTCCAATGCAAGCTTCTTCTTTAGATCTCTATGTCTCAAAGTTTTTCCATTAATCCATCTAACCTTTCTCTTTAGTCTTCCTTGTATTTATAGGATTAGAGAAGTAGTTCAGGTCGATGTATGGTTATGAAGGAAGTTGGGGAAGTTGGGAAACTACCAGCAACTAATTATCCTCGAGAAAACTAATTATTTTTTAATCATCTTTTGATATGTACGCGACTATTGTTCAGTGAAGTAGCATATAGGGCGCTACTTTAGTGCTTACCAACTAGCGCTCATCCAATTTTAAATGTTGAGCGCTACTATGTTGAGAATGAGTAGTGCTCATAAGGCTTTGAGCGCTACTATTGTACACTGGAGTAGTGTATGGGCGCTAGTCTCTTTGAGTAGAGTAGCGCTCATATCTCAGAATGATAAGTTTAGGGTTTTTCCAGTAAAATTAGGAAATGGAGTAAGTCAAAGTATCATCTAAGGTCAACATGCTCCTCCATCCAAATTGTCCTTTTGTGTGATCAACAGCTCAAGGTGATCACGGACGGAGAGGTGCAAGTTTAACCTATAACACTGAGAGGTCCATATTTATAAAATCCTAATGCTTAACCTCACAAAAATTTCTAACTGCCGATTCTCTTTGAACAGGAGTTCGTTCTCTACAGATTAGGAAAAAGGCATTGAGTTTAGTGATGTTCTTCCAGTTCTTCATTTGATTCACGCGTTATCCTTTAGTACACCTACACCTGCTCATTCAACCTTGTTTTTCATGCAATTAGCTCATAGCAATGCTTTTCAAAACATAACAGAAATATCTTTTAAACACTTCATTAAATAATTAAGGTAAATCATTTTCCCACTAACAAGTTTATTTTTACAACCTTTCTTGTGCTTTACTGGTGGGAAAAGAAACTATCAGATACTTGAAATGGGGACTCATCACTTGCTTCTTTAGAAAGTTCCTGCACACTAAACAAATGATCAGATAGTTTGAATCCATTTCATTCACTCATGTCCCAAGAATTCAAAACAATGTAGCAGAACAAATGGATAACAATATTCTAGATTGGCACATAAACCACATGTAGGAAGTAAACTAGAAATACGCATCATCATGTCATTCACATGCATCTATCCATAATATAGCCATACATAAACATCATTAAAAAAAAAAAGGAAGCCATCATCATAAAGTTGCATCCACGTGCACATATATACACATCATAATAGAAATGTCATCATGCCCATGGCACCCCCATACACATACATACATAAGAGGAGCCCCAACAACATCCTCTCCATATAATACAACTTAATACAAAAAATCTCATGTTCATCACATGGGGGAAGTTCTATCAACTGCTTGGTCAGTCAGAGTCATCTCTATCATCATCATCATCGTCCTCGCCGTCCTCCTCCTCATCTTCCTCTTCCTCTTCCTCTTCCTCTTCCTCTTCCTCCTCCTCCTCCTCCTCCTCCTCCTCCTCCTCCTTCGGCTCATCCGACTCTATCTTAGCCTCCTCATAATCATAATGGGGGGCATCCCCTTGTTCCATTTCTCTCACCACCTCAGCTTCCATTGCAATACACCTCATAATAGGCCTCCACTACACTGGAGCATCGTAGCAGACATTGATCAAGTCTTGGTATAAACGATGCCATCCGTCCTCCACCACCCCATCCAGAAGATAGTCAATCCCGGCCCGCAAAGAATCCAAAGTTGCCGAACTACTCCGCTGTCGACCCTATACATGCCCAGGGCAGTATACTGCCTCTACGTGACGACCTCTATGGGACCGGTATCCTCTCGGAGGCTGGGGTCCCACATCTAGACAAGAAACAACAGATCATCAGTGTCATAAAATCCTCTAGCTATCATATATACTATTGAGTAGATATAACATGATAATGTAAACAGAACGAAAAATACCATCTGGTCCCCACGCTTGACGAGGAGGCCGCAGTAGCTCTGGGTCCCCTCTATATTCCATCCGGTAGTATGGGTAGTCATCAATCACCATCGGAATCTGCATCCACTGAGTGAACAACTCCTCAGTGAATAACCTTCCCACCATCCCTCCACCCCCCTGAGTCATCATCTCAGTGCATCCATGGATCCACGGGCCCTCCGTCATGCACTGCTGTAGGTGGTCGTAGTGTCGGGACTCGCTCAAATAAAAATGAGCAGAGGAATGAGGGGAAACAGAACTCCCCTACCTAATGGCTCACTTTGTTCAGTTCTCATTGAACCAATATCAAGTACATATGGCCCCAACCATAATAAGTACCCACCAGGACCCGCTCCACTAACACCATATGTCCCCCTGAGACCCGATGGGGGGAGTAGGACCCTAGTACATGCACCACCAGTGCTGTAATAACTCGAGTATCCACACTCTCAATATCACAAATTAATAGATCATTTTCATCCACAGAGTTGTTGCATAACAATGTTTCTCAAGCAAATCCTTCATAGATACATCCCCCGGCCTCCTCAGGAGAGTATCTGAAATCATACCCAATTGGGGAATCCCAGTGAAAAATTACATATCTGTGAGCGTGATCTCTAATCGCTCACCCTGAATCATGAATGCCTCTGCATCCGCATCCCAAAACCCAACCACTTGTTCAATAACAATCTGGATGAGTGCATCAAAAGCACATGTGCGAACATTAGTATTCCACAGCTAGTCAAACCCTCCTGCACATCGTCATCCTCCTAGATTGTATCTAGCAGCGTGCTCCCCAGCTCCCTGTCTCTCCATGCAACTCTCAGCATCCTTCCAATCAAACCAACAAAACCCATCAAGATCATATCAACCCTACCTCGATCTCCTCTAGATCGATGCACCTGCACTTAGGAAAAATGACGCACTTCACAACGCACCTTTTTGCCTCATAGATTCTCTCTGGAGCTTGCTTTTATCCTCAAAAATCACTCCCCTGGGGTGCACTTGTGGGGCCCATAGCCACACCCTGAAAATCACTATTATCAAGCCTAGATCCGTGCTCTGAAGTGCAGTGTTTCCCTTGAAACCCGTGCTTTGGCATAGTGGTTCCCAAACTGAGCTTGGCATGCCTCCCAATATGACCAAATCCCCCCAAAAATGCATCAAAAACATCATAAAACACTGCAAGACTTACCTGCAAGTCACAAAACTTGATTCCAACTGTCGGATTAAGAGACAACTAAATTTCCTTTGCTGGGCCCCTCCACACTTCTCCCAATTTTCATAGTGATAATGACATGTGTCATGAGGGTCCCTTTGTTATTTATATTCATTTTGCCCCAAATCTTGTTTTGACCATTCTGGAGTCATACGACATTTGTTTTTCACACTGTTTGCACCGTCGGATACAGATTTCCGAGACCATGATGATGCTTGAGATAATTTCTTGCTCTCACTCAAACTTTTTTCGGGCATTTTTTCCATGCCCCTCGCCGCCTCGATTTGTGTGTCATATCAGCCGCGGCCTTTGTTTGTCATTTTTTGTATCCCTGCCTATCCATGAGCCCTATGCTCCATCCATACGCATTCATTGAATTATTTTTCTACCATTCATCAACCCACAAGGAGGCCCCATCAGTTTCCCCCTCTAACTCTGCTCTTGGTACACATACTTGTCCCTTGATTGAACACTTCCTCCTTGCTTGGCCATTACTTTCGTTCGGTATAATTTTATCCCTTTTTTGGGCCGAGCAATTCCTTTACGAAAAAGGAACTTAGGGAGTTTCTATTAAGCTCTTTTCTGACTCCTAAAACAATGAAAATATTACTGAGCAATCTTGCTTCCTTTCAAGCTCACTAAAAGTATCTTAAAGGGCATCTACCTGGTATAAGTTTAACACTTTTCTGAACCTGGTAGACTAATTTCGAAAAGGGATTACTCTAGTCACACCGGCTAGAAGAGTTCTTCATTGCATACTTTTATGATTTTTTGGGCCTTGGAGACTAACACACGAAAAAGAACCCCCTTGGAGTCTCCTTATCGCTTTCAGACTCTCTAAAATTGAAAGCCAACACGATCATT
Organism: Larix kaempferi; assembly: GCA_027924585.1. NCBI lineage: Eukaryota > Viridiplantae > Streptophyta > Pinopsida > Pinales > Pinaceae > Larix > Larix kaempferi. The sequence continues at coordinate 175,489 of BSBM01000867.1, forward strand.
CACCATCCTAGGATCGTACAAATCCACACGACGATCCATTTCCACCATTTCAAAGTCTTCTTATCACTTTCAGACTCCTTAAAATTGAAATAAACCATGAGCATGAACTGTCTTGGGCTCGTATAAATTCACACGAAAGTACCATTTCGAGAACACTTTTATCTCTTCTTCAAGCTCCTTAAACCCTGAAGAAGGTAAAAAAAGTGCCACTTGGTGCCACGACAGATCATATCTAGTGCCCACATTATGATAGCTCCCCAGCATTGTCTCCTTTGTTTAGAGTATTATGTTATGTGTCACCCTTTGAGTCTCCTGATATCATCCATCAATTTCCCCCTAAGTCTCCCCCATTACAGTTACAATCCTTGGTCCATTAAGCTATGATCTCCTTCCCTGAAGTCAGTTTCATATGCTGTGAGGTCAACCTTTCCGTCATACTCTGAAAAAAGGAATTTTGAGTCCCCCCCGACTCTGTGACCCGTGTATCCCCCCCACAGTGTGTCAATATCACATCCAGTACTATCACCTCTTGATTTTACACCTCACGCTCCTATCAAGGAAACATTGTTTCCTTGGTCATTGCAGGTCTCCCTCTGTCAACGCCAACCCATCTATTCCAGAGGATAGAACCAGAGGTCCCTATGCCTTGGACTCATCACCATCAACGATGAGTGCCTACAAACCATTTGGAGAGGAGTCTTGTAATAACCCAAACACTCGACTCTAAGCCCTTTTATATTTATGCTAAGTATTATTTCAATTTACTTAGTTGACATTAGAAATATGATAAATTGATTTCTAATGACCATGTGGACGAGCACATTAAAGATATAGGAGTCACAGTCCCCTATGGGTTGCAGGGTAAATAACAATTATAATAATAATGAGAAACTATTATTGGAGAAAATGGAAAACCCTAAAGAAAAGATTTGAGAGACTAATGAATTAAGAGAATTAATAAAATGAGAGAATTTCACACGAAGAGAATAAAAAGTGAAAACTCTTTCAAAACACACACATATAAATTATTCTCATGATGACTCTTAACTATTATACACACTCTCATGACCCTGAACACACAAGAGAAGGAAAACTGTGAAGAACACCATGACCAGAGACACATGAATGAGGACAAATTTGGGAGTACCAAACCGGTTGAGATTAAGAGGAATCATACAGCTGAGTATTGGCTTGGCCACTTAATTTTGTGCAGGTAGGAGAACTACCCCAAGCTTGCAGGAGCACTGCATTTACTCTAAACATGTTGTGTTTAAATTGATTCTCTTAGTGGCGGAGGCTTAAAAGGCCCTGGAGCATCCTGGAGATCAAGAGTACTGAGTTGGATTTTGGGTTGCCTCCTGCCACTGAAATATCCTAAATAACTTGGAGAACAAGTTAAGGGTAAATTAAGACCCATACTCTAAACCTGGGGGACTGTGAAATCAGCTCAGGGGTGACCTGAAAGCAAGGAGATCTTGTTGGTCAAAGGCTGGGAGGTTTTTTCTTGGTTCCACTGGTCTGCAGAAATACAGATAAGTGTCTCTGCCTTATTTGTATAAGTTTTATGGACATTTGCTAGAGTTTATTATGCATAACTCTGATTTACTATTTATTTATTAGATCTGAGTATGTATGTCTTATTGAATTGAATGTTGCATATGGGTCATGCACATAATTTTATTTCCTTGTCATTTGGATAGATTCATGATTTAATGCTATCTTTCAGTTTTCATGATGCCGCCAGAAATTAAATGACATATGCTTTATGCAGTAAACAAACTGAGTTTTTTTATGATTATTATTGTATAAGCCTGAGAGAGGCATATATGAATGATCATAGTTTATAGTAACCCTAAGAAAATGATGCATGTATTTAAATATAATGCAGAGCATTTCTTAGCAGATCTTATTTAATGGCAGGATGCATGTTTCTCATGATATGACTGAAACAAGGAAGACATGTAAACCCTAGGATTTACATGTCAAGCCATTTAAATTTATAATTCTTTTGAGTCTATTTTATAGACAAAGCATTGAAATTAATGTAATCTGATCTATCTCTATTTGTTTGACAAATAAAACATGTTTATGAATTAAATCTATAGTGAATGGATTTAATTCCATTGAAAGAGTTACATTACAGTCGAATGCCATTTATATGAATAATGTTTCATATCCAGATTTTATTGACATGGTTTCATATCACTTTTGTAAACATTATCCATTGAACTAGTTTTCGAGATGCATTATGGTTAGTTCTAGGTTGACTCTTTATTTTATATATATTCCTTAACTCTCTCCATGAGAAGGCTAGCTCCATGAGCCAACACTTAAATCTGATCGTGAAACACTTCACGATGCTAATGGATTAACCAGTATCAACGCTGAAGCTTTTCCAGAGGTTGGTGTGGATGGCCTCCATGCAGGAAAGGGTTGCACCCTGGTTTCCACAAGGATTGTGGATGGCTAAGATTTTATTAATGTGACTGCATCTAAGATAGAGTGCATACTTAATGCATTATAGATATATATATATAAGTATAGTATCAGAGGATTTGTTTTCAATTGGACCATTAACATTATTAATTAGTTCTATAACTGGGTCGAATGCCCTACACAAATTTTTAATAAACAAGTCGAATGTGAAGATGGGAGACCTATTCCTATCGCATCTCAGTTTCATCATGATACCGCTAGGTAGATCATGTATAATCATTATGTGGGTGTTCCTTATTCATGGGCATGAATATACTAGCGCGATGGTCGTAGGTTCAATCTCGGCTAGTGATGGTGAAGCCTCATATAAAGTACATTATGCATTTACCAAGATAACCATTGTATTATATTACTATTTGCAAGTCAAAATGTATTCACATCTATTTGTATTCAAGTGGGATTGCATCCCTGTAGTATAATATTATCCATTCTAAATGAATGTGAAACATTAAAATATAACAACGATTCTATTCATATATCAAAAGAGGGACAACGACCGAGAGCGGCCATAACCATTCATTTCTATATAAAAACAAACTACCGCATAAATGTTACTTTTCAAATGCATTCATTATTTACAAACTAGATATTACAGTCCATAGAGCTATCACTCTGTTTTATACAAAAAATCCCTTCACGAGTCCACCAAAGTGAGATGGTGTTGGATCGACGATTCCAAGTATGGCCAACATGCCCAGGATCCAAGTTTAATAAAGCATGGTTCATAATACAAGTTCCAAGCTAGCACTATATTCACCTATAGGAGGGAAAGCCTTCAACATTTACCAAAGTTGTATGCAATAGCAAATCGACCGAAGTCCATGTTGCAGCGTGAGCAAGCAAAGTAAGCCAAGAGTCTTAAGTAACCCATCTGAAACCGAGAGGGTAGTTTCACCCGAAGGACCCTAGGATGATGGGTTACCTGGCCACGTCGCAATCGGTTACACTTTCCAAGTCATGGGAGCAATGCTGAATGACTCAACGCACCCACAACCTCATGGCTCCTGCGTTAAGAGGATCAAGTGTGGTAGTTAGCAGTGATAGTGGTAAAAAATTTTGCAATAAAAGTAATTTGCGATAACAAGTAACAGTGGTGTAACCACTTACCATTGGGTCATCCAACGTGAAGACCAACTAGAGTTGCACCATACTTGCAAGGGGAGTCGCAACAACTTAAAACATAACAATATATTATTCGCACGACAGAGGAGCGAAGTAACAAGTGGTAAATTCGTAAAAGTCGAACCTTATTACCTTTAAGACATGCATCCCAAGCACTTTCTGCTAGTAGCTATCTCATGCAAGTGTTGGAGCGTTTTGGAAGCCCTCCTCCCTAGTTCGGGAGTAAACACCATGATCGAAGCAAAAGAGCTCCAAGAAGCCTGGCAAAGTGCCAAATAAACAACAATTGCAGAGTAGGGTTTTGGGTGTATCGATGTGATACTAGTGGGAGGAGTGGAGACCTATGAACCTGGTCATAATCTCATTTAATTACAGAGTACCTCGTAAAGATTAGCTCCAACAAACACAACTAATATCGACGACACACATGCTATCACAACTCCCGAGCTCGTGATCCGAATCATGACCGATGGTCACAACTCACTCTCCCTTCAATTCTACCAGTAGTCAAACATTAATGCAGCAAGCCTTGGAGTTGGTAGCCTCATGCGAAGGCCATCTTGGCTAGCTGGTGTACGAGCCGGTGTATTTAGTTTGCTGAGCATTCAAACCATGTTAGTGCCAAATGGAGCCATGCCACCTGCAAGGAGGGAACAACAGGGTTTAAAACATTGGTTCAAGCTTTGCATTGTCTTTGTGGAAAGAAAACAAGTTACACATAGTCACTACATATTCCAACTTGTGCAACGTTAAACCATAGTGTTTTTGCCGCAAGCCTTTGTATTCTATACGATTGCATGAAGGCGTAAGTTTCACAGGAGGGCCAAGTGTTGGGCCAGTGGTAAGCACATAGTGGAACGGTGGTAGGGTTCTCATATGCCAAGGTCCAACGTGGAGTTGACCTAGCCATACGATAACCCATAAGTCGTATTATATTACATACAATGGATTGCATTATGATATGTTTAATGTTTTATATTACATTGCTTTGGTAATATGTTATATCGAAATATATTCATTCTTACCCTAAGTCCACTCTAGTGGCATTTCCATATGCTAAGTTGGCATATGTTGTTAATACAAGCGCCTAAGTGTATAGTCGTGAGCGCTTTGGTATGCTATAAGCTTGTGCTTAGACCTAAGGTCAACCTTCAAGGAGCTTAGGTTATATTTATATATATATTAGGTTATAATATATATATATATATTATATTGCGTTTAAGTTATAACATTGTATTAAGTTGTAACATTTGCATATAGTCCCCATTCCTCAAGTTTATAAATATATATAGATATATTAAGTGATAATATATATATATAGTTGCATTGCATTTGTTTTATTATTATCATTTATATTTTATGCATGGAATTGATAGAAGTAAACTATGGTAGGTTAATACTCTAGCCTAGCATTTACATAGTTAGTGTTAGGGCTAGTGTGATATTAATACATAGGGAGTATGTTAGTACCTGGAGTATAACATACAACTATGTAGGTGAAAGCTATATTCACATTAATTTATGTACTAATATTAGTTAATAATTAATAACATATTAATTGACATTAATATAGTTATTAATTGAAGTATTTAATGTTACTTACGTAATTTTCTTAGTGCCGCAAGTGTGTGGAATGAAGTCATCATACTTCAGGTGGATGCTTGATTTGAGGACTAACACAGTAATGTAAAATTACCTTTCCATGGTTTGCATTTGTTAGAACGCAACCTAATAATAAAGATGTTTAATGCACACTCTTTCATATTATTACTAAGAAAGCTGCGACGATAGCTAGCATGTTTATTTTCACATTTGTTTGATTGGTTAGGATCTTTTTCAAAAAAAATAAAAATTCCTACAAGAGATGTGACAAATTGGTATCAGAGCACGGTCAATACAGTAGGACCTTAGGCTCTTTTTCACTAATGTTGTGCTTTAATTAGAAATACAGTTCGACAACACAGTGGCTGAAATGGTAAGTGGAAGAAATGAATTATGCAAAACAGGAAGGACGGTTGGCTGTAGAAACATCCATCCAGCAAGGATAAATAGCCAGTAGGAAAGAGAGAAATCAGAACTGTCCACACAGAGCAACAACCTCCAACAAGATGATGGACATAGTCAAAAGTATGAAGGCTGAAATGATCAGTAGTAAACAAGACAACATTAAAAACTTTGAAGAACGATGAGAAATAAATTCCATTCTACCACAAAAGTTGACTGAAAAGGAAAACAATCACCTCCCAACACAAGAGGAACAACATGCAAAAAAAAAGTCACAAAAAAAAATTCAAAGTTTAAGACTACACTAGCAAGAAATTATGCAAGCTATAACATGGATGCCAGTGATGAAGAGTCACATGGTGAAGATTCTGAAGAATACATTCCCAAGAAGAAAAAGAAAACTAGAAAAGTAAATCAACTACACTTAGAATTGAGAAAAATCAAGCCTTCTACTTTTAACGAAGAAATTAAAACCAGAGAAGAAGCAGAACTGTGGCTGAGGGACATGGAAAAATATTTATGCATGTTCAATTATTCCAGCATCATAAAGGTTAGGATTGTTGTTTTCAATATGCAAGGAAACCCTTCGGCTTGGTGGGATGATCTCAAGTTGACCCGATCTATCAATGAGAAAGAGGTGAAGTAGAAAGCCTTTGTAACATTCTTCAAACATAAATACTTGTCCAAAAGGAATTATGATAGAAAATTAAAAAACTTTTATTACCTACAGCTGGGACAACAGACCATGGAGGAATTGATCAACAAATTTATGGAATTTCTCAAGTACGTTCTGTACATCCAAGATGAAAAGGTCAGAATTTCGCATTTCCCAAATTGTTTACCATTGGCTACAAGGACCAAATAGAGATTGATGATCCAAATACATTAGAAGATGATTTTAGAAAGGCTAGGTTATGTTTTGAACAAGGTCAGAACATGGCTGAAGTATCCAAGTGGTGGAATGAAAAGAAGAAAACCAAATCTGAAAGTAGGCAGAAGGGTCATAATCCCAACCATTTCAGCAACCAAGTTATGTGGGCACCTTTCAACAACAGGTTTGAGGGTAGGAAGCCACAATCCAAATTTGTTCCACCCATTAAGAAGTTTGGCACTGAAAGCACCGGAAAACCAGAAGCCACACCATCTAAGCTGCCACTCCAATGTTGGGGATGCGAAGGAAATCATAGATGGCATGACTATCCTCACAAGAAAGATCAAAACAAATCAATGCAAAACCTTCAAGAGGCTTCTACAGTCCAAGATATAGAAAGGACTCCAAAAATCTATGCGGCATTGAACAACAGTAAAGCAGAACATCAAGCTTCTATAATCAAGGTTGAAGGTATGATTTCTAGGACTCCCATGTCTATCCTGATTGATTCTACCGCATGTAAAAGTTATGTAGACCCAAAAATTTGTGAGCCATATAAACTTAGTAAAAGAAAATACATGCAGCCTTGGCTGGTTCAAATGGCCACGGGAACAAAAAGAAAAGTTTATGAAGTAGTGAATGATTGTCAGATGAAACTGAATAAATCTTACACTAGTGCAGATTTAAATGTTTTGCCATTGGGATCATACGATCTGCTCATCGGTATGAATTGGCTGGAAAAATATAGGGATGTCATAGACTGCTATAAAAAATCTATCACTTTTATGAATGATGTTGGACAACATGAAAAGATTCAAGGAATAGTAAGAGCGGTGAAATTAAGGGAAATTTTTTCTCTTCAACTAAAAAGAAACGCACGAAAAGGGTGTAAACTTTATGCTGTCCACATGAAAAGTGAAATTTCATATTTCACAAAATATCCTTTTTGGCTAAGTTTGAGGATGTGTTTCCCGAGGAGATTCCTGAGCTACCACCTAAAAGAGAAATAGATTTTACAATAAACCTATCTCCGAGAACAGTACCAAATTCCAATGCACCTTATCTGATGAGTACCCCTGAATTGATAGAGTTGAAAGCACAATTGCAGTAGGTGTTGGAAAAAGGTTACATTCATCCAAGTGTGTCCCCGTGGGGAGCACTGGTGATCTTTATATGTAAGAAAGATGGCACATTTAGACTATGCATAGATTATAGATAGCTGAACAAGGTAACTATCAAAAATTGGTATCCCTTTCCATGGATTGATGATCTGCTCGATCAGGTTTGGGGTGATACTGTCTTTTCGAAGATTGATCTGAGGTTGGGTTACCATCATATCATAATTAAAGAATAAGACATGCATAAGAAATCTTTCTGTACTCATTATGGACATTATGAATTTGTGGTGATGCCATTCAGTTTGACGAATGCACCAGCCACGTTTATGTGCCTAATGAATAATGTTTTCAACAAGTACCTGGATAAATTTGTGGTAGTTTTTATCGATGGCATACTCATATATTCAAAGAATGAAAGTGAACATGAGGAACACCTAAGGTTGGTGCTGCAAGTTCTAAGAGAAAATTAGCTTTATGCAAAGTTATCTAAAGATGACTTTTACAAGGGCCAAATACAATACTTGGGTCACATTATATCAACCTAAGGTATTGCGGCGGACCCTGACAAGATCAAGGTCATAATGAGCTGGCCTAATCCCCAAAATATAAGCATTGCCTTATCTTTTATGGGATGAGCCGGGTACTGTCGAAAGTTTATTGAAGGATTTTCCAAAGTGGCTCAACCCATTACCTCTCTTCAGAGGCAGGAGGTCAAGTTTCTTTGGACAACCGAATGTGATGCAACTTTTGCGAAGCTGAAATAGTTGTTAACTTTCGCCCCTATTCTAAAAGTGGTTGATACTTATGGAGACTTTGTGGTATGAACGGATGCATTCCAGGAAGGATTGGGAGGCGTGTTAACGCAAGATGGTTCGGTAATCGGTTACGAATCTAGAAAGTTAAAGACGCATGAAGTAAATTATGCGATGCATGATTTAGAACTGGCTGCCATAATTCATGCTTTAAGAATGTGGCGACATTACCATTTGGGAAAAATCCTTGTACTTAAAACTAGACACATTGGGATGAAGTACCTTTTTGAACAACCAAATTTGAATGGAAGGAAAGCAAGGTGGCTGGATTTCTTAAGCGAGTTTGACTTTGAAATTCAACATATCAAAGGCAAAGAAAATAAAATAGTTGATGCACTTAGTAGACTCATGCACATAATAACTATGGCTTGAGTGAATAGTTTTCAAGTTGAATTAATATCGCAGATCCGGATAGCAACTAAAAAAGACCAAAAATATATGAATTTAAGACAAAAGTGTCTTGCAGAAAATTCAGATCAACAAGCAACAAATTACAGCATATCCAAGGATGGGCTGCTGCTGTTTAAAAATAGAATTTAATTCCGGATCAAGTAGAATTAAACCAATTAATTCCGGATGAGTTTCACAAAAGACCATATTTTGGTCATCCAGGTTATCAGAAAATGATAACAGTTGTTAAAAATCAACACTATTGGCCAAATTGAAATCTGAAATTGCTAAGTACATCGCAAAGTGCATGGACTATCAGTGGGTGAAAGTGGAACATCAACATCCGACTGGTTTGTTACAGCCTATACCAATACTAGAATGGAAATGGGAGACCATTTCTATGGATTTTATCACCAGGTTTCCTAAAAATAATAAGCTACATGATGCCATCATGGTTGTAGTGGACAATTTGACAAAGGAATCTCACTTCATACCGGTCAAATCCACATTCAAAGCAATAAACATTGCAGAGCTTTTCATGAAAGAGGTCTTCCGACTCCATGGAATTCCCAAGGTGATTATATCCGATAGGGATACAAAGTTCACTTCACATTTCTGGAAGGATTTGTTTGTAGTTTTGGGGACTTAAATCAGCTTTAGTGTCGCCTACCATCCTCAAAAATATGGATAGACCGAAAGGGTGAAGCAAGTCCTAGAGGACATGCTTCATTTCTATGTCATGGACAATCCAAAGCAGTGGGAAAATTTCCTACACTTAGTTGAATTTTCCTACAACAATGGGTACGAAACCTCTACAGGAATGAGTCCCTTCAAACTTTTGTATGGCAGAAAATGAAAGACCCCTATGGCATGGGATGATCTGGTAAATCGAATTGTGATGGGTCCCAAAATGTTAGTTGAACTAGAAAACATTGTGCAGAAAGTAAAAAAAACTTTGAAACTGCCCCAAGACAGGCAGAAGAGCTATGCTGATCTGCATAGAGAACTAAAGAATTTGAAGTTGGGGATCATGTATTCCTAAGGGTGAAAGCAAAGAAAATTTCTTTGATCTTGGGCAAGGTTGCCAAACTTGCACCAAGATTTTGTGGTCCTTTCCAAATACTTGCTAGAGTAGGACCTGTTTCTTATCAGTTAGCTTTACCAACAAATTTTAAAGTACATGATGTGTTTCATGTTTCATTGTTGAAGAAATATGTAAATGATCCTAAGCATATTGTAAATTGGCATGTGATTTAGGTGGAAGCAAAAGAAGACTTCCAGACAAATCCTATATGCATACTGGATGGGAAAGAGGAGGTACTTCGGAATCGAACCATCGTTCAGGTAAAAGTGCAATGGGAGCACTATAAGCCTGAAGAGGCTACCTAGTGTTAGCACCTAATTTTTCAGCATAAGGACAAAGCTGAAATGGAGAGATATATTGAAAGCTCCTCGAAGAAAGCCTAAATTCCCTCTATTTTTCATGGCTAGGTGCTAAAGGTGTGAGATAAATTTGGTTTAGAGGTGCTAAGTATAATGAGCTTGAAGAAATGCTAAAGAAATGCAAAAATTGCAATAAAAATGGTCAAAAATAGGCCAAAAACCATAATCCAACAACAAAGAATTAAAATGGTTAAAGATCGGGCGAATCGCACTGTTGATCGGGCATTGATATGAGATCTACGGGCCTCATTGGATGTCGCATAGCTGAGCTGCACGAGATTAAAGGGGCACAGGTGGTTGTGATGGAGAAAACCGAAAGGCTACGTGTCTTACGTAGAAGACGTCACAGAAGGGGAAAATGGCATGCAAAACCATCGGAATGGAGTGTGATACTGCCAAAGTAAAGAGAGGTCTTGGAAACCATGTGGAACGCGAAGATGAAAGGAGGGAGATCCTGTGGTTAAAGATAAAATTCCAAAGGGGTGCAGGTGCAACAGAGTAAAGAGCGGTCTCGATTTGTTTCATAGTATATCGATGGCTCGCGATGATCATCACACAAGGAAGGTGCACAATGGCTAGCATACATTGGTGGTCGCGACAAGCAATACAACCAGACATGTTTCAGCTCTAGGATTTGTTGCAAGGAGGATGAGTGGTAATGAAAACCACTTTGGAGCAATGCGACACCACCTTGAAGAAATACGGTGCTAATAAAAGGGCATCGGAGATTAAGACATGAAGGATGATCTGACAGCGGATGGAGAAAGGTGTCACATCAATTAAAAGGACATCAAATCTAACGGTCTAAATCACAGCACATGAGATCAGCAGCCAGGAGAAGCGTAAACCCAGAAAGATGCTAGGGGGATAAATAAAAAAGGGTTATATATATATAAAGATGCATATGTGAAGTTTACATTTGTGTTTTGAAGCTGTCGGAGTCAGAAGTTTCCGGGTGTGCCGAAGATGAAGTAGATGACAGGAGTGTTTCTCAGATCTTTTCAGTGACAGGCATGTCCTTACAACTACTACTATTAGCAAATCGAAGTCTATATGCAACAAGAAATGGATGAAAAACCAGTTTCTGGAAAGATTAGGGTTAAATTCGCTCGGGAAGGTAGAATCTCAATGCATTTGATGCAGGGTTTTGGCTGACTATATCTGAAATTTAGATAAGAATGAGGGTTTTCTAGAAGAGGGTTTAGACATGCATAGAGGTTTCAGTCTCCTTTTGTCCTTTGTTGCACTGGCCAAATTATGTTTCTCCCAAGTCTGAGGGTTTTTTCGAGGAGTCGGATTCACTGCATATGGGCAGTTTTCTCCCTGAGAACCGCCAAACCTTTTCGACCACCTGTATTAAACCTAAGATGGAAGGTAGAGGATCTAGGAGCTAAAGAGAATACTAAAGAGGCCAACTTCCATATTAGTAGATGTGATTGGAATTACAGAGATGGAGGGATTAAAATGTGTGAGTAATGTGTGATCCATGCCATTCAGAGGTCGAGATGAAAATGAGGTTGGGATCTACAGTGTAGATTGGACCAGGTGGATAGACATCTTAAATGCATCTCTACTACCAACCAAATGATTGTAAATAGGGAGAAGGAAACCTTAGTGTCGTTGTATACTTTTTCACCTACCCGGAAATCCTGGCTAAGCATGTTTCACGTCAGCTTAGGCCTTAGACATCATTATTGCTCGATTGGGAGATTTGGTTAGGTCATCATGGAAAGGGTGATCGCACGTAACTATCATCATTCTCACAGCCGTTATAGTCGTGGTTCCTGCATCCCCTATTCGGAATCAATGCATGGGAAAGGTGGTGCACCTGGTAGCCCAGGAATATTTCGGTTAGAGTTTGGTCATGGAGAAGGATCAGGGATCCGAAGTGGTCTTTATGAACAAACAAGCGTGGTCTGAGGTGGAGTAAGAACATGCTCCTTCGTCTCCTTTGGTATTCAACCACGTGGAAACCAACACCACCAGTGAAGATGAAGGGCCCAAAGAGCGACAAGTGTGCAGAAGGGATCGACATCGAAAGAAGAAGGAAACCCTGAAGATAAGTGAGACATCCACCAAGACATGGATATTTTCAAGGATTTTATAATCTCCACTGAGGATGCGACACCTCCCTCTCCAACAGAGGATTCGCAGGTGGACATCTCTTTGAGAATAGAGAATTTCTTTGATCCGCAGGGCCAATTAAAGGCTCAGGAATAAGGTGGAGTTCTACTCACCGTATTCCTTTTTCCCATCTTAATCAATCTGTTCCGAGATTGACATGTATGCAATATTCCCTAATTTTGAGGCTGTCAAGGTGGCGGCGTAATTTTTAACTATTTTATGATGACCAATTCGAGGCAAAAAAGCCTATAAATATCATTGTAATAGAGGAGCAAAGGGTTGGAAAATCATTTGGCTAAGGCTTTGGGATCAAGCTCTATTTTGAGAGTTTTACATTAATACAATGTGCAGTGCCTATGGTAGACCATTTTGCAGAGATTCATGTGTTACTTTACTTGTAGTCTGTTTTTCCTTTCTTCTCTATGTGCTTGTACTTTCTATTATACATTTACATTATGTTTTCCCTTTCATATTTGAGATCAGTGTATAATAGCTTAGAATTCTTGGAAACAAGCTCTGGTTATTATCTCAGGTGTTCACTCAATACTGCTACTAAACTTGATATCGAATTCATCTTTGTTGGATGCTAGTATCAATGGTATGTTCTTACTTTCTTCTTTTACCACCAAAAAATAGCATTACGACGACAAGAGGGTGGCTACCTTGCCTCTATTTTAATAGTTTGCACTACGACACTATTATTCGATTTATGTGTAATTCCTTTACTCCATCACCCAATGTTTTTTCCTTATGAGTATCCCTCCAACACTTTTACACAATTTGTCCCATCAGAAATCTGACCTTCTATGCATGCTTTGAATGAATATCTTGGATTGGAAGGTTGTGTGTTCCTCATTGATCATTTTTCAGGCTTCTATAGAGGTTGTATGTTCATGCTTGTTTTACTTTCATTCTTCTATGAAATATTGAGAGATCCCTCTCTAACTGTGCTGGGTTAGTAGCACAAGTCTAAAGTGGTTTTGTTGTTACCCCATAGTGGCCTTCTCCCACAACCTAGGGGTTCATTTTGGGTGCTAGCACCTGGGAAATGGAAAGCGAAATGCGGGAAGCATACCCTTTCATGTTTGAAGAAGTACATGTAACAAACTAAATTTGCTTTATGTTATTTGTTGTTTTTTGCAAAACTATTTAACACTGAGGATGGTGAAAACTTAAGGGGAGGAGAAATTTTATAACCCAAATGATGGACTCTAAATCCTTTTATATTTCTACTAATTATTATTTTAGTTTACATATTTGACATTATAAATCTGATAAATTGATTTCTAATGACCATGTGGACCAACACATTAAAGAGATGGGAGTCACAGTCCCCTATGGGTTGGAGGGTAAATACCAATTATAATAATAATGATAAATTATTATTGGAGAAAATGGAAAACCCTAAGGAAAATATTTGAGAGACTAATGAATTGAAAGAATTAATAAAATGAGAGAATTTCATACCAAGAGAATAAAAAGTGAAAACTCATTCAAAACACACACACAAAAATTATTCTCATGATGACTCTTAACTATTCTACACACTCTCATGACCCTAAACACACAAGAGAAGGCGAACTGGGAAGAACACCATGACCAAAGACACATGAATGAGGACAGATTTGGGAGTACCAAACTGGTCCATATTAAGAGGAATCATACAGGTGAGTATTGGCTTGGCCACTTAATTGTGTGTAGGTAGGAGAACTACCCAAAGATTGCAAGAGAATTGCATTTACTATGAATAGGTTGTGTTTAAATTCATTCTCTTAATGGATGAGGCTTAAAAGGCCCTGGACCATCCTGGAGCTCAAGAGTACTGAGTTGGATGTTGGGGTTCTTGCTACCACTGAAATATCCTAAGTAACTTGGAGAACAAGTTAAGGGTAAATTAAAACCAATACTCTAAACCTGGGGGACTGTGAACTCAGCTTGGGGGTGACCTGAAAGCAAGGAGAACTTGATGGTCAAAGGATAGGAGGTTTGTGTTTGGTTCCAATGGTCTACAAAAATATAGATAAGTGTCTCTACCTTATTTGTATAATTTTATGGACATTTGCTACAGTTTCTTATGCATAACTCTGATTTACTGTTTATTTATCAGATCTGAGTATGTATGTCTTATTGAACTGATTGTTGCATATGGGTCATGCACATAATTTTATGTCATTTTCATTTGGGCATATTCATGATTTAATGCTATATTTTAGTTTTCATGATGCTGCTAGAAATAAAATTACATATGCTTTATGCAGTAAACAGACTGAGTTGTTTTATGATTATTAATGTATAAGTCTCAGAGAGGCAGATTTGAATGGTCATAGTTTATACTAACCCTAAGAAAATGTTGCAGGTATTTAAATATAATGTAGAGCATTTCTTAGCATATCCTATTTAATGGAAGGATGCATGTTTCTCATGCTATGACTGAAACAAGGCAGACATGTAAACCCTAGCGTTTACATGTCAAGCCATTTAAATTTATAAGTATTTTATTCTATTTTATAGATAAAGCATTGAAATTAATGTAACCTGACCTATCTCTATTTGTTGGACAAATAAAACTGTTGATGTATATGTAACTCCGGAATGTATTTCACATATATGTATATTGTATTACTATAGAGATGTTATTATTCCTCTATACGAAAGTGGTTGTATTCCTATAGAAATGTTATTATTCCTCTATACGGAAGTGTCGTCATTTATATTGTAAGTGTCGTAACTTATACTTGATGGGTTATTAGACCACCTTGTTGGGGTCGGCCCTGTATAAGTCATGTGGTTCAAAGGGTTATTAGACCTCCCTATTGGGGGTCGTCCATGTGGGTCAAAGGGTTATTAGACCACCCTAGTGGGGGTCGGCCCAGTCAGCATTATGTTAAGTGGTTAAGTTGAGGCCGACCTAGGTGAGTAAAGGTCAAGTCAAGTTAGTGTATAAATAGAGAGTGTGTCTCTCTCATTTTACACATTCTATTCTCTCACTCACACTGTGGAGAGTGGCACACTTGTGGAGGAGGAGGCTCTACTGCCAAGAGAAGACTATCTCCTGTATTTTGGTTGTATCATTGCTCTATCTATCTCTGAGGAAGTTATTGGGGTTTTTCACTTTTATGGTTTTCCCCAAGTAAACTTGATGTCTCTTCTGTGCTTGCATTATTGTGTCCATGAATGAAATCCTATAGATTTGTTGTACATGTTGTTCTCTCAGTTAAGATCCTAGATCAGATTGAAGTAAATTCTGAAAATTTAACAAAAACATGTTTATGAATTAAATCTACAATGAATTGATTTAAGTCCATTGACAGAGTTACATTACTGTCGAATGCCATTTATATGAATAATGTTTCATATCCATATTTTATTTACATGGTTTCATATCATGTTTGTAAACATTGTCCTTTGAACTAGTTTTTAAAATGCATTATGGTTAGTTTTGGGTTGACTCTTTATTTTATATATATGCCTTAAATCTCTTCATGATGCTAATGGATTAACCAGTATCAACGCTGAAGCATTCCTATAGGTTGGCGTGGATGGCCTCCATGTGGGCAAGGTTTGCACCTTGGTTTCCACAAGGATCATAGATGGCTGAGATTTTATTAATGCGACTGCATCTAAGACAGAGTGCATACTTAATGCATTATATCTATATATAAGTATAGTCTCGGAGTCTTTGTTTTCAGTTGGACCATTAACAATATTGATAAGTTTTGTAACTAGGTCGAATTCCCTCCATAACTTTTTAATAAATAAGTCGAATGTGCAGATGTGAGACGTATTTGTATGGCATCTCAGTTTCATCATGATATCGCCATGTAGATCAAGTATAACCATTATGTGGGTGTTCCTTATTCGCGGGCATGCATATCCTAGCGCGGTGGTCGAAGGTTCGACCTCGGATGGTGATGGTGAAGCCTCATATAAAGTACAATATGCATTTACCAAGATAAGCATTGTATTATATTACTGTTTGCAAGTTAAAATGTATTCACATTAGTTTATATTCATGCAGGATCGTATCCCTATAATCTAAGCTATCCATTCTAAATAAATGTGAAACATTAAAATATAACAACGATTATGTTCATATATCAAAAGAGACACAGAGGCCAAGAGCGGCCATAACCATGCATTGCTATATAAACACAAACTAATGCATCAATGTTACTTTTCAAATGCATTCATTATTTACAAACTAGATATTACAGTCCAGAGAGCTATCGCTATGTTTTATACACAAAATCCCTTCACAGGTCAACCAAAGTAAGACACTGATGGACTGGCGATGCCCAATATGGAAAACACGCCCAGGATTCAAGTTTAATAACAATGCATGGTTCATAATACAAGTCCCAAGCTAGCACTGCATTCACCTACAGGAGGGAAATCCTTCAACATTTACCAAAGTTGCATGCAATAGCAAATTGGTCGAAGGCCATGTTGCAGTGTGAACAAGCAAAGTAAACCAAAAGTCTTAAGTAACCCATCTGAAACCGACAGGGTAGTTTCACCCAAAGGAACCAGGTATGATAGTTTACATGGCCATGTAGCAATTGGCTACTCTTTAAAAGTCGTGGGAGCAATGACGAATGACCCAATGCTCCCACAGTCTCATGGCTCCTGCATTAAGAGGATCAAGTGTGGTAGCTAGCCGTGACAGTGTTAAAATTCAATATGCTAAGACAGAAAATAGCAGCATTACGTTCCATTTCACAATAATAGCATATACAGGATCACTGAAGAAACAACAAGCATAGCATAAACACAAGAGACAGAGATTTATCCTGGGAAACCCTCATGGGGTAGAAAACCCAGCAAAGCTTCCTCAATATAGATGACCAGCAATATACAAAGATGCAAACCCTGAGCATAAGCTCCTTCTCCTCCATAGCATACCTCTCCTCCACAAATGTGCCTTTCTCAAGTGAGTGAGTGTGTATAATGAGGAACACACCTCCTCTATTTATACACTACTCTGATATGTATTTTACACAAGTACACGTAGGCTCGTATTTAACCAATAGGTTAAATACCCCACTACAACTAACTGGGCCGACCCCTCTAGGGTGGTCTAATAACCCTTTGACCCACATAACACATACAGGGCCGACCCCTACTAGGGAAGTCTAATAACCCGAGTTACCACATTCCAACGGAGGAATAAACATCTCCGGATATACAATAAGATCTTCACGGAGGAATGAAACATCTCCGGAATAATAAAGTACAAATATAATATTCTTTGAAGTTACAATATCTCAACACTCCCCCTTAACGAGAAGGATATTATAACAACATCTGCACGAGCAAGGAGTCATCAACATCATACATGATACATCTATAAATCATTGGAAGCTTTCTTCAATTTGTCTTCATCAGTAACTCAAACAGTTACTGGTACATCAATGTCAACATCAATATCAGCATTACGATCATCAGCATCGTAATCACACGATCAGCAGCATCATCATCACACTATAAACAGTAGCACGATCAGCATCGTCATCATACGATCATCAGCATCATCATCACACGATCATCAGCATCGTCATCACACGATCATCAGCATCGTCATCACACGATCATCAGCATCGTCATCATACGATCATCAGTATCGTCATCAGCATCGTCATCACACGATCATCAGCATCGTCATTAGCATCGTCATCATACGATCATCAGCATCATCATCACACGATCATATTCCTAGGATGATCAATCCTGCTCCTTTTAGGACATAGGTCCATGGATGATACAATCCAATCTTCAGTTCTCGGAGACTTCAGTCTACGGATCAATTCTGGGACCTCAGTCCGGGGACGATGCAATCCCCTGCCTATTCATTAAGGACTTCATTATCGGAGACCCAGTCTACGATTCTATTCTGGGACCTCAGTCTGGGGACGATGCAATCCCCTGCCTGTTCATTCAGGACTTCATTATCGGAGACCCAGTCTATGGTTCTATTCTGGGACCTCATTCCGGGGACGATGCAATCCCCTGCCTGTTCATTCAGGACTTCATTATCGGAGACCCAGTCTACGATTCTATTCTGGGACCTCAGTCCGGGGACGATGCAATCCCCTGCCTGTTCATTCAGGACTTCATTATCGGAGACCCAGTCTATGGTTCTATTCTGGGACCTCATTCCGGGGACGATGCAATCCCCTGCCTGTTCATTCAGGACTTCATTATCGGAGACCCAGTCTACGGTTCTATTCTGGGACCTCAGTCCGGGGACGATGCAATCCCCTGCCTGTTCATTCAGGACTTCATTATCGGAGACCCAGTCTACGGTTCTATTCTGGGACCTCAGTCCGGGGACGATGCAATCCCCTGCCTGTTCATTCAGGACTTCATTATCGGAGACCCAGTCTACGGTTCTATTTAGGACTGGAAGTCCAGGGATGATCCAATCCCCTCAACTGTCCACTCATCAATACAAGTACAAGTATCCTCATCCATGCAAGTACATAATCAATATCTAGCATCAGCAGCATGTATACATCATACATCAAAAGCATGTATTCTTACTAATACATCTAAAAGCATGTATACATCTGTCATCAAAAGCATGTATTCTTACTAATACATCTATCATCAAGTCATGTATACATCTAACATCAAAAGCATGTATACATCTAGCATGTATTCTCACTAATACATCTATCATCAAATCATGTATACATCTAACATCAAAAGCATGTATACATCTAGCATCAAAATCATGTATACATCTAACATCAAAAGCATGTATACATCTAGCATGTATTCTCACTAATACATCTATCATCAAATCATGTATACATCTAGCATCAAAATCATGTATACATCTAACATCAAAATCATGTATACATCTAACATCAAAAGCATGTATACATCTAGCATGTATTCTCACTAATACATCTATCATCAAAATCATGTATACATCTAACATCAAAAGTATGTATACATCTAGCATGTATTCTCACTAATACATCTAACATCATGTATACATCTAACATCAAAAGCATGTATACCTCTAGCATGTATTCTCACCAATACATCTAACATCAAAAATCATGTATGAGTAAAACTAAACAGAAATAAAATAGTCCTAAATCTAACTATTTCTAAGTGACTAGGTGTAGAGAACAGGTTACCTCATCAACGACCTTGTTGTTTGATGAGACAATCTCATCAGTAGTGACTATACTACTCCCCCTTTCGAGGAGGGTCCTTTTGAACTACACCAAGCTTGTCTCGGAAGTATTCAAACTTCACTCGAGACAGAGGTTTGGTTGGTAGCTTCTTCACTTGACGTAGACGCTTGGTTAGTACAACGGTAACCTGTTACAAATTCAAACTTTTAGAGTTCCTTTCTGTGTCATATCTTGTTAGTTCCCTATGTTATTTGACTTATCATGGAACACTAGATTCTATGTCATCTTGATACAACTCTAATTATCACATAGGATCTCAGTTGGTTCTATCTCTAAGTCAAACAATCCTAAAGCCAAACTTCTTCACAACTAGCAGAGCAAGCAGCCATATAATCCGCTTGTGCTGAGAGCCACACTAGACTGCTTCCAGCTAAACCACGAGATCATGGCTAATCCCAGACAATAACATCCTCTCGATGTGTTCTTCTTGTCTGATACACTTCCTGCCCAAACAGAATCTGAATAGCCATCTGAAGTCATGATCTTCAAGATAGCATAGATCAAATTCTATCGTGTCCTTTATGTGCCTCATCACATGCTTTGCAACTATCAGGTAAACACATCTAGTTTCCACTAGATACTAACTCAAGGTGTTCATAACAAAGCATATATATATAACCTAGTATATGTTAGATATATCAAAGACCCAATAAATTGACTGTACAGAGTTATATCCACTAACTCTGATGAGTTATCCCCTAACAGCTTCAAGTTGGAATCCATAAGAGTGGCCATTCCAACACCTCAAGTCATATTTCTCATCATACTTTCCCTAGTTGAGAAATATTCCTTCTGAGCCTTGCCATACTTCCAGACCTAGGAAGTAAAGCATCAAATTGAGATCTTTCATTTTCATTTCTGCATTGAATGATCTTCTGCATATCTATCTGTGCCATCTCTCGTTAGATGGGTCTACTGATATGAGCCTCAATATCATTCGAACTCTGTGGTGAGTTCCTTCTTGCATCCATGTCATATGTGTATCATATTCAACCTTGTAGCAAAGGTTGAGATCCACATCACCCATGGTGATCATTAAGCTTATCAAATTATTATCGATCCTAGGTACCTATACAGAACCTGATTCATACTTCTTCTTTAATTACACCATACTTGGAGCAAACATCTTGTCGTGATTCTCTTCCCCTTTCTAAGAGAATCTTCTAGCCATGAGCCTTCTATATTTTGTTTGATTTGTAAATCTTCTTGTTTGAACATCCACCACTTGTACGGTGTCCATCATTCTTCATGACCTTTCCTACAAATCAAAATTAAGTACATGATTAGTAATACTTCATAATCATCAAAAGATAACCCATTATGCATACAGATATCATTTACATAGTGATGCAACTATTTTGACCAATACTTTGGCACAACACTTTCCCATATCCTGTATGCATACAGTGGCTATCTAGATGCCTTCCATCTCTACCAGAACATACTATCGAGAGTGTGCACAACTCTCAGCATGTCAGCAAAGAGGTTTCATTCTAGACAAGCAACAATGGAATGTTTGTCCAAACATATGCACATTAGTTGTATACTGTTCAATGCTCTATGAATGTTTACACTCAGCATTATATATTCTAGGAATACAAATATGCATGCAGGCAATATCATTACTATTTCAAATAGCAACTCAAATACTTATCTTTTATGTTTGTGTGGCTGCCTCCCGCTTGATCTTCTGTATGTCTTTTGAACTTCTATTCATTCTGTACCACTGTGCATGCTCAAGAGTCATCCTCATGATCTCATACACAAACATACACTCATTAGTATATTCTAAATGCTATCAAAACATTATAGTACTAAATAATCTTGAAAACGTATAGTCATGATTATAGTTAATAAACATTAGTATTCAAGATTTCAGGGAAGTCTTCTTTTACTCATGCATATCATTGATAAAAGATATAATATGCATAATCCCTTGATTACTAACTTTATGAATAAGCATAACCAATCATTCCAAATATACTTATATAAGGGATCCTAACACAAGGTAAGATTCATGGGAAACATACCTGGATTAGTATACCTACTTGGTTATGTACAACATACCTAAACAATCTCTTCAATGATTTAGAGATCCTGAGCTAGAACCTGCATGTCTCATAGGTTAAGCATAATATAACAAAGTCATACATACCTCGTAAGTAGAACAAAGATTATGGATGAGTCTTTGTCTTCATGTTTTCATGGTCATGGAGCCTGATTTGTCTTTTGTGATGTACCTGTATCTTGTTAGCAGACAACCTCAACCTCACACAACACCATAATGCATTAGTACAATCATAAGTGTCAACACCCTAACCAATGAATATCTTCTATCATGCATTCATAATTTTGTTAAGGTGATACAACAAATCTAAAATCAAGATTGTACTAACTGTAATAACATGAAGACAAACATACCATAAACTTAATCATGAACAAATCTCAAAACATACCTCGATGAGTCATACCTATCGAGATTGCTTGTAATCTCCTTATGTAAAGCCTTAGCCTCATCTCCCTCTGAAACATGAACTCCTTCACTTATGTAGGTGACCAATCCATCTTCTTCTAGGATTAACCCTATCCACTTGATTTGCAAGAACTGGACCTGAAGCTGGATATGGGTTTGTCAGAGAAACCCCAAAAATTCAAACTTTGAATTTCAAACTTCCGAAAGGATAGAGATATGCGCCTTGATGAGCTGATCAAACTGATATATTCAGAATTTGAAAACTGCAAAGTTTTACTCCTCAATTTTGCCTTTGAAACTTTCGGATTCACTGGACGTGACCCTGAACTGGGGTTTGATGAAGCCCACTCTTTTGCCCAATCAAAAAGTTTGATCCAAATCTCTAAGCTTCTATTTTTCTAAGGAGCTTCCAGCCGTGGTCACAGATTTCAAAAAATTCCCATTTTTACAGAAGCCCTAATTTTCCGCTTTTCTGATCAAAGTCCCGAACTAGGGTCTAATCAAGCCCGGCCTTCTGTCCAACCAAATATTCTGATATTGGTCTCTAAATTTCTATTTTGATGAGTAGCATCCAGCCGTGGTCTCCGATTACAAAAATTCCAACTTTCTCCAAAGCCCTAAATTCCGGAAGTCATGAATGAAGGTACCAAAAAATAATTCTGTTTTGACAGAAATATGTACCTGATTGTTTCTGGTGTAACTCTGAAATTTTTGATCCACAGGGTCTGAAAAAGTTTCCTGAGATAGCCTGACCTGTTATCTTTCCATCCTGACAAGTCTGACCTCAATTGGATTCTCTGAGAGAGAGTTATGCCAAATGTCGCAACGTGACCTGTTTTGGGAAAATACAGGAGAGCGAACTTGTACGGCGTGCCACGTGTCACTGTTTGACCTTCGGCCTCTGAAAAGGTTTTCTAAGATAGCTCGGCCTGTCATATTTCCATCCTGACAGGTCTGAACTCAATTGGATTTTCTGAGAGAGAGTTATGCCAAGTGTCGCAACGTGACCTGTTTATGGTATAATACAGGAGAGCTCACTTGTACGGAGTGCCACGTGTCACTGGTTCAACTTCGGCCTCTGAAAAAGTTTTCTGAGATAGTGCAGACTGTGTACTACCTGTCACTTTTTACGAAATTTCATTTGGAGCTTCCTATCCCAAGATATGACCTTTTTCCCAAGGTCACCTGATTTTGACTCAGATCTGGAAGAGGCAGAAACCCTATATTGTACAGATCATAAATCACAAAGTACAACGAATTAGAGGTTTTCCTTTGGACACAAGGTACCTGGAGATTTTAGCTTCGTCCTGTAACAATTTCAGATCCAAAAACTTCGCCAAAACGGATTTATAGCGAAAGTGCTACGATGACTGGTTTTTGCTATGTAAAACCCTAACCTTCAAATTGTCGTAAGTAAAGCAAGTGTCTTTAGTGCCATACCTTGTCTTCCTTCAGGTCAGCTCTGATACCATGTTAAAATTCAATATTCTAAGACAGAAAATAGCAGCATTACATTCCATTTCACAATAATAGCATATACAGGATCACTGAAGAAACAACAAGCATAGCATAAACACAAGAGACAGAGATTTATCCTGGGAAACCCTCATGGGGTAGAAAACCCAGCAAAGCTTCCTCAATATAGATGACCAGAAATATACAAAGATGCAAACCCTGAGCATAAGCTCCTTCTCCTCCATAGCATACCTCTCCTCCACAAATGTGCCTTTCTCAAGTGAGTGAGTGTGTATAATGAGGAACACACCTCCTCTATTTATACACTACTCTGATATGTATTTTACACAAGTACACTTAGGCTCGTATTTAACCAATAGGTTAAATACCCCACTACAACTAACTGGGCCGACCCCTCTAGGGTGGTCTAATAACCCTTTGACCCACATAACACATACAGGGCCGACCCCTACTAGGGAAGTCTAATAACCCGAGTTACCACATTCCAACGGAGGAATAAACATCTCCGGATATACAATAAGATCTTCACGGAGGAATGAAACATCTCCAGAATAATAAAGTACAAATATAATATTCTTTGAAGTTACAATATCTCAACAGACAGTGGTAAAAATTTCGGTGTAAAATTAAATTGCAATAACAAGTAACGGGGTGTAACCACTTACTATTGGGTCATCCAATGCAAAGACCAACTGGAGTTGAACCATACCTACAAGGGGAGTCACAACAAGTTAAAACGTAACAATATCTTATTCGCACAACAGAGCAACGAAGTAAAAAGTGGTTAATATGTAAAATTCAAACCTTATTACTTTTAAGACGTGCATCCCAAGCACTTTCTACCACTAGATACCTCGTGCAAGTGTTGGAGCATTTTGGAAGCCCTCCTCCTTGGTTCGAGAGTAAATGCCATGATCGAAGAAAAAGAGCTCAAATGAGCTCGATGGAGTGCCAAATAAACAAAAAATGAATATTATGGTTTTGGGTGTATCGATGTGATACCGATGGGAGGAGTGGCGACCTTTGAACCCATTCATAATCTCATTTAATTACAGAGTACCTCATAAAGGTTGGGACCAACAGCCACAGCTAAGATCGACGATGTACATGCTATCACAACTCCCAAGCTGACAATCTAGATCATGATCGATGGTCTAGACTCACTCTCCATTCAATTCTACTAGCAGTCAAACATTAATGTAGCTAGCCTTGGAGTTGGAAGCCTCATGCGAAGGCCATCTTGGCTAGCTGGAGTACGATCCAGTGTATTTAGTTTGTTGAGCATTCGAACCACGTCATTTCCAAATGGAGCCACTTTCCAAGAGGGAACCGGAGGGTTTAAAACATTGGTTCAAGCTTTGCATTGTTTGCGTGGCAAGAAAACAAGTTACATACAGTCACTATATATTCCAACTTGTGCAACGTTAAACCATAGCATTTTTGCTGCAAGCCTCTACATTCTATACGATTGCTTGGTGGCGTAAGTTTCACATGAGGGCCAAGCGTTGGGCCGGTGGTAAGCACACAGTGGCACAATGGCACGGTTCGCATATGCCAAGGTCCAACATTGAATTGACCTGGCCATACAATAACCCATAAGTCGTATTATATTGCATACAATGCATTGCATTATGGTATGTTTAATGTTTTATATTACATTGCTTTGGTAATATGCTATATTCAAATATATTCATTCTTACCCTAAGTCCACTCTAGTGGCATTTGCATATGCTACGTTGGCATATGTTGTTAATACAAGCACCTAAGTGTATAGTCATGAGCACCTTGGTATGCTATAAGCTTGTTGTTAGACCTAAGGTCAACCTTTAAGGACCTTAGGTTATATATATATATATATATATATATATATATATTAGGTTATAATATATATATATATAAATATTATATTGCATTTAAGTTATAACATTGTACATTAAGTTTTAACATTTGCACATAGTCACCAATTCCTCAAGTTTATAAATATGTATAGATATATTAAGTAATAATATATATGTATAGTTGCATTGCATTTGTTTTATTATTATCATTTATATTTTATGCATGGAATTAATAGAATTAAACTATGGTAGGTTAATACTCTAGCCTAGCATTTACATAGTTAGTGTTAGGGCTAGTGTGATATTAATACATAGGGAGTATGTTAGTACCTGGAGTATAACATACAACTATGTAGGTGAAAGGTATATTCACATTAATTATCTACTAGTATTAGTTAATAATTAATAACATATTAATTGACTTTAATATAGTTATTAATTGAAGTATTTAATGTTGCTTACGTAATTTTCTTAGTGCCGCAAGTGTGCAGAATTAAGTCATCATACTTCAGGTGGATACTTGATTTGAGGACTAACACAGTAATGTAAAAGTACCTTGCCATGGTTGGCATTTGTTAGAAAGAAACAGAATAATAAACATGTTTAATGCAAACTCTTTCAGATTATTACTAAGTAGGCTATGACGAGAACTAGCATATTTATTTCTGCATTTGTTTTATTGTTTAGGATCTTTTTTCAGAAAAAAAACGCGTAGAATAGATGTGACAAGTCCTTAGTGCCTCTCTGAATGGTTGTTTCTCATGTTCTCGACTTCAACTCCTTGATCGCACTGTTGATATTCGTGCAGGGTATTGGTCCCTTTAGTTATTGGTCAAAGACCCCAGATGTCCCCCGACTCTAGCACATTGGTGAGTCTATTTGGAACTCTCCAAGTGTATGTTCCCGCAGATACCTGGGCTATGCTTGTTGACAATATTCAGAAGCACCCCAGTTATATGCTTTCTTGAGTACCCAGTTCATATGCAGTTAAGAATACCTTTGAGATTCCGACTCTCAGTCATTAAGTCCATCCAATTGTTGGACACCTTCATATCTAGCAAAGCATCAATTTTTCTAGTACCACATTCAGTATGGATGCCATTGTTTCCATGTATCAGTTCTTCAAATGAGTCCTGGTCATACCATGAGTATGTCCCAGATTTGTGTCCCCTCTAAACCATTATGATGTACACAACCGTTCTCCATGTATTGATCATGTCCCCTTTTGGGCCTCTTTATTATTTGTATATCTTGATACGGGCATGGGTATGCCATCCTTGTCCATTGATTGAGATTATTCCTCATCCATTATTGAGGCCATGTATTTTTCAGTTTTTGCAGTTTGTATGGAGCCTGTGTTCCGGTCTCCAACCAATTTCTTCTCTTCTCCATCACAATGCTCATTACCCTTCGGAAAAAGGAAGAAACTATGATGTCTATCGGCCATACAATGAGCTCCTACCCTCACACATTAGGGGGCAATCTGTTAACACCAAAAAATTGTTCACTAGCTCATCTCCCTAGTCACATTACCCATTTGTCCACTTTTCCTACCATTTTGGCCTCTAAAACCTTAAACCCTCAAATGCTTACCAAAAATGAAAAAAATCAATATTTCCCTACTCAAATAAATAAAATTCCTTCAAAAATGTCAAAAAGCCCTCAAAAGGGGTCCAAAATTCACAAAAATAAAATAAAAAGGGAAAAAAGTCAAATAATTTCAAAAAAGGAAAAAATAGGGAAAAAACCATAAAACCATTTGGTGCCTAAAACCATGGTTCAATACTCCACCACCCAAAATATCTATAAGAAGGTGATGGAGGGCCTGCATTTCACATCCATCACTCACTCTAACCTTATGCTGCAAAAATTACCTTGAAACCCTAGCCCACCATTCGAGCTTGAGTTCCCCACTCTAGGTTAAATCTTGGCCACCATTGAAGCATTTGGAGAAGAGAAGGAAACATTAGAGCACTGGTGCAATACTCCTGTATGACTGCAAAGGCTCCAACAACCTCAACATTTGAGGTAAAATTCATGCAAACCCTTGTTTATAAAAAATGTAAATCTTTATTTACTAAGTTCTCATGAATGCTTTTACTGTTTACTGTTATATGTTATATTTAGACATTAATATTTCCATGTACATGTTTTAGCTTAACATTTATTCTTTCTATTATTTTACATTTAGCTTTTACTCATTTACTGAAGTGCTACTAAGGATTCCTTAATCCTTAGTAGGTGCTCTTTAGCACAAGCTCGGGTGAAAACCCTAGCTACAACGATAATTTATAGCATTGCACATTTAATTCACTGGGAATTCCTTTAAGAATAAGAATTTAAATTATAAGCAACCTAGATCATAGGAAAACGCCCAAATAAGCATGCATAGGAGAATTAAAAAAATACTAATTCATTTATACAGAAAAAGAGCAGACACGTTTTGGCCAGGGTTCCATTCCTGTGACCATCCGTCGAGAGAGAATCACACCCATATCGACATTAGGGCTCTACCCAGGTACCAAATTTAAAGAAGTAAATACCTAAGCTAAAGAACATAACTATCTTAGATACACTTCCTAAATCAAATAGAGTCAGCATAGGGAGACATCTCATAAACATGAATCTTTTTCAAGATAGCAATATTTACATGGAAGCACAAGATACATTTAAAAACATTAATGTAGCATTCAAAATCCAACGAGAACTATCAGAATTCATCAACTAAAATCATTAAATCCACACTGAGAGTATAAACGAAAATTACTGTACAAACTTGTGTTTAGAAACAGGCTCACAAATCCAGGCCCGGTAGCATTTTACACATAATAACATTAATTACAAATTTATCAAAACACCTATTAGGATCATAAGTACTAAACCCTATGAAAACCCTGGGTACAGTTCCCTTTTCTTAAGAACAATTACAAATAGCAAATCATGAATCTGATAGGATGCCATTAAAACCCCTTGTAACTATGAATGGAAAAGACATTAACCAAGTAGCCCCCTCATTCTTTTTAAAATGCAGAACAGTCATCCCTAGTCTCGCATGACAGGAGAGCAATGCATAGAACTGGGCTTACCCAAATATTTCACGCCAGAGGTTCCCTTTATTCTATTGCAAACCCCCGTCAGCAAAACTCCATCAGACAACATTGAAGACCTCTTGCTAGGTAATAAGCAAAGAGTTAATAAAATCTCAAAAAAACGAATATATATAAACAAAACCCGAAGTTCAGAGCTATAAAAGTAAAAATATTACCTCCATGATGCAACACAGCATTGTAAATCCCATACTAAGAAAACAGAACTATGTTTCACGCCAATTCCTAGACATGACAGTGCAGGGATCTTGCTCCCCCTCTCCCAAACCACTTGCAAAGATGTTTTTCGTTATATGGAAAACAACTTATACCTTGATCCAACATGGAAGCCAACCATGAGGGAATCACATGGCCTTCTTTAATGCTCACAACCACCACCACTAGCTTTTGAATCATGACCCATTCCTTATATTTGAATTCTCCATTTATGGGATAACATATATTACATATATGTATAAGAGCATAGTTAAATATTTAAAATTCTACCATTGTCTTTCCACTTAGAATTAGAGTTAGCATGAGAATTATCCACATCACCTACAAACCAGGAATCGAGATGCCTTAGCTCATAGAAAACTAAGTAAGCTTGGAATCCATAGGAGCCCTTCAAGCCAAGATTGAAGTTGAAACATGAACCCAAAAACTCCTTCACAAAAAGAACGTAGATAACATAAAAATCAAGGACAACATTATAGAGTTATAAGCTAGGAAACCAACCATCACATAAACTTTATAAGATACGAAGCATTTAAATGCAACCAAGCAATAGTATTAGTATAACTTAAATAAGGTTATGCAAGTTCAATACTACATAGATAGGCCATGAAGTTTCACACTTAATTTACAAACCATCTTATAAACAGAAATGAAAGTAACCCAGTTAAAGTACAAGTACTATTCTTATCATTTTAATCTAGTGCTGAAGTTAATTTAATGACCTTTAGGTCTTAATTATAAATATACCCCATACAAAAAAAAAGGATTTAAGGGACATTACATCTTCTCTTTCTCTCACTCTCTCATCCCTAAACCTACTCTCCCTAGCTATATTCCTACATCGCTAACCATCAACCCTCCCCATCTCTCTCTCAAACACACACACACACACACAAACTCTCCCTCTACCTCTGTATTTCTATTGCCCTTCCTCTCTATCAAACACCCCTTGTCTCTCTCTAGCACCATCTTTCCCTAACTCCCCCTTCCTCTCTCTCTCTCCCCTTTCCCTAACCCATCCTATCTCTCTCCAGCCCCACCTTTCCATAACCCCCCTCCTTCTCATTAACCCAAACCCCGCTCTCTATCTTTTCCTTTCCCTAACCCATCCTCCCTCTTCATAACCCCCCATTTCTCTCTCAACAACACATCTTCCCCTATACCATAATTCCTAACCCCACCATCTCTCTATGTACCCTCTTTATTGTGCTAAACCCTAACCCTAATATCTCTCTATTTCTCTATTCATCCCACTCTCTCCTCCCTCTCTCTTATTCCCTTTCTCTCTCTATTTATCCACCTAATCCCTAACCCTATTCCCCATAACCATATACCCACATCACTAACCATCAATCGTCCCCATGTGATCTCTCTCTCTCTCTCTCTCTATATATATATATATATATATATATATATATCCTTCAATCTAAATGCATTCCCCCTATTGTCTCCCTCTCTCTGGTGCCCAAACCCACACTTCTCACCCTCCTTACCTTAATCCCCATATCTATATCTATATATCCCCTACCACTAACCTCATCCGCATCCCTCTATATCTCTTTCTATCTCTCCCCCTGTACTTCCCCACAATCTCTCTCTCTCTCTCTCTCTCTCTCTCTCTCTCTCTCTCTCTAATCCCCTAAACCCCAATCTCTCTCTCTCTCTCTCTCTCTCTCTCTCTCTCTCTCTCTCTCCCTCTAAACCGTTAACCACCAATATCTCTCTTTATATATATATCTCACTATACACCCCTAATCTACAATCTCTCCACCATTCTCTAAACCTCTAATCCCCAATCTCTCTCTCTCTCTATAATCCCATAACCTCCAATATCTCCCTCTCTCTCTCTCTTTCTAGAACCCTTAACCCCCCATTTCGATCTCTCTCTCTTTCTTTAAACCCATAACCCCCAATCTCTCTCTCTCTAAATCCATAACCCCCAATATCTCTCTCTTTCTTTCTCTAAACCCCTAACCACCAATATCTCTCTCTCCCTAAACCCTAAATCCCTCTCTCTCTCTCTCTCTCTCTCCCCCAAAAATCCAATCACTCTCTCTCTGTAAATTCCAAACCAAAAATCTCTTTCTCTCTCTAAAACCCTAAACCCCAATCTCTCTCTCTCTAAACCCCTAACCCAAAATATATGTCTCTTTATAAATCCCTAGCCATCAATCTCTCATCTTATATCTATCTCTCTTATAAACTAGTAAATTCCAATCTCTCTCTCTCTCTCTCCATGTCCCTAAATCCCTGAACCCCAATTTCTATCTCTACCTAAGCCCCTAACCCCTAATCTCTCTCTATGTAAAGTTAGTCACAGCAGATCTAATGAACAAATAAATCAGTCACAACAGATGAATAAGAAGATATGGTGCAAAACTGTGCAAAACATGCAGCAGTGCTCTCTATCCCAGAAAGGGTGAATGAATTACAATACAAACTGTTACAATGACTGAGCAATTCGAATTGACTAAGTAGGCCATTCGAATCACTGAATGGAGTAGCTTGACTCTGTCTAGGAGTCCTCATAAATCATCGGTGGTGCTCATCAATCACAACAACCAGTCATCCAGGTGTCAATCTGAGTCTAACTGAGTATAATAAATGTAACTGAAGTGTGTAGCACTGATATAGGATCTGGAGGCTCAGTGGGGGCGCATGGGAGGCTAACTGAAGTCAGAACAAGTCACCTAATCAAACTGGAGGTCAAATGGAAGTGATACAGTCAGTCGGGAGTGAAACTAGCCTCAAATCAGGGAGAATCGGAGCTAACTGAATGTAACTGAAGTGGAACTGCAGTGGTAGGTGAACAAGTGCGCCCTTCTCTGGCAGTAGGTGAGAAGTGGGCGCCTTTCAGCTTAGGAGGGATGAAACTCCGTGGTAGGTGGCTCTCGGGTGCTAGAAGAAGGTGGATAAGGTGCTGGAGGCATCAAACTGGTGACTGGGATGCATGCCTGTGCATGCAGAATCCTGAAATAGATCATATCCTGAAATAGGAATCCTGAAATAGATCATATCCTGAAATAGATCATGCAAGATCCTGAAATAGATGATGTGGATATCCGAACACCCCCCTTCAAGCTAGACTATGATGTGCCAATAAAAATAATGTGGGGCCCTGGTAACTAAGACCAAAGGTCACCCCAATACAATAATCCAAAAACTAATAACAGTCAATAAACCGAGGAAATGGGGAAAACCTCATGGGAAAAATACCCCCCCCTCAAAATAGACTGTAGTACACCAAAAGATTTAACTGCTCCAAAATCAAGTAGATATGTCTGGAGGTATCTTACTCTTGGGAGTAAATGGATCATGCTCCAAAAACATGTGCTTGAATTCTCCATCAGTGGATGCAAGCGAATGTGGAGACTTTAAGAACTTGCTCTTCATACCGAAAAAGGTGAGAACAAATCTGAAAATATGAGGATGATCCTGGAACCTGTGATTCGAACCAAGTGAGGTAGGAATAGCTCCAATCGGATCAAATAGATCTTGAAACTTGAACTTCTTATCAATAGAAGTTAAATCAGCTCCAAAAATAGATGAATGGTTTCTTGAGATCTCCTTTGAACCAACCAGGGTGAGATCAAAACCAAAATCAGCAAAAAGTGCATGAGAATTGAACTCAAGCGAATGGTAGTGCTCTTTATCTTCATTAAAACTCTGAGAAACTTTGCAAATGATAGAACATAAGTTTATAGAAGGCATGCAATCAAGGAGGGCGAATGCTTCACCTCCAAAATCAGATTTTACCTCCAAAACATCAAGTAGATCATTATTCTGCATGCCGACAAAATCATGTGAAGGAGAGGATTCAAGAACCTCTTCGGAATCTAGAGTATGAGCTTGTTTATCTTGCTCAGAATTCGAAATAGAAGACTTTGAGAGAATGAGTGTTGAATCTACAGTTTCTTCTTCATCTTGAACAATTGTTGAGGCCAACACATGATCGGAAAGAATACATAAGGAGATCTCACTGGGCTTGTTCTCCAAAAGGCTAGCATGATCCTCTTCTTCCTGCTTTCCAAATTCTCTGTCAAGTTGGACCCATAGATCACTTGGATTTTCAGCAGTCTTAATGAGGTAGCGCATACAAGGAGACATAGCAAGACATATTTCTCCAAAAGCTCTATCACAATCATTGAGCCAATCATTCTCCTCTTCATCGGAATCAAAATCTCTTGTATTACCAATGCACATATCAAAAAGACATTGTCTCTTCAAGAATGCAATCATCTTTGGTTTCCATTCATCATAGTTGAATGGAGTAAGAATATTTTGTGAAGAAGAAGTCTCCATCTTTGCATTAGCGAATGCACATGGAGGAAGTAAGAAACCTGCAAATCACATCAAAACAACCACAATAAGGTCGAACAATCCACCCTTTGAGAGTTGCATCACACCTGGGATTGGATTTCAAGCAATGTTGAATAGGTCCAATGTATCAGATCCAGGAATTATGTGGTAACTCAAGCTTCTGGAGTGGTATTGGAATATTTTTCAAGCTTTGCATGCACAGGAGCGAATGCCCTTGAGATATCTCATGCCAAACTTCTTGCCATTTTTAGCAATTCAGTCAAATCTTCTTGTATAAACACCTGTAGAAAAGAGATCTTGTCCCTGCAATGGCTCTGATACCATGTAAAGTTAGTCACAGCAGATCTAATGAACAAATAAATCAGTCACAACAGATGAATAAGAAGATATGGTGCAAAACTGTGCAAAACATGCAGCAGTGCTCTCTATCCCAGAAAGGGTGAATGAATTACAATACAAACTGTTACAATGACTGAGCAATTCGAATTGACTAAGTAGGCCATTCGAATCGCTGAATGGAGTAGCTTGACTCTGTCTAGGAGTCCTCATAAATCATCGGTGGTGCTCATCAATCACAACAACCAGTCATCCAGGTGTCAATCTGAGTCTAACTGAGTATAATAAATGTAACTGAAGTGTGTAGCACTGATATAGGATCTGGAGGCTCAGTGGGGGCGCATGGGAGGCTAACTGAAGTCAGAACAAGTCACCTAATCAAACTGGAGGTCAAATGGAAGTGATACAGTCAGTCGGGAGTGAAACTAGCCTCAAATCAGGGAGAATCGGAGCTAACTGAATGTAACTGAAGTGGAACTGCAGTGGTAGGTGAACAAGTGCGCCCTTCTCTGGAAGTAGGTGAGAAGTGGGCGCCTTTCAGCTTAGGAGGGCTGAAACTCTGTGGTAGGTGGCTCTCGGGTGCTAGAAGAAGGTGGATAAGGTGCTGGAGGCATCAAACTGGTGACTGGGATGCATGCCTGTGCATGCAGAATCCTGAAATAGATCATATCCTGAAATAGGAATCCTGAAATAGATCATATCCTGAAATAGATCATGCAAGATCCTGAAATAGATGATGTATCCTGAAATAGATGATGTGGATATCCGAACACTCTATCCCTCCCTAAACCCCTAATCAAGAATATCTCTCTTTCTTTGTTCCCAACACCTATCCTTTACCTACCTCCCTCTCTACCTCCCTCTCTCTCTAAACCCCTATCCTCCAATATCTATCTCTCTCTCTCTCTAAATCACTAACCCCCAATCTCTCTCGTTCTCTCTCTCTCTAAACCCATAACCCCCAATATCTCTCTCTCTCTCTCTCTAAACCCCTAAACAACAATATCTCTCTCTAAATCCTAGACACTAATCTCTCTCTCTCTCTCTCTAAACCCTTAACCTCCAATCTCTCTCTCTCTCTCTCTCTCTCTCTCTCTCTCTAAATTCCTAACCACCGATATCTCTCTCTAAACCCCTAACCTCCAGTGTCTCTCTCTCTCTAAATCCCTAGACCTCATTCTCTCCATTTCTCTGTAAATACATAGTCCACAGTCTCTCTATCTCTCTCCAAGCCCCTAACCCCCAATCTCTCTATCTCTCTCCAAGCCCCTAACCCCGAATCTCTCTATCTCTCTCCAAGCCCCTAACCCCCAATATCTCTCTCTTTAAACTCATATCCTCCAATCTCTCTCTCTCTCTAAGCCTGTATCTCTCTCTCTCTCTCTCTCTCTCTCTGCTTTTAAACCCCTAACCAACAATTTATATCCCTCTCTCTCTAAACCCTAAACCTTAATATCTCTCTCTCTCTATGAAACCCTAACCTCCATTCTCTCTCTCTCTCTCTCTCTAAATTCCTAAACACCAATATATATTTCTCTCTCTCTATCCCTAAACCCCTAACCCCCAATCTCTCTTACTCTCTCTAAAATCCTAATCCCCAATCTCTCTATCTCTCTCTCTAAATGCCTAACCCCGAATCTCTCTCATTATATATTTCTCTCTCTAAATCGTTAACCTCAAATTTCTCTTTCTCTAAATCCCTAACCCCCAATATATCTCTTTATATATTTCTCTCTTTAAACCTCTAACCTCAAATCACTCTCTCTCTCTCTCTCTCTCTCTAAATCCCTAACTCTCAATCTGTCTCTTTATATATTTCTCTCTCTAAGACCCTAACCTCAAATCTCTCTCTCTCTCTAAATCCCTAACCCCCAATATCTCTATCTTTCTCTAAACCCATAACCTCCAATATTTCTCTCTCTCTCTCTCTCTAAATCCCTAACCCCCATATCTCTCTCTCTCTCTCTCTAAACCCATAACCCCCAATATTTCTCTCTATCATTATGTCTATCTATCTATCTCTCTCTAAACACCTAATCACCAATATATATCTTCCTCTATGCCCAACACCCCCCCTTTCCCTCTCTGGATAACCCTGCTCCTCCTCCTCTCTCTCTCTCTCTCTCTCTCTCTCTCTCTCTCTCTCTCTGTCTCCATCCCCACCTTTCCCTAACCCCCATTCTCTCTCTCTTCCCTTCCCTAATGCCCCCTCTCTCTCTAGACCCCTTGTTGGAATATTCTCATTGTCATTTATGATTTGCATGCATCCAGTAATCAGTATGGTGGTCTCCTAGCCCCTAGTCCTAAGTTTTGAGCCCCCCCAATCCTGTCTATATCCATCAGTAGGCATCCTACCTACCTAGAGCGCATTGTTTTCATCAACTCAATACCAATGCACCCTACTACACACATCTAGAACATCGACAGTTAGTTCATACATTGATCAGTGAGTTCTTGTATTGATTTCCCAGTTAACTGTCTACAGCTCCCAGTTGTCTATATTGGAGTGCCACTTGACTACTGACAGTCTATGATGTACCCTTGGAGTCTCCTTCCCTTGATTAGTGCTCACATGCATCAGTTACACTCAGTTAGACTCCTATTTGACTGATCTTTGACTATCGGTGGCCACTACCACTGATTAGGTGATGGTTCCAATGCATTCAAGCGATGCTATTGAGGAGAATTCGAAAAACCTTTGGGGTATTCGAGTTCATTATATTGTACTCTCATAATTTTGCCATCTTACAGCTGATGAATGACATTACAACAATTTTTATCATTCTTTGAGTTTCATGTGTGAATATTGATTCAATTCTTCTTCTTCTTCTCTGCATTCTTGAGTGTAATTTATGAGGTTTGTTCAAGCTGAGTGATCTACACGTGTATAATTTCACATGGTATCAAAGATTGATACATCTATTCGAATTGCAGCAGTTTATTGAACAATTGTTTTTCAGTAGAGCACTAGAAGCCTCTAGATTTCCACAGCAAATCCTGGTGTAATTGTCTTGAATTCACTGGAGCAATCTAGTGAGGCCTGACCATGTGTGAAGGATCCAGTCACATGTTATCACTATCCTAAAGCAGTGTTCGTTAGATTTTGCAACAAACCTCTAGCCAGATTTCATTTTTTTTGCAGATTATTTGAAGTGTTCTTGCAGTTACAATAGTTTTGATGTTTTTTGCAGTTTCTGCAGTTGCAACAGTTTCTGCAGCTGCAACAGTTTCTGTAGTTGCAATAGTTTCTGCGGTTGCAACATTTTCCTTCAGTTGTAGCAGTTTTTTACAGTTGCAGCAATCGATTTCAAATTCAACAACAACTTCCATGCATATGGAATGAGTTCCTTCTCTCTCTCCATTCAACTATGATGAGTGGAAACCAAATATGATAGCACATCTGAGGATACATGGTCTTTTTGATGTGTGTATTGGTGTTAAGAGATATTTTTCTTCCTATGAAGAGGAAGAAACTTGGCTATATGATTGTGAGGCAGCCCTTGGATCAATATGTATTAATATGTATTCCAATATACACCACCTCATTGATACTATTGAACATCCAAGTGACACCTGGACTAGATTGGATAGATTATTTGGAGAGTAGAAGGAAGAGGATGATGCTAGCCATTTGGAGAACAAGCCTAGTGATACTTCCTCCAGTGCTCTCTCTAATTAGGTCTTGGCCTCAATCACCTCTCATGATGAATTTGTTCAATATGAAGAATAAGCCACATATTCAACTGAAGAAGAAGACATTCCTTTCTATGGTGCTTTAGAAGCTGAAGGAAGTTTTGAATTGTCTACTTCCCATGTAGCTGATGCAGATGAAAGTAACACAACTAATGGAGTTGATCCATTTTCTAATTTGAATTCTGAGCAAGATATGTCAGTTATTACTATAGAATTTGAAGAGACTTTCAAAATATCTACTTCCCATGAGCTTGTTGGTGTGCAAGATGATGATGTACTGAGTGTTTTGGAGGTGATGCATTCTCCCTCCTTTATCAAATGCTTCCTATGAACTTCTATTTGGTCATTGGAACATGTTTTCAGAGTTCCACTGAAGATGGAAGACACTACCATTCGCTTGGGTTCAAGTCTCATTAATTTTTTTGTGATTTTGGTTTTGATCTCACCCCTGTTGGTTCAAAGGAGATCACAAGAAAACATATATCAATTCATGGAGCTGATTTGAATTCCAATCCATCACCATTATTGTCACATACCCTCCCGCGGACCTAATTCCTGGAAGGGAACATGATGCCAAGTTCTAGGTTTTCACATAATCTCAGCCCATTCATTAGAATAATATGAATAAAAAATTTGTGTGCAGGTACAAAAGAAATGAAACATGCACAGCGGAATTAAACTACATCATCCACACACACCTTTCATATGGTTTTAGCATATTACAAACAACCATCAAATCAATGCATTGCAAAAGTAAAACACATAGACAGAGGAACACTTATCTTTATAGTGAAATGGTCCCAAGCAACTAGCTATGTCCCTGCAACGATCCACCCAACCATAGGCCAGTTGTGTTCATCAATATCTCAACACAGCTGCCACCCCCCGAGCTGGGCATGAATTCTGCAAGGAAAAGGGGACATTCAAGCTCAGGAATAACCAAACAAATAGTGCATCTAAGCCAATCTAGTCCGGTGCTAGGTTTATAAGGCTAAATATGAACCTTGGATGCTTGCACTCAAACTCAAGCCAAAGCAAAGCAATGGATACCCATCTCAACCCCAACATTCAATTACACACAACAACTCGAAAACTGGGCATGGATACACATTTTCAACAAAGGTATTTTACAAAACAGGCTCCATGGGTTTTCCGCAAATTGTGTCTCACCCAAAACGAACTGTGGGAAGGGAAATTCACTCCCAAGGAGAAAAAATCGATTTCTCCCACAGGTTAAGAGCATTTCAAATGGCCAAAACAACCTAATTGAAACCCCAAATCGATATCTTCTCTTTCCCCACTAGTAACAAAAAAAAAACACGCTTCCCAGCTTGAAAGATGAAGGAAAACAGAGGAAATCCAGGGAGAAAAACGCCCAGGTATCTCCAAACTCATGGGAGAGCAAAGTTTCTTGATGGGTAATGGCATGGGAATCCATTCATGGCTGTTTTCTTTCCCAAGAAGCAAAAAACGATTTTCCATGAAGGGTGGCTTTCCCATACTCGAATTTGGATAGCCATACTTCCCATTCCCCAAGGCATTAACTACCTCAACCAAGTCTTGGGAGAATGAATGATTGGGTACAAAAGTCAAAATGGGTAGTTGAGGGTTTGATGGGTTATCTCATTGATACTTGGCTTGACTTGATTGGATCAAGGGTTTGAATGTTTTCCCTCTCAATTCCTTGTAAGATCATGCCCCCATCTCTTGTTGCATTGCATAGCTAATTGTGGTTATTTTCTAAAATGCATATTTACATGATATTCACAATTCCACAGTGCTTGGCTAGCATGTAAGCCATATGCATCAATAAATCGATGGAGGGTCCTTGGCCTTGAGCTCCTCACCATGACTTTATAACAATATTACATAATTTACAATTTTAATGCAATAGGGTCAAGATGGGGACATGACAATTATGTGATGTTTCATTTGGTTTTTATCTCACCCCTGCTAGTTCAAAGGAGATCGCAAGAAACCATCTATCGATTCTTCGAGATGATTTGAAGTCCAAGATACCACCATCATGTCATAGTTCATTTGATTATGATCTCACCTGTGTTGGTACAAAGGATATATCAAAGAACTATCTACACATTCTTGGAGTTGATCCTACCTCATTTGGTTTGAATCACATGTTCCAGAATGATCTTCATATTTTTGTATTTGTTCTCACCATGTTTGGTCAAAAGAGCAAGTTCAGAAAGCCTCTAGATTCGCTTGCATCCACTAAAGGAGAAGTAAAGCACATGTTTTTGGAGCATGATCCCCTTCTTCCCAAGAGGAAGATACCTCCAGAAATTGAATCAAGCATCACACCAATACTTGATGAGCAATAGAGCAAAGCTTCATCTCAAGAAAGTTCAGATTCTGAGTCTGGAAGTGATGAAGAGCAAATTCTAGATCTAGATCCATAAGAACCTCAAGATATAGCACTTGACAGTGAAGATGAGCAAATGGTAGATCCAGATGCACAAGAAACTGAAGATCTTGAACCTGAAGATCCTCCTCTTCCTAGATGGGATGCCATAACTCTTAGATCTACCGGTGATCTTGTTGGAGATCCACTTGATCCAAGGAGAACCAGATCTGATTTTCAAAATGGAAGGTTTCATCCTTCTCACATTGATCCATTTCTTGCTGATAGATCCCTTCTCAGTAAAGAAGTTCACTTACCTTTTGGGGTGAGTGATGCACATGCTTGATTAGCTTTTCACAGTCTATCTTGAGGGGGGGATTTCTTCCCATTGTGTTTTCCCTCTTTCCTCACATTTTTCTTTAGATTGTTGTACGGGGTAACCATTGGTCTTAGTTACCAAGGCTCTATTTTTTCAGTTATATTTCCTCATATTCTAGATTGCGGGGGGTGTTGGAATATTCTTACCATCGTTTATGTATTTGAATTCATTGCATGCATGTGTACTGCATGCATCCAGTCATCAGTATGGTCATCTCCCAGCCCCTAGTCCTTAGTTTTGAGCACCCTGGATCTTGTCTCTAGCCATCAGTAGGCCTTCTACCTACCTAGAGTGCATTGTTTTCATCATCTTGATACTAATGCGCCCTACTACACACATCAGTTAGTTCATCATTGATCAGTCAGTTATTGCATTGATTTCCTCGTTAACTGATTGT
This sequence comes from Larix kaempferi, assembly GCA_027924585.1. Taxonomy (NCBI): domain Eukaryota; kingdom Viridiplantae; phylum Streptophyta; class Pinopsida; order Pinales; family Pinaceae; genus Larix; species Larix kaempferi. The sequence goes on from BSBM01000867.1 coordinate 215,671, forward strand.
AGCTCCCAGTTTTCTATATAGGAGTTCTACTTGAATATTGTCAGTCTGTCATGTGCACTTGGAGTCTCTGTCCCTTGATTAGTGCTCACACGCATCAGTTAGACTCCTATTTGAGTGATCTTTGACTATCGGTGGCCACTACCACTAATTAGGTGATGGTTCCAATGCATTCAAGCCATATTGTTGAGGATAATTCGAATCACCTTTGGGGTATCTGATATAATTCTATTGTACTCTCATATTGTTTCTATCTTACAGCTGATGAATGGAATTACAACAGTTTTTAACATTCTTTGAGTTTCATGTGTGAATATTGATTCAATTATTCTTCTTCTTCTCTGCAAATCTTGAGTGTAATTTGTGAGGTTTGTTCAAGCTTAGTGATCTACACCTATATAATTTCACACCCCTAATCACCAACATATCTCTTTATTTTTTCCCAAATCCCTCCCTTTCCCTCTGTCACTAACCCTCCTCCTCATATCTCTCTCTCTCTATGTCTTTGTCTCTCTCTATCCCCACCTTTCCCAACCTCCCATCCTCTCTCTCTCTCTCTCTCCAGAAAAATATTTCCCTAACCCACCATCACCTCTCTCTCTATTTCTCTCCAATCACACTTTTCCCTAACCCCCCATCCCCCGCCTATCTCTCTCTCTCCATCCACATGTTTCCCTAACCCCCCATACCCTCTCTCTCTATAATCCTTTCAATAATCCCCCCTCCCTCTTTAAAATCCCAACCCTTATATTTCTCTCTCAATCCCCCATATTTCACTATACGATAAATCCTAACCCCCCCCTCATAACCCTACTCCCCACTCTATCTCTCTATCTCCCCTACAATTAACCATATCCAAATCCCCCCTGACTCTATTTCTCTTTCTACACACCTATAACCATCCATGCTCCCCTTATGATCTCTCTCTAAAACCCTATTAAGCCCTAATATCTGTCTTTATATATATATATATATATATAAACCTTTAACCCCCAATATCTCTCTCTCCAAATCCCTAAACTCTGATATATCTCTCCCTATGTATCTCTCTAAACCCTTATCCTTTGGTATCTCTTTCTTTCTCTAAAATCCTAACCTCCAATATTTCTCTCTCTAAAATCCTAGCCCTTAACCACTAATCCCCAATATTTGTATTTCTACGTCTCTCTCTCTCTATTGATAGAATTTATCCTTAGGGAATTGTCTACTCTTGTGATCTATCTTACTATGAATTGGTGAGATTCAATTGACAGAAATGAAGCAATTATCTCTATTTTCCTAATATCTTTAACCATTTTTTAATTTGAAATAACTTGGAGAGAAAAATAAACTCAATAATGGGAGGGAAAATTGAATTACTTCATATAACATCAAAGAAGAAATGATACTTAAGTTACAACCTTGCTTGCGGTTAATCTCTTCTCGTTTTCTTTGAGCCATCATTCTCCATCCTTTCCTTTGATTATCCAAGTGCTTTGTATTGAAGACGATCTTTCCAACCTTTAAATCCTTCTAGCATGCCTTTACTCTCACTTTTTGTATTTTACTATGCCCCAAATGCCTTTCTTTTATAGCAGTGGGATTTGTGAACTCAGTAACTAAACATGAATGTGGGACTAAACCTTTTCATGATTTTTGATTATTTTTATCCAAAAACCCACTATTATTTTTTATGTGCGCAAAGTTCTTTCCAAAATGTCTAGAACCTTAACAAATGTTTTGGTTTATGATGTAACCTAGTTATTTCGGCTTCTACTTATGTCCTTAAATGATTTGTTGAATCAAATTTCCATGAATAATTTACATGCTTTCCAATCAAGTATGTATTTGGATAACGAATCAACCACATTATTCATACATCTAGGAATTGTTGAATGTATTCAACGAATTCAAAATGTCATTCTAAAAGACGTACTCATAGAAACTTTCTAAACAGTATATGATTTCGAATCTGATACTGACTATTTAACTGAGATACACCAAATTCTGTGTCCAGTTTGACGGTTGTTCATCACATTCCAAGGGTGTTAGCCTCGACATGAAGCTCTATGACTATGATGTATTCTACAACATTATTGGTTGCAGATCTGAGAAAAATTCCTCCTAAACTTAGGAGTTGGTCATTATGTGTGAAAATTACCCATGCGGTAGAAGCAATTCTCCGATACATCTGGTGCCATCTTCATATCCCACATATGTGAAGGTTCCTTGTTCCATCTTCCAAGGCGACAATGCAAAGCAAGATAAGTGTGTGCTCAAAATAGCTAAAGTACTAAAAAATATACAAATAATACAACATAAACAACAAGTGTTGCAAGGCATCAGTGCATACGCGAAGTATTTCTTCATTTAGAGACCATTTTTGTTCTCCGACATAATTTCCCCATAATAATTGATTAGTTCATAATCTCCCCATTTTAATATAGTTTTAACGACAAGTGGTCCAAACCATTTTGGTACAAATTTCCCTTTCCCTATTTTATCTTGGTCTTGGTCATAAACTAAAACCAAACTGCAGAAATGACTCAGGAATAGGCCAATTTTTCATGTTTCATTTTAACCATTTTCTTGTGTGCTACATTTAGAGAGGCCTCCTTTCTAGTTTCATGAAGAGAATGAATATGGATGAGTCTTTCTTCTTCTGCACAAGTGTTAGGTAGGCATTCAATTGCTAGTTTTAATGATGGGATTTCACATTCAATCGGAAACACTGCTTCTTCTCCATAAACCAATTGGAAAGGAGTGAAACTAGCCGTGGTTTTAGTTGTTGTGCAGTACGCCCAAAGAGCGGAAAAAAACATCAAGTTCTAGTTAGTATTGTTCTTATTAACCATTCGTTTCAACATGGTTTTCAAAACTTGTTCATTGCATTGAGGGTATTATCGTGAGGAAAAATCCTGCCTCAATCCTAATCTGGTGGTAAGTTCATCCATGAATGAATTCCTAAAATTACTTATGTTATCAGTGACGATCTCTTTGGGTACACCAAACCTTGCTATCACATGATTTAATAAAAAATATGCTGCAGTTTTTATCATGTAGTTGAATGTAGGCATCACCTCAGCCCACTTGGTGAAGTATTCCACTGCTACTATGATGTAGTGGTGGCCATTCGCTGAAGGTAAGTTGATTGTCCTAAAATCAATGGCCCATTTTGAAAATGGACCCACAGTTAATACATGGTGTAATGGAGTAGGATGTGCATTTTTTTTTATATATATGGAAAACGTGACACTTTTTTACAGCATTGATGAAATCTTTAAGGATTGTGGACCAAAATTATCCTCCATGCAAGATTTTCTAGGCAGTTGCCAACTCAAAAAGATAACTGCCACCTGCCCTAGAGTGAGAATCATTTAAAACATTTTCATCTTCCTCGTGTACTAAAAAACGTCTTAATATCATGTCCACTCCTCGACAGTACAAAGTATCCCCAATGATGAGGTGTCTTCGTACTTGGTGTCGAATCCAATGTCGTTCAATGCTAGAAAACTGAGGGTTAATCCTTTTGGTTTGGAGATATATGATAAATGTTCCATACCAAGGATTTTATTTTGCAATGAGGAATACGCTCTCATCATCCCAACATTCAACACATACAGTATCCTCTTTCTCACAAGGTAACTCAGACAATAGTTATGCAAATGCCAACGACTTCTTGGCTTTAGTTTTTATGAAATCGAGATCAAGTTCTTGCAAAATTACTATCCATTTTTAGTATTTTCCACCAGTGATATGGCAGGAAAAAATGTGTTTTATTGGATTCATTTCAACCTTTATGGTCATTTTCCTTAGAGGTATATAATGTCTAAGTCTTTGGACAGCATGAACCATTACCAAGGTCAAATTTTCAACCTAGGAATATCTCAATTCAGGAACTGTGAGGCCCTTACTAAGATAGTAAATCACATGTTCTTGTGATGATTTGTATTCCTATACCAATATCATTCCTATGGTTGAATTGGATGCTGCCAAATATAGCACAAAGTCTCTACTATAGTTCAGAGGACTAAGTACTGGGGATGATACCAAATCTTTCTTTATTGCATTGAATGCGCATTGAGCTTGGTCATCCCATATCAATAGTGCATTTTTTTTTTAGGATACCCATGAAACATTTATCTAATTAGGAAAAATTTGTGACAAATCTTGTCAAGAAGTTTTATTTCCCTTGTAGGATTTGGTGTTGTCTGATTGTTTTTGGGTAGGGAAACTATAATCTTGCCTCTACCTTGAGAGGATCTACCATAATCCCTCGTTTTGATACTATGAAGCCAACCAATCTCCTAGATTCCACAAAAAAATGCATTTATTTGGGTTCAACCTAATGTTGTATGTACGACATCAAATGAATATGACACATAAATGTGCACTATGTTCAGCTCTTCTCTTAGATTTGGATAACAAGTCATGAAGATAAACCTCAACGATTTTCTCAATATCATGGAATGCATATTACATTGCTCTCTGAATTGGATCCGGTCATTTTTGTGAAATTCAACTCACAGTACGATCAACTACCTAAAGATATCCTCACAATAAAGCATTTGACTAAGTATATAAGAAAAAAACTGTAAAAGCGGCGCAATGAACACACAAATCATCAAATAGCAGGTTATATTATTACTAGTCCAACCCAGAAATGAGCTTTGAACACTCTTATATTACATTTGGGAGAAATCGTGAGGATTTGGAGGCATCAAAATGGGCTACAAGTGGCTAGCTTACATTGGACCTCAATCCCCCTAGGTTGACCAACAGTCTCCCAACTCACCTCAAACTGTCACGAATTCCTAATCTAAACATTGGGATGACATGGGAGGTCATTAATGATGATGGAACTTGATTGGGTGAGGATTTGGTGGAGTGAAGGTGGCCAAGGATAGGCCAAAAATGCAAAGGAGGGGGGGAAATAGCCACATTTAATCCATGGGCACCTCAGGTCAAAGCCAGATCCAAAAAAAGGGGATAAGGGCGGGCCTTACTCAGGTGGTGGCCATAAATGAGGGTGACTAACTTCCATTTTGACCAAAACTGGGGCCTTACGTTGTGGAATGTGTTATAAATTCCCAACAACCTTCTTAAAACCTTGGCTTATCATCATTAACCAATGTTTTGGACCCTTAACTATCAAATTAACGTATGAGAATATGGTATGTTATCACCTAATAAATTTTTTAAGTTTGGCTTAAGAGAAATTTTGATCATCAATGAATTCTAAATCAATTCTATTTGATTGGTTGGATTAAATTTTTATAATTTGAGCAAAAAATTATAAAATTTTGGCGGGAAAATAAAAATACTTGGTTATTAAGCCAAGTTTGGATTTTTAGTTAACTTTATTGTCTCAGGTTCTATTTAGTCCTTATAGTTCTTTCATCAAAATTATTGTGGCCGTAGAAACACCCAATCTCCAAGTATTGAGGCCTGTTGTTGCAGCAACACTCCCCCCAAAATTTTGCACATATGGGGCCCCTCCTTTATTTTTTTATTTATTTTTTTAGAAAGGCTGCCTTAAACATTTTTTCCCAGCTTTTATCTTTGCTTTTAAGCAGAGAGTCTCGCCATGAGAAACTCTAAGGCTGCCAGAAGATTTTCACTCTCAAATAAAAGATCTTTCAATGAAGTTTTTTCTCGAAGCCCCGGAGCAATTTGCTAAACCCCCCGTAGTGGCGGAAGCCTCTCGCTTAAACGCCCGCAAAAGAGCTTAGAAACTCTCATCGAATAAACCGCGGAAGCTCTCGGGCTATCCTTCCAAAATGGCGGAGGCCAATCTCATAAACCGCCCGTCTAAGCCTTCTGAAGCAAAACTTGGAAACTTTTCGATTTTGTTTCTGCGGAACAATTCAAGTTTTCCTCCCGAAACGATTCTGCTTCTGAAACGGCGGAGCAATTCAAGCTTTTTCCCGTAACTGCGGAAGCCGCTCGCATAAGCTTCTCAAAGGAAGACTTAGAAAATTTTTGTTGGAAGAATGCGGGAGCCGTTGGGTAATTCTTTCCAGAACGGCGGAGCCATTCATCGAAACTTTCCGCAGTTGCGGAGGCATTCGTTCTTTCCGTTCTAAATGGCGAGTGCCTTCCGTCAAATCTCCCGGAACTTTGGCAAAAGACTTAGGTTTTTCTTTGAAGTTGCGGAATCCTTAGAGCTTCTCCACCCAAAAATTGCGGAAAACCTTCCGGTTTTCTTCCCGAAACAGCGGGAGAACTTGGGAAAGACGCCCGAAAAGAGTTGGAATAGTTTGTTAAAATCGCGGAAGCTTCTGATGAAATCCTTCCGAAATGGCGGAAGAATTCAGCGAAGTTGTCCAAAGCGAAGGAAGCCGTTCACATAAGCTTTCCGAAAAAGACTTAGAAAACTTCCGAAAACCTGCGGAAATCTTCGGGTCTTCCTTCCGAAACGGCAGAAGCCATCCACAAAAGCTTTCCGAAATACCACAGAGAAATTCGTGAACTTCTTCCGAAACTGTGAAAAGAAATTAGAATTTTTTCAAGGAACTTTGCAAAATGAACCAAGGAAGCTTCGCGGAAGCTTTCAGCCTTTGCTCCCGAAACCGCGGAAGCTTTCGGGCTACCCTCCCGAAACGGCGGAAGACAATCTCTTAAACCGCTCGGAAAAGGCCTTCGAAATGATTCCGGGAAAATTTGCGGAAGAGTATAAGATTTTCTCCCGCAACGGCAGTTAGCCATTCGTCTAAACTGAAAAGACTTAGAAAAATCTTCGATGAAGTGATTGCGGAAGCTGCTGGTGAATCCCTCCCGAAACCGCGAAAAGTTCGCCCTGACTTGCCGAAATGCTGAAACGCTGAGGGCCTTCCGGAACAATGCATAGAAGTCGCCCGCAACCGCGGAGACTTTCAAGTTTCCCTTCCGAAACTACCGGGAGCATTCGCCATATCGTCCCGAAACCCCGCAAGACTTAGAAACTTTTGGATTTACGGAAGCCCTTCGCAAATAGCTCCCGAAACGGCGGAAGCCTTGGCGTTATTCATCCGCAATGCGGGGTTCTTTTGCGGAAGGCTTCGAGTTTCCCTTCCGCGATGCGCTCCGAAACGGCGGAAACTTTCCCTGAACCCTTCCGCAACAACGGGTATGATTCGCAAGGTGGTCCCGCGAATGGCGGTCGCACGAAAATCGAGACATTTTGACGTGACCGCAACGGGCGGTGTATTTAAGCCACATTTTAATTGCGCCAACTACCAATCTAAATGCTCGCACGTGCCTGTCTTTTATAAATATACGGTGGGGGGCTCGAGCCAATACACCATTGTTTTCGATTGGCAAAAGACGTGGAACGCCGTGCAAATCGCTCCAGCTCACCTCTCTCATCCGCACTCGCGTCCACCTCGTTCAAGCGATCCCCATGGTGCCAGGTAGGATTTTAACCTTGAAATTCGCCCCTTTTACGGTTTCCAGTTGCTATTGGGTTGTCTTTTGTTTGAAAACGATGGGTTTTGGTGGGATTTTGACGGGCAAAACACCCGTCAAGGGCTATGTTTTGCCGGTAAAATGCAGTTGAATGGAGTTCTCGTTATATAAAACAGACATTGGTTAAAACATTTTTTTTTTTTTTTGAGTAGAGACGGTTGGTGCAGGCGGTTAAACTTGTTCCATTTTAATCCCCGGGCCGCGTGCCTCGTTGTGTGCAAAATCTGTCGAAGCCCCATAGGCTTTTCATGTCCCCAGCCGAAAGCTCAGGACGTAAAAGCCCGGGCCTTTCCGTAAACCTCAGTCCCAACATGCCCTCTACCCAAGTCAAAACCTAGGAACCGATGCCATTGCCCCTGTTCAAATCCCGTGAGCGTTCAAGTTACGCGAGCCGAAACCTGAAACCATGGCCACCCGATCCTTTCCCGTCAGTATGTCTCCGGCGCCATCACCCTCGCTCGAACTAGAGCTTCCCATAGAGCACCTCGGCGAGTGCCGTACGTGACAATAGCATTCGAAGCCCTTACCGAGTCGAAAGTGCGAAAGGGGCTCCCTTGTTGTCACAGAGTCCTTCCAACCCGAGCTTCCCCGCCATTAGCCTTTCAAACCGTAGCAGTGTCGAAAATCACCCTCTTCCCCAGAGCCAAACCGAAAGCAGGTTGCTTCCATAGCGCGCTTATCCTCACAGGAGCATACTGAGCCTGCCCCTTTAAAAGAATTAAGATGGCTGAGATTTATAATGGTGTCCCTGTGAAACGAATATCACCATTTCTCCTAGGGCCGGGCCGAGAGCACACTGTCGCCGCGACACACCTATCCTCTCAGGAACACCCCAAATCTTCCCCCTTTAAAAGATTCAAATGTTTAAATTTGTATTTCATAATTGAAATGATGAATTGTGCCTCCTAAGTACACAGCTTCACATTACTCTTTATCTCATTCATGTATCAAAACAATGATGCTCTCTGTTAAAATATCACAGTATGTTGCTCAATATCATGATGACTTGTATATGGGTGCTATCAGGGGTAAGTCAAGATGTCGAAAACCAGTAAGAAGAAGGCTAAGATGACAGAAAAGAAGCCTGCGCCACTCAAAACTGAAACTTCACTCCAGGACACTAGGTGCACCACCGGTGTCCCTCCTGAAATCAGATGGGGTGACATCTACAGAATGATCCGGGACCAAGAAATCCCAGATATGTTGTTGGAGGAAGCACCGATTTATCTTAATATCAGAGCCTCAGGCATAACTAGAGCCGCTACCCGCCCTGAGTTGTTCCCCTGTGCTGAAGTGATCGGATGGATACTCCAACATGCCGATGCTGAAGGGAGAGTGATAAATGATAGCGGGAAAGTGGCTATTGCCTCATTCCAACCCGCGTATATTGCGGCAGCCTACAAATTTCTCCGTGTCCAACAAGCTCTAACTGACGAATGGTTGAGCCAAATGAATAACGTTGAGATGGCCAAGAAGATGCTAATGGCGGGCAAACATTTGAGAAAGAAAGGAAGTGATGAATATGACGTACAGAATCTGAGAGCTCCTTTCAGATTGATCGCTCTAATGCTGTGCAGAATCTTCGGCATGCCCGATGGCACAGTGTATAAGATTCAGTGGATCCCTATCATCCACTATGTGGCATTCAAGGGAACTGTGTTTGACTGGGCCACTATCCTGTCAGACAGTCTGGCCTCGATGATAATTGCTGCTAAAGAAGGACTAGCCTTGAAGAAGGCTGAATTTTTCATGTCCTCATATCTGATTGATTGTATTTTGGCCAAGATAGACTTCCCCAAATTGGGCTGCACATGGGATAGGGCCACTACCCCGGTCTATATCGCATTCAAGATGTTGTGGGCTCAGAATTACAAGCCCAGCTACAAACTCATCTCTGAGGGGTTCATCATGCCCCTATATGAGAAAATGTTCAAGGAAGAACCAAACTGCCTGTCAGAGAATGCTTTGGAAGTCCTTGAGGATTATGGGGACTTTTACTTTTCGGAGCAAGGTACCTACCTGAGAATGTTTGGAGGGACTAAGCCCCCATACATCTTGCCGCAGTATGCCATAGACTATGTGGTTCTCAAAGAAGCAGTAAGACAACTCTTCCTGGATGGGATTGGAGCAATGCTCCATAAAAAACATAAGGATTCCTTTCCCCCTCTACCTTTCTGCATAGGTGCTTACAAGTTTTTAGGGGTTGCCTCGGCCGACGAATTTGTTCAAGAGCTGAAGGCCTTCCACTTCGGTGAGGTAATCTTCCACAGGAATGACCGAAAGGGAAGAGTTGCTGAGCACTGTAAGGATATCTATGCTCACTTCGAGTACTCCCACTATCCTGATGCCAAGGAAGAGGCATTCAGAGGCATCAGCAACATGGCTGAGCTACGGATCTGTCGCCAAGGCACTGGAGCAAGCTCTAGCTCAACCAAGGCCTAGAAGACCAGCCAGCAAAAGGAGAAAGAAGTTGAGGATGCCCGAGCTCAGGAAGAGCTCAGGTTAAGAGAAGAAGCGAGGTTACAGCGGGAAGCCGAGGAAGCAAGAAAGCAGCAAGAAGCTGAAAATGAAAGACTGCGGAAAGAGGCTGAGGAAGCCCAAAAGCAGAAAGAGGCTAAGGAAGCCCAAAAGCAGAAAGAGGCTGAAGCTGAGCAGGCTGAGGCAGAAAAGAGGGTGAAAGAAGAATTGAAGACAAGGGAAGATGCCAGGGCAGGTGGATCCGGTATACAGGACATGGAAATAGACACCTCTCAAGCAGGTGGCTCTGGTGCCCAAAATAAAGGAGGAGACCCTGCTCAGGAAGTCTGGACCCCACCGGCAGAAGAAGAAATAGACATCATAAACCGACCAATTGTCCCGTACACTCCATCAGGAAAGCGTACGGTGTCCAAGTGGAATGAGTTTGTCTATGACAAGAAAAGAAAAGCAATGGTCCTCAAATCAGAAGAGAGGATCAAAAGTCCCTTCCATGAAGACATCGTTACCCACCGAGAGGTCACTATAATGCAGAATACGGACCAAGATCCCTTTGCTATGGCAACCACAACTGTAGCGACGGAAAAAGCATCCCTAGCCAATGTAGGCGTGATGGTAAGAGATAATGAATTGACAAGGAAGAAAGCTCGTACGCTTCAACAAACTGTGACTAATGAGCAAGCCCAAAGAGATCTGGCAGTGAACAAGTATAATTGCTTGTACGCTGAACATAAGGAGTTGTCAAACAAGTACAGCCAGCTGGAGGAGGAAAAGGACCAGCTAACACTCCAAATAATGATTGTAGAAGCGGAGAAGAATGGAGCGAAAGAAAAGGCTTCTCAGCTAGAAGCAGACAAGCAGACATTAGCTGAGCGGTTAGAGCAAGCTGAGAGCAAAACGATGGACATGTCTCCCTTCCATGAGCTGTCCTGCAGCATCCTGAAGCAAATAAATGACACGCAGGAGCTAATCACTGACGAGGTTTGCAAGCTCAAGGCCATGATAGTCAGATTAAAAGAAATTAATGTGGAGGCCCACAGGCTCAAAGCTAAGAATACCCGTGTCAAGGCAAATATCATAAGTCAGATGGCATGGAGAGAAGGGAAAGGGGGTTTCCCCCCGCATCTTCCATTTAAAGCTGTGGACGATTTTAATGAAGACATAGCCTTGCTGGAGTTTGGCCGAAACTGTGCCAATAAGCTGATAACCAATGTGCAGAGAACAACAGATAAAATTAACAGTCTATACCAAAAGCTCAAAGGAGTCCATGACAAATGCACATTGAGTTTCCCTTAGACCCTAGAGGACTTTCCGGAAAAGGAGCAGCGGTTGTCTCAGCTAAAGGAAGAGCTAGGCGTTCAAATGGAGTATGTGAAAAGGATTGATGTCCTGGCTATTTATGACCTCCAGCATTATATTGGTTTATCATTGTAGCTAGGGTTTTACCCCTAGCTTGTGCCAATGAGCACCTACTAAGGAGAATGGACTCCTTAGTAGCAGTTCAGTATATTAAACTAATTATGCAATAAACAAAAAATTAAATTATTTCTAATACAAGCATGAAGCATAAACACCAAAATGAAAGAATGTCTTTGTATTGATGTTACCTTGAGTGTCAAGGTTGGTGAAGCCCTTTGCAGTGTCCAAGAGGATGCTCCAAGCTCCAAGAATGCTCCTTCTCCTTCTCCAATGTTGGGGATGGGCCAAAGGTGGCTCTCAAGGTGAAACTAGTTCAAAGGTGGACTAGGGTTTCGAGAGAGATTTTGGCAGAGTAAGGGTGCTTGTGATTGTGGATATGGAATAAGGGATCTCCATCACCTATTTATAGTTTTTTGGTGGTGGAGTGCTGACCCATGGTTTTAGGAAACACATGGTTTTGGGCAGCTGTATAGGGTTTTTTCCTCCTTTTCCTCATTATTTTATATTTTTATTCCCTTTTTAGGGGATTTTTGCTATTTTTGGAGGAAAAGGGGGTTTTTTAGCCTTTTTTAGGCTATTTTGATGGTTTTTTTGGCCTTTTGGAGGCATTTTAGGCCTTTTGGAGGCTTTTTAATGGGTTTTTTGGGATTTTTAATGGAAATATGGTAGGAAAATGGACAAATGAGTCATGTAATGTGGTAAATGAGCTAGTGAGCACTTTTTGGGTGTTAACAGATTGCCCCCTGATGTGCGAGGGCAGGAGCTCATCGTATGGCCGATGGACATCATAAGTCATGAATGGTTTTCCTGGGATGTGGAGAGAAGAGAAGAAACAAACTGGAGCCCGGAACAACGATCCCGAACAACTGCAAGAGCTAAAAGTACATAACCTCAATAAAGGATGAGGAATCATCTGATCATATGGACGAGGCGGGCATTCCCATGCTCGTATCAGGATATAACATAATAACAACAATGGGGTCCAAAAATGGGGACCTGAAATATACATGACCTCAAATACTGACTGAGGAATAATCTCAATATATGGACGAGGCGGGCATACCCATGCTCGTATCAAGATACATAAATATAACTGTAAGGCCCGAAAAAGGGGGACCTGTAAGATACATGACCACTGTGTACATCATAAGAGTCCAGAGGGGACACAAATCTGGGACATACTGCTGAGTGGATCATGTGTGAACTGCAGAACTGGTGCACCGGAACAGTCAACAGTGCTACTGAGTGTGGTACCAGAGGAACTAATGAGCTGCTGGATCATAGTGACTGGGGTCATACTCTTCATGGTACACTGAACTGGAACTGATCTGGAACTGAAACTGGGTACTCAGGGAAGCACGAAACTGGATGGCTTCCGAATACAAACGCCAACGCAGCCCGGACATCCACGGGAACATACAACTGGGCGTTCCGAAGTGACTCACCAATGTGCTAGAGTCGGGGGAAATCCGGGGTCTTCGACTAAAAACTGATGGGATATAATCCTACGCGATCCTCAACGATGCGATCAAGGTGCTGAAGTCGAGCATGTGAGGAACAACCACTCGGAGAGGCAATGATGTCTCCTCTCGGAATGATCCGTAGGCACCTACCACAGATGGTGATAAGTCCAAGGCGTAGGGACCTCTGGGCCTATCCTCTGGAATAGAGGAGCTGTCGTCGACAGAGGGAGACCTGCAACTATCAAGGCAATGATGTTTCCTTGACAGGAGCACGAGGTACAAGACCGAAATGTGATAGTGCTGATGGCAGGACTGATAAACTGTGGGGGGACAACTGGGCAAGTAGAGTGGGGTGGACTCAAACTTCCTTTGTTCAGAGTATGATAATGGGAATGATCTGGCAGCATATGAAACTGACTGAGGGGAAAGGGATCATAGCTGTAATGGATCTGGGGGAATAACTGGCTGAGGGAGACTCAAGCTGGTGTAACATGGCAGGAGACTGCAGAATACTCTGAACAAAGGCGACCTAATTGGGGGTGCTGCCGAAATGACTGATCATAGTGCCATGAGGCACGGGAGGATACTTCTTCATGGGTTAAGGAACTAGAAGAAGTGTGTGGATAAAATGATACTGTCGTGTGGATTTTACGAGCCCAGGACAGTTCATGCTCGTGGTTGCTTTCAATTTTAAGGAGTCTGAAAGCGATAAGAAGACTCTGAAATGATGGAATGGTACTGTCGTGTGGATTTAACGAGCCCAAGACAGCGTATGCTCGTGGTTGCTTTCAATTTTAGAGAGTCTGAAAGCAAGTAAGAAGACTCCAGGGGGTTGCTTTTTCGTAGGTTTAGTCTCCAAGGCCCAAAGAAGCATAAAAGGATGCAATGAAGAACTCTTCTAGTCGGTGGGACTAGAGTATTCCTTTTTCGTAAGTAGTCTACCAGGTCCGGAAAAGGGTTAAACTTATACCAGATAGACGCCCTTTCAGGTACTTTAACGAGCATGAAAGGAAGCAAGATTGCTCGGCGATCTTTTCATTCTTTTAGGAGTCAGAAAAGAGCTTAACGGAAACTCCCTAAGTGCCTTTTTCGTAAAGGACTTGTCCGGCCCGAAAAAGGGATAAAATTATACCGAACAAAAGGAATGGCCAGGCAAGGAGGAAGTGTTCAATCGAGGTTTAGTAATGATGACCAAGAATGAGGGTAGGTGGGAACACTGATGGACCTCCTTGCGGGGTAGATGAAATGGTGGCAAAATAACGAAACATTTGCAGTATGACAGGAGTGAATGGCTCATGTAAAAATGTGGAACAATCCGATGGCGGCCGATGTGGCACGCAAACCGAGGCAGCAAGGTGTTAGGACACAATGTTGAAATTGTACCAGGTGAGAGCGAGAAATGATCTCAAGCATCATCACGAGCTCGGAAAAATGAATCCGGCGATATAAAGTATGTCAAAAACGGGTGACGGCCGATGTGGCACGCAAACCGAGGTGACGGGGGCATTTTGAAAAATGCCCGGAAAATCTGGAGGTGAGAGCGAGAAATGATCTCTAGCATCATCACCAGCTCGGAAAAATGAATCTGATGATATAAAATATATCAAAAACGGGCTGCGGCCGATGTGGCATGCAATACGGGGCGACAAGGTGTCGGGACACAATGTTGATATTGGTCCTGGTGAGAGCGAGAAATGATCTCAAGCATCGTCACGGGCACGGAAATATGAATCCGGCGGTGCAAATGGTGCGAAAAACGGAGGTCATAAAGACTCCGGAATGGTAAAAGGTGAGCCCACCAAGCCAAGGATGCAGTGGTGGGGAGAAATGATGACCCGTGGGGGGAGAATACTAGGTGTATCAAATCAAATCAAATCTACAAGTGATGTGTGACCTCAAAAATGGTTGAGATCACAAGTGTGAAAAAGTGAGCAAGGTTAATGAACTGCCCCCATGCTATGTGCATGGGGTTTGTGATTATGGATCACATATGTGTGGGTTTGAACAATGGGTTCATTGACGTGCTGAGATAGATGTGATGGGGAATGTTCAAAGTGATTGATCGTGCCCCCTATCCCAGGGTCGAGGTGATCTATTATGCCCCTTGACTTAGAGGTGTCAAGGTGGTGCTCTATAATGGCGGGGTCGAGACCGGGCATCCCGTTAGAGGGCCAAGCAAAGACATCACGGAACTCTTGGAAGAGTTGTATGTAATCCGCAATCTCCCGCTCGCTGCAGGAGGCTCCTAAAGTGATGAGTTCAGGGGCATATCCTGGGAACTTTGAGGGAGGAAGCGAACGTTGTTTTTGACGAACGGGGGTTACATCAGGCCATGTGTCAATGTGGTGCTCTATAATTGCGGGATCAAGACCAGGCATTTCGGTATAAGACCAGGCAAAGACATCACGGAATTCTTTGAAAAGGTGTGTGTAGTCCTCAATCTCTTGTTTACTGCAGAATGCTCCTAAAGAAATGAGTTCAGGGGCACGACCTGGAGCAGCAATATCAACTTGGATGACAGGTGAGATGTTGGCCATGTTGCCCTCCTCGAAAGCATCAGGAGCAGGAATAGGGTCCTTGAACCAGTCAACCTTGGTGGAGAGGAAGTCTTTGGATTCGACCGTGTATTGGGTAGCGGTGCTAGAGGAAGACGCTTCTGGGATGAAATAGGAACGGTGGTGCATATCATCCCAAGGATAATCCGGGGCAGTTAGGGCCTCAAGAATCTCCTCATCAGTACGGAAAGTCTGTGTCGTCAAATCGGTTGACGAGGGGGTAGTGGAAGTATTGGTTGAAGAGATCATGTAGATGGTATTAACCTCTCCGGAAGGTGAAGAGTCTGGGGGGTAGATCTCTTCAATGGTAGGTGGTGCCGTCTCAAGGTCCAGATTGTTCATCTCATAAAGAGCTGCTCTGTAATCCGGGAGATCAGGACAATGATGTGAATAGTGCCCGTAAATACCGCAGATGGCGCATGAGTGGTTGGTACGTAGGGACTTATCTTTAGGCTTAGGAGTGGGGTTTAGTTCGACAGTTGGGATGTTGGGGTCATCATCGAGCGTTTGCATGTGCTTCTGTAATGCGGGTAACTGTGGGCATTGGTGGGTCGCATGGCCCAACTCGTCACACAGCGAGCATTTGGGAGGAGCACGAAACACTGGAGGGTTCTTGACTGTCTTGGGAGGTGGGACAGCAGTGTAAGGTTGTGGACCTCTGCCCCCAGTGGGTTGAAGAGGAGGAGGAGGTGTCGTGGAGGACGAAGGGGTAGGGACCCCGGGAGGTGGGTGGGTGGTAGTAGCCATGGGTTGCACCGGCTGGAGGACGACATCTGGTGTCGGCGGGCGAACGGGAGGCGAAAGGTACCATACAGGTAATCCCAATGTTAACCCAGGGAGGCTAAGGGTAGCCATGACTGGGGCGCTTACTACTCCTGCTGGAGGAACTAGGAAGGGGATCGTATGGATCGGTGTAACACCAATGTGACTAGGTACCAATGGTGGTTTAGGCAACAAGGATGGTTGATTGTTAGGTGGTAGGATGTCATGGGACAAGGTACATAAGTCAGACATTTCGGGCGTAGATGATGGCGGAGGAATGGATTGAAAGGTGGAGGTCATCGGCGCGTCTGAGTAGACTCCAGGCCCCGTAGAAGAAACAAATGAGGTGGAGGCAGGAGAAACAGGTTGTTCAACCATGGGGAGAACATTTTCCGGTGCCGCTGGAGCACTGGGATCATAGTAGGTGAGCTGGTCAATCTTAACCACGCGTCCTTCATGGGGGAACATCATGGTGCGAAAGACAGAAGAGGCAACCGCCCGCATGGCATACATGTAGCTGCGGCCAAGTAGAAGGTTGTAATCCAATTGGGCATTGATTACCTCTATGTCAATAAGAACTGTTTTACCACCTAACTGGACTGGAACGTTGGGTAGAAGGCCTTGGGGCTGGGCCGAACGACCGTCGTAGGCACGTAACGCAGTGGTGGACTGCTGGAGAGGAGGGGATCCTAGCTTCTGCCATACAAATGTAGACATAACGCATGTGGAAGCACCCTCATCAATGATGCACCGATGGATAACAAGATTCCTAACGGAGACTGTAACTTGGAAGGCTAAGCTAGAAGGTAGGCGTGGTTCAGACTGGTCTAAATCAAACGCCATCAAATGTGAATCAGTTGGGTCAATCCCCC
Organism: Larix kaempferi; assembly: GCA_027924585.1. Lineage (NCBI taxonomy): Eukaryota > Viridiplantae > Streptophyta > Pinopsida > Pinales > Pinaceae > Larix > Larix kaempferi. The sequence goes on from BSBM01000867.1 coordinate 232,639, forward strand.
CGATGGCGGAAAGTAAAGTCTTGCGCTGGGAAGGGCAGTTCTTCAAGACTTCTAACGCAGACATGGCTGCGGGAGATTGGGCTAGGTCGTCTACAATGTTGTAGTTTGACGCAGCACGTGCATTAGGGTTATTATTGATTCGGCGCAGTGGGAAACGAGGTGCTTTCGTAGCGCCGTCTGTGGGAGGCGGAGGTATACGTAACGCCTGATCGGTGGGGTGGGCGTTAGTAGTTTTATCCGTGGGAGTGGCTTCAGAGGTGGAGCCATATTGGTTCCGACGGGTCTGGAGGTTGACGTCAGCGGATGACATCATCAGTAAGTGGTGGGTACCTGAGTCAAACATGGGTTGATCAGGGGCAGCGTAGGTGATCTGTTGTTGTTGGGGTTGCACGTTAGCTTGAGGGGCCAACGGCTGAGTGTTCACCACGCCTTGGGTCGGTAAGGGGTTTTGCAGCACCAAAGGGGGTTGCTGAGGTTGGGGGGGGTTGGGCGGTGCTTGGGGAGCCGCATGCCCTTGGCGATGGGCCTCGTCAACCCAAAGCTGCCGAGCTCGCTCCAAGTGTGGGCAAGCATGGGTGTAATGTCCATAGACCCCGCAAATAGAACAAGGGTGGTTTGTTCGCAGATTGGGGTTTTTGGCCTGCTTGGGCGGGCGATCAGGGTTTTGATTAGCGGGGGCCGCATTGTTATTGTCAGGGGGATTAGCCGGTTGACCAGCTTGGTCTGCAGGTTGGTTGTTTCCCCAATTACGGCCCTTGCCGCGGTTCTGTTGGCCCTGGTTACGTTGGTTATTCTGGTTTTGCTGCGGGTTATGTTGGGCGTAAACCTGTCCTTGGGAAACAGGTGGATTTTGAGGTTGTGCAGGTGCTGGAGCAGGCTGCGGAGGATGATATGCAGGTTGAGGCTGAGCAGGTGCAGCAACTTGAGGGGGTTGCTGATAGGACTGCGGAGCCGGTTGTGGATGTGCCGCAGGGGCTGCCTGGGGCGGATAATAAGCTGGTGGGGCTTGGGAAGGCGCAGGAGCTGAGGCAGCCTGCTGATGGTAGTAAGGCTGAGGGGCGACTGGAGGAGCATAAGCAGGAGTCGCATACCCGAAGCACTGTGGTGGACATGAGGGCCCATGGGAATGGTGATGTGTCATGGGAGCATATGAGTTGGTTGCTCCAGACTGTGAAGTAGCCCGCGACAGGTCGGGGCCAGGGGTAGGACGTGCTATAGAAAATGGTTGGGGATGCGAAGAAACACGGCCAATGATACCATCTGCAGCGTGGGATGCCCCCGGCGCATCATGTTGGGAGGACTCGCCGCGAGGGGCGTCAGGTATAATGGTATAAAGGTAACCCGACTGGGCGTAAATGAGGTCGAACTGCTGTGCCTTAAGGATGGCCTCTTCTTCAGACTGGGGTCTTTCTGAAGCTACATCCTTAGCAATGACGGGAAGCAGGGACTTGAGGAACCAATCGAGGAAGATGCGGTCATCTAATTTAATCTTGCATAAGCTACGGCGTCGACGCCACTCATGGATGTGGTCCGTGATATGGGTAGCCGTGTTTTGTCTACAAGATAGAAGGATCTCAACGCCCGCGTCATAGCGGACAGGCAACTGGAAGAACTGCAGGAAGGTAGAGGCAAGGGAGGCAAATGTGGCGTGGGTCCCATGAGGCTGCTCAATATACCACTTGGCTGCAGAGCCAGTGAAGGTGCGCTGTAAGAGACGGAGGCGAACAGAGTCATCCATAATGGAGTTAGAGGAACACCATAGGTGGAAAGACATGATGTGGTTCTGTGGGTCCTCACCGGCCTTACCCTCGAATTTAGGGATGTCAGAGGGTAGTTTGGTAGGCATATGAGGCCACATAGGGTCGTGTCGAATAGGATCATTGGTCAATCTGGCCAGGTCAGGTAGGTTGAGGCTAGCCATGAATGGCAAACTGGAAGAGGGCTGTGACACAGTAGTGCTATGGACCAAGTTGGGGCCAGTGCCCCCAAGTGGAGGGACAAGATTTAGGGTGGTGCCCCCAAGTGGGGGAACTGAGGTAGTGGAGGATGGTCCAGCACCACCATGGGTAGTGTGAGCCACTGAAGTAGTGGGGATAGGTATTCCCGCTGTGGGAATAGGTACCGTGAGGGGAACGGTAGATGGTTGCCCCATGGAGGGCATACCAAAAACAGGTGTAGTAACTGGTGTAGTGGTGGATGTGCCACCAATGGTCCCTATGACAAATGGAGTGGAAGTCGTGCCAGCCATGGGGCTAGTAGGGGCAGTATAAATAGGGTTCTCAGACTCTTCGTCAGAATCAGAGGTAAAGTAAGGTGCGTCAATATCTGGTGACGGAGACCTACGTCGCTGACGGGTGGAGTCAAGTGACAAGGCTCTAGATCTGTGATGAGTGGTATCAACGGACAATGATCGGAATCTATGACGAGTGGTGTCGAGAGAACCGTGCTGTGGGGGCTCGCCCCTGAGGCGCCGAGAATGTCTCGGGGACTCAATGGTGACAGATGGTGTCTAAATCTCTGTGGGTTGAGGTGAGTATGAAAAACAGCTCAAAAAATCCCAGTGCAACCGAGTGTGCAGAAGGAGAGCTAAAAAGCAAGGCACTCAGGCCAACAACCAACTCAAAACACCCACTGCAACAGCTGTGCTACAATAGGTGGAGTAACAACAAAGATGGTCAGAATACCAACAAGCAGCAGGTTTCCTAAAAAAGAAAAATGGTGGACTCACTAGACCAAGGGAGGTAAAGGAGCATGCAAACACCTAGCTAAAAGTATTCTGACTTAACTAAACATATCCTCTGCAAGGTGATGAAATCCAAGTCAGACAATATGAGTAGGAAAGCCAAGTGGCTATGATATCCCCCTACCGGGAGGGATACCGGGTAGTCAATCCTAGAAGAAAGGCAACTAAGATACCCCGTTCATGACACGTCCAGAAAGGTGAATCTGCCGTTTAGTTCGTTGACCGCAATACCCCTATACAGGGATATCCCGCGAACCGCGAAAGGTAGCCCTTCGGTTACTGAATGGAGTGCGGTATTCCACTCAGGCCTCCGGAACCAGTCTCCCGACTTCAACCCTCCTAAGGGAGAGGCCCTCTGATAAACTGGTCGTGACCGTGCCAAAAAGTACTAGGGGATTTTGGTTCCCTAGTTGGACAACAACTATGTCTCAAGTGAAATGACCAAGGGGTGTTATTGGAAGCCTATCCCCCTGATCCTACCTAACTACAATGATTCTTTAGTGTTCCCCAAGTGGGGTTAGAATGTTGGTTTAGTTAGGTACTTTTTAAGGCTCACTTGATTTAATGTGACAGAGTGTGTGCTCGTGAGGTGTTAAACCCAAAAACAGAAGTGCCACAAGGGAGGGCAACTTCCAATCTATCAATAATGCTGAAATTGATTCTTTTAATTTGCAAAATTTTCTGAAAATAAAAATACTGAAATTTTAAAAAGATTCTGTAAAAGGAACAGAAATTATGTTGCAGAAAGGCTGTAAGGAAGTAGGCTGCAGGTGGGACAGAGGGCTGTTCAAATGTAGAAAATATTGCAGCAAGAGGGGCTGGGCTCAAAAACAGGAAAAGAGCAGAAATCAGATCGCGGGTCTGTGGCGGGTCAGAACAGGCCGACCGCGGGTTTGAGGGCAACAGCGGCGATCAGGTCGCGGCTATCGGGCCAATAGTTGCAGTCGGGACGCAGGAAACAGGGGACAAGGCACAGTCGGGTCGCGGCTATCGGGCCAACAGTGGCAGTCGGGACGCAGGAACAATGGAAAAACAGACAGTCGGGTCGCGGCTAAAAGGCTAACAAGCGCAGTCGGGACGCCCGAAAGAGGCAGAAAGCCGCAGTCGGGATGCAGGAAAAAGGCCGACAAGCGCAGTCAGATCGCGGCAAACAGGCTGATTAGCCACGGTCGGATCGCAGGTAACAGACTTGAATCCGCCGGCAGAGCGTCGGAAGCAGTCTGAGAGCCACGGTCGGATCGCGGGTAAAGGCCTGAAAGGCGCGGTCGGGACGCGACTGCAGAGGGAAAAGACGCGGTATGCGGCGGCCGAAAGGGACAGCCGAAAGTAAAAAATTCAAAACGGAAACCAGAAATTCGAAAACTAGTGGAGTCGCCAAAACTGTAGCTAGGGTTTTACCCCTAGCTTGTGCCAATGAGCACCTACTAAGGAGAATGGACTCCTTAGTAGCAGTTCAGTATATTAAACTAATTATGCAATAAACAAAAAATTAAATTATTTCTAATACAAGCATGAAGCATAAACACCAAAATGAAAGAATGTCTTTGTATTGATGTTACCTTGAGTGTCAAGGTTGGTGAAGCCCTTTGCAGTGTCCAAGAGGATGCTCCAAGCTCCAAGAATGCTCCTTCTCCTTCTCCAATGTTGGGGATGGGCCAAAGGTGGCTCTCAAGGTGAAACTAGTTCAAAGGTGGACTAGGGTTTCGAGAGAGATTTTGGCAGAGTAAGGGTGCTTGTGATTGTGGATATGGAATAAGGGATCTCCATCACCTATTTATAGTTTTTTGGTGGTGGAGTGCTGACCCATGGTTTTAGGAAACACATGGTTTTGGGCAGCTGTATAGGGTTTTTTCCTCCTTTTCCTCATTATTTTATATTTTTATTCCCTTTTTAGGGGATTTTTGCTATTTTTGGAGGAAAAGGGGGTTTTTTAGCCTTTTTTAGGCTATTTTGATGGTTTTTTGGCCTTTTGGAGGCATTTTAGGCCTTTTGGAGGCTTTTTAATGGGTTTTTTGGGATTTTTAATGGAAATATGGTAGGAAAATGGACAAATGAGTCATGTAATGTGGTAAATGAGCTAGTGAGCACTTTTTGGGTGTTAACAATCATCACTCCACAACCATCTGCTGAAGGAAGTGCATCAAGCTGCAATAGCAGAAGTTCAAAGCATTAAAGAAGAACTCAGGAAGAATGTGACTTCTCAGAAAATCTTGTTCCCAGCTGCAGCAAACATAGTCATAAGGGACACAGGTGTGTGGTACAGCTACATAGCAGAGGAGGACAGGAAAGCTGCAGCAACAGCAGGAGTAGCAGTAGATCCAGGATCTTCTCTCCCAGCAGCCTCTTCCCCAGCAATGGCAGAAAGTCTGGCCATTTCAACCCCCCCTTCCCAATTAGAAGCAGCATCAGCAGGGGATTCGAGGGTCTCTTCCCAGGCAGCATCAGTAACAATTAACTTGGGCGACCCTCTGCCAGCAGAAGCTCACGCACAGGAATGAAGTAAATTGAATTCAGTTGAGCAACTCTCTTCAGCCAAGCACGTGTCTAGCAGGGAAAGCGTGGGTGTTAGCATTATTTCTGCTATGTATATTCTGTTAAACTTTCGAACATGTAAGGCGTAAGCCATGGGACAGTTGTCCCTATTTTTTTTGTCAAAACAATTTTGTAAAAGAAGTGGTCATTTTTTGGTGGTCGGTTATAGAAGAAACTCCTGCAATTGACAAGTGGAAGGTGCTAGGTGGCAACCCAAATGGCATAATTGTAATTATAAATAGTAGCTAGGAAGAATAGAGAAGGACTTTTGGCAGGGAATGAAATTTTGAAACCCATACGAGCTATCTTGTATCGAGCCTGTAAAATTGAATTTTCTAATAGAAGCCACGGGAGATGGACGTTTTGCATGGGATGTTGGACGGCTGTATGTTGGACTATTCTAATGACTACTGTTCTGTAATGTGAGATCATTCTTACCATCTGAACTATTTCTTTGTATTAATGATTTTGCTCCTCCCTGTGCATACGATTTTCTCTATTTTGTGAACAATGAATGCGTTTCACATTAAATCAGGAGCTACCTGCTGATGTCTTTATCATTGCTGTAGATTTCTATTCTAGATCGAATGGCTAAATGTTCTTTCTTCAGGATAACTCATGTGGCTCATTGTTCATGCCTTTAAATTGCTCCTTGCAGGGATCTTTAAGTTTAATTTCAGTTTGTTACATTTATATCTGTTTCTTTATTCTTTCTACGTAGATGAAATAAATTTTTTGACTTTTTCTGTTTTATGAGCAATAGATGCATTCCATGTTGAATTAGAAGCTATCTTCTAAAGATATTTATCTTGCTGTAGCTTTACTTGTGAGAATTAACAGTTATCTATTCTTTCCTTACGTTATTTGTTACAACTAATTGCTCATCCCTTAAGCGTGTTCCCTGCAGGGATAGGTTGATTTACTCCAGTTCCTAGACTTAGATCTGTTTTAGTTGCATCTAGATCGAATATAATTTAGGCACTTGCATCTCATTTAAAAGACATAAAACCCAAAAGAAAGGTGGATCGGGCCATAACCGGTAGAATTGGATTTAAATTCCAAACCCACAGTTGCCGGAACCGCTAACCAGACGGATTCCCTACACCAAACGGGAGATAGTCTAATTGGGACCATCTCTCAGGGAGAATCCCTTTCTGATTGATGCTACGATATCCGAGGCATCAACAAGGCCTTAGTCCACAAGTCAAGCCAACCTATCGCAAGCCAAATCCCAACACCCAAGCACTAAGCTAACAAGGTATATATATCATTCATATCTCATCGAAGTGGATGGTGAGACTTTCTGTATTTAAACAATAAGAGGATTTTTTAGTCTTATCAATGTGGGATAAATCCCTGAGATAAAAAAAAAAAAAGTGAAACAGAGTGTTTGCATGATAAGCATTAACGCCAAGTTTAAAGAAGGATATCATGCCATTTATCCAAAAGCCAGTTTGCACAGAAACTTGATGTCGTGTTGATAATTGAAAAAGGTAAAGAAATATGTTGGCATATGCAAATAGTTGGAAAATGAGACATTCTCATCCTCCATAATCGTGGGTCCAATTTCAGTCTGCTCATGATAAATGCAACTCCAAGATTTTTCAGGGATGGAGCATGGTTCTTTTGTTGTCTCTTGTAGTCAAGCATCATTGGTTTTAAATGATCACATTGTCAAAGAAGAAGAAAGTCAACAATTGACGAGTTAAGCTTGCAGGTGTCCCGAAAGATGTAATAGGTGGCAAAGGTTCTGTAGCTAAATGCATCGATCTCAATGATGTAGGCTCTACCACAATCGATACAACGCAACATTCAAAGTGACAAATGCAGAAAGTTTAAGAGGCGATTGAGTCATTAAAACTTGTAATATAGTTGTATGAAAGTGTAAGTGCAAAAATAAAGGAGAGATCGGAGGTTCTTTGTGACAAACAACAAGCGAATTGTTTATCACATGACATTGGTTAAAGGAGGAGAAGTCAATGATCACTTAGGCATTCAAGGTCAAAAGAAGAATAAATCAATGGATGGTGTTTATTTTGCGCCCGAAAAATGCTCGGAGGAGAAAAGAGGTGAGTGGTAGCGAAAAATATACCATTGGCCACATGTTAAATGAAGATGCATTTCGCATTTTAAAAAATGGTTAAGGGAAACCACCCTCAATGAATCCGAAACTGCCTTAAGTTATAGCCTTAGATGAGATCAATGGTGCAGAATATTTGTAGGGAATGCAAAAGCCCAATGTGAATGGAGACAATATTAAAAAATACCCATAGGTGTTTGCGAAGTTACAAGTCCAATATTATTCATTGTGTAGAGGGGATTTAAGGTTTGAGGAATAGAAACGACGGTCAACAATAGCGAAGAGAAAACAAGTCAATATTTCAAAGCTTGACAAGGCTTTTCCACTTCATTTTGTTGGCCTAAAGGGGGTTCTCTTTACACACACAAGCCTTGAAACTTTTGATGAAGTTTCTTCTTATGCTATAAATGAATTTGAGAAGCTTCTCATACTTGGACCTAATTCAGATATTGGGTTTGGTTTGGATACATTGGTAGATGGTTCCACTAGTAGTGAACTCTTGGTTCTCCATATTGTGTCCATTCTAATATTTATAGCTCATAACATTAGCGAAACTGAAAACAGAAGTTTGTTTTATGATGAAATTTTGCAGCAATTTGTCTTGTTTCAGAATACTTTTATTGCTTCCTTTGACTTTGCAGACATAATTATAAAATGCGAAAGTGCATAAGGCCTAGGGGTTCCTATATCAAATGGATTGCAGTATGCTTAGACTCTACGGGAGAAGAAGGTGGAAGTAATTTAAGTCATCATTTTCTTAAATGATGTACATAGTTTCGACAGGCCAGAAACTGATTTTGAAATGTTTCTGAACTAAGAATGCCTGTTATCTATTGTGAAGTTCCTCACAGATGAAGAATGACTCGACAACTCAAACATAATTATTGTTTCTCCATTTCGAAGCCTTATTGAGACAAACTTTAATTTCTTGAAACTTGTTGAAAATTTTTCTTATAAATTATAATGAAGTGGTTTAGGGAATGTCAAGCCAATGGAAGAAAAAGTTGTTTGTCCAATGACAGGAAATAGAAGCATTTCATTGGAAAATGGCATCATTTTTGGGAGTGATACATAAGTTGTTGCAGAATATGAAATTGATGGAGCATCAGAAAGAAAATACTCTTATGAACATGGTAATGAGCAGAGAAGGACCAGGATACATATGGTATACAGACTTGGAGAAGGTCTTTCTAGTTTTAGAATCATCCAGGGTTTTTGTAACTAAACATTCAAAATAATAGACAATTTGAATTACACAATCTCAAATGAGGAGCATCCTTGATAGCTGGTTACATAGGGGTAGACTTTTAATTAATTTAAATGAGATGATGGCGTCGAGGTTGCTGGATACGAGGATATAAAGCTTTCCACTTGCAAAACTCAATCCTGGAATATAGGAAAAACATCACACTTGTTATTTTCTAGCTGTTATATTGTTAGTAGTTGCTCGAGCTGTCCCAACCAACTCGTAGTTAGTTAGTCTAGATAACTTTTGTCTATTTTTAGAAGATTTTCATGGGTTTTTTTTGGAACACATAGCATGTAAAAAATATAAAGATGAAAAGACAGAGAAAAATAGGGTTCAACTTCTAGTGAGGAAGAGACCATTTTGGGTGATTGAATTGTATGAGAGATCTCTCTTTGGATTGGAAGGGCTAGCTTCTAATCCTAAAGGTTGGTTTTAGGTTACCTCGGGGTTTCCTTGATACATCCCAAGGTAAAATCTGAGTGCTAACATGGTCCTAGGATTAATAATGTTCTAACACCCCCCCTTATGCTAGACTTATGTAGCCAAAAAAAAAATGAGTCCTTCACAACTAAGGCTCAAGTCACCTCTTACAATTTCTTTTAGTCCATGTAACCAAGGTAAGGAGGAAAACCACATGGGAAATAAAACCTCCCCTCTAAAATGGACATGAAACAAAATCTTGAAAATGTACCATTATTCACCATGCATCACCCACCCCAAGTAGTAATCTAAGGTAGGTGAAGGTCTTTTCAGTGAAACTCTTGGTGAAGATATCGACAGTTTGCTCAGTAGAAGGGAAATAATGCAAGGCAATAATATTGTCATGCACCAAGCCTCTAATGTATTCCATGTGTATCTCTATGTGCTTGGTCCTCTTTATCTGTACTAGATCAGTGGATATCTTGATTGCACTTTGATTATCACACGAAATGACTCTGGGTGAATTAAATGCAAATCCAAACTCTCCAAGAATTCCTTGCAACCACACACATTGTGTAGTTGCATTCACTACTCCCCTGTATTCGACCTCAACTGATGATAATGAAATAGTGTGTTGCTTCTTGCTATACCAGAAAATGGGACCATGTGTAAGCATAAAGACATAACAAGAAGTGGACTTCTGGTTAGTTCTATCTCCATCCCAATCTAAATCAGTAAAACCGACTAGTTCAAGTGATGAACCAGCTACATAGTGTATCTCAAATTACATGGTTCCTTGAACATAACGCAAGATCCTTTTGGAATCCTTCCAATGGATCTCATTAGGCTCTTTCATTTATATTGCAAAAACACTTACTGCATAAGCCAAATCTGGTCAAGCGTGAGTGAGATACAGCAAGCTCCCAACTAGTTGTCTATACAGTCAACTGTCCACCAATGGTGAGGAACCCCAATCATGAAGCTTTTCCCCTGAAAGGAATGGAAAATTAGAAGCCTTTCATTTGGAAATTTTGTATTTCTATAGAATATCTGAAGCATAATTTTACTTTGAAACTATGATCCCTTCATCAGATTGATCAATCTCCAAACCAAGAAATTGTTTCAACAATCCTAGATCTGACATGGATAATGCACTATGTAATGTAGCTTTAACTGAGCCTATTTCTTCAATGCAAATACCAGTGATCAAAATATCATCAACATACAGTAAAATAAGCAAAATAGAGTCACTAACATGCTTCATTTAAACATTTGGATCACATTTGCATCTCTCAAAACCTTGTGATAGCAGAAAATTGTCCATCTCGGCATACCAAGCTCTAGGAGCTTGCTTGAGACCATAGAGGGACTTCTTCAACCTGCACACAAGTTTAGGATCATCAATAAAACCTTCAGGATGCTGCAAATAGATATCCTCATGAATATCAAAAAGGAACTCTTCACATCCATGTGATGAACCTCCCATCGCTTGGAAGCTGCAATGGCCAAACCTAGCATGATTGAGTCCATCTTTGCCACAGGTGAGAATGTATTTGTGTAGTCAACTCCATGGACTTGAGAGAATCCCTTAGCTACCAATATGGACTTATAATTTAGATTAGAACCTTCAACAACCATATTGGTCCTATACACCGACTTGCATTGCACCAGTTTCCTCTTGGAAGGAAGAGGGACCAACTCCGAAGTTTCATTGTCATGGAGAGACTTAATCTCTTTTTGCATGGTTGTTTGCCATATTGGATCATTTTATGCTTTTTTATATGACTATGGATCATATCTAGCCATGATAAAAACCTCCTGTGAATATTTGAATCATAATAAGACAATGCATTGTTAAAATGTGATCTAGTATTCCTAGGTTCTTTTGGATCACCTACAAGTTCACCAGCTGCTTGTATGGTTTTCTCATCCCACTTGGGCCTTGTAGGAGGGTCATGATATGCATGAATTTCATCATATTCATACTCAACATTAGAATCAGAAATATCAAAAAATGAAGCATGAATTACATCCTCTTCAGGTGGGGGTTTTGATCACTCCCCTTCTTCTTGGTCAGCTGCATGCATGGGCTCTTCTTCGAACTGAACACTCCTCTCAATGAAGGTATTTTGAGATGAGGGTTCAAATAAATTGTATCCCTTTGCATATTCTACATATACAACCATGATGGAATCCTTGCTTTGGGGATGCAAGGATTTTCTTTTCTCTGGAGGTATTCTAGCCCTTGCTCTTGATCCAAACACCCTGAGGTGAGACACATCAGGCTTGTGTCCCATCCAAGCCTCGAATTGAGTCTTTCCTTCCCAGGATTTGTGTGGTACTATTTTATGAAAATATGCATCACAATTAATGGCTTCAACCCATATTTTAGGATACAAGGACTTAGCCTCCATCATTTAGGCATCCATCTCCTTCAATGCTCTATTCGTGCACTCTGCCACACCATTTTGTTGGGGTGTGTAAGGCAAAGAATGTTGTATTTGAATGCCATATTCTTCACATAGATATTGAAGGTCCTTCTTGACATATTCCCTTCCATTCTCCCACTTAATTTCTCTACAAAATATTTGAAAACTTTGAAAGAATGGAAGAGTTCAAATTTTAGCTTGAGAAAGAATGCCCAACAATATCTTGAAAAATCTTCAATGAATGTTAGGACATACTTTGAGTTTCCATAGGAAGGTGTAGGAATATATCCCATCATATCTGAATGGACCAAACCAAGAGGATGAGTAGCTCTCCTTTCCTTTCCATTCTCATACTTGTGCTCTGTATGCTTCTCGACAATGCACCCCTTGCAGGTACCTTTGGAAAATATGATGCTTGGAAGTCCTTGAACCATGTTTTCTTTGCTCAAGGATTGAAGATATATGTATTTGAGGTGTCCAAAACTCTCATGCCAAAGTACACTGAACTCATTAGCATGTGACAAAAGAGAATTAGGAGAGGAGTAAGAAAGAAAGTGTGAGAACTTGTACATTCTTGACTCATGATCTACAACACCAACTGCTACCACTTTTCCTATAGAAACTTCAAAAATTTGCACATCTTCTTGATTGAAAATTACTCTCTTGTCTGAACCAGTGTGGTTCATTTGGTAAATAGAGAGGATATCTGTTGAAAGATCAAGCACATACAGCACATTGTTGAAGTATCCATCGTCTAAACTGATCTTCCCAATGCCTTTCGTTCGGATCTCTGAATCATCACCAATGAGAATGGGAGGACCATTGTAAGGTGAAAGAGTAGAGAAAGTTTCTCTTGTAGAATCCAGGTTCCTTTAGGAACCTACATCTATCATGAAAGAAGTGGATTTTGAGGTACTAGTCATCAATGCATGGCATCTCTCCTTCTCTTCAGAAACACCCTCCTTCTTTAAACTTTATGAAGAGGAAGATTGTTTTTCTGGAGGAGATGGGTCATCATGTCAATGGTATTCTTCATGCATGCACTTTTACGGTGACGACCCTTTTGACAATAAGTGCATTTGTTCTTCTCCTTCTTCTTTCCTTTCTCATTGACAAGGTTCAAACCCCCTTCAGAAGATCTGGGTTTCTCCTTGTCTTTCTTCTTCTCTTGCTGCTTCAAACATTTGGGCTTTGGCTTCCCCTTTGCTTGATTTGCATCACCAACTTGTATTGGAGAAAACTCACTATGGCTTGGGAATACCACAACAGACAGATGACTACCAAAAATCTACTCAATTCTCAAAGCAATGCTATTATAAATGACAATGTTAAGATAATGGAGAAATGTAACCAACCTCGATCCAACGTTCGATGTAGATCCCTGTTGGAGCTTTCAATCCACGCACTTGTAATCTGCAAATTAGTCTTGACAGCCAATATCCAACAAGTACATATAATATATAATTGACATTAACATTATCAATAACAATGGTCCATAATATCATAAGAAAATGTAACCCAATGTATAATAAATGACATTCACACCATGAATGGACGAGAATATGAGTATTTCTATTAATGAACAAGAAGAAGTACAAATTGATATGACCTCTTTCCAGTAACCAATCTGAACCAAGAGTTAGATCAATCCACTTGTGCCTCCACCACTTCAATCCTCCATGAATGGCAAACTCAAACTAGAAGGAGTTTGGAAGGTGAACATAAGAGGTTCACAACTACAAGGATCAATGAGTGCAGACTCAAGATAGGGAAAAAATCCACTAGAGTTCCTTTACTATTCTCTTCTCCCTCCCGTCCATAAGCCATATGTGCTCAATATATAGTCCTCTCAAAGGTAGGTGAAAGGACTCATCGAGACGTTACTTGGGTAGATGGAGAGCCAAAGGTCACCCAATGACCTCTTTTTGGGAGTAAAAAGTAATTAATAGTGGTTTTTATCATTTTACTTGATACTCATGGGCTATAATGATGCAACTCACAAGTACGCATGCTATAGTGATGCAACATGCAGGTAGGAATAAAAATAGGGCAAACTGGTATCATTAAAGGATAAAAATGGATCTAAGTCACTAAAATGGATCCTGCAGGCCAAAGAATGTTGATGCTCACAGGGTGGAAGATTTCTATGTAACAGATGCCCCCTAATGTGTGAGGTCAGAGACTGAAATGTGCTACGATGGCCGAAATACATTATAAAACTCAGAAGTGGAGTGATGGAGACACAAGTGGAAAGAGTAGCTCACTCGTCATAATACAATAGTATCTCTGAATACATATTGGTATAGTACAACAGTCTGATACAATGGCCATGAATATGCAGTATATAGTGAATACATGTCATTAATGATCATAGCCATGATCCCTCTACAGTAAGATATGGTCTTCTACTGAAAAGAAGACAACTAGTGCAAACTGGAGGTACAAATTGGTTAATTCTAAGAGGTGATATCTTAGATGTAAAGTCAAAGTCATATGTAGCATACTGAATGCCACAATCGCCTGGGGTCTTCTACACAAGTATTCGACGGTGCAAGTCCCATCAAGTGAATAAAGGAGTTGAGGTCGAACCTGATGAGACATTGTCTGATTAGTAGTCAATGATGTATACCGTTAACAGATGCGAGATGACCCATCAATAATGAAAATGGGCATCAAGGCACATAGCACAATCAGAGTGTGAATAAATGGGTTGAAGTCGAACACTAAGATGAATCCATCAATCAGGGGACATTGATGTATTCCAAAAACTGTCGATGGTGAGAGAACCTGCCACTAATGACTGCAAGCCTCAAGGTACTCAAATGAACTCTAAGCCTCAAGTCCCAGAATAAATGAGTTGAAGTCGACGGAATGAAACTCGTTGGAAGGAGGGCATTAAGGAATCCCCCATCAACCAACACAAGGTACCAGCAATGCTGAAAGATTTGGAAGATCTCAGGTGAAACAGACTGACTCAATAAGGATGGCCGACACTGGTTCAGGATTCCTTTGAACAAGAGCATGAGCATATGGATAGACTCGGGCAGCATAGACTTGACATAAACTGTGCAATGTAGGAGGCATTACAGAGGGCTCCATAATGACTAGAAGCTTAACCAATCGATGGAGAAAACTGAGAAACAAGTACAACTCCTAAGGCCCAACTATAGTCCCGACTCATAATGTACAGAGTGGAATGAATGCTCTGTTCAAAGGCGACATAACAGCTGCCAACAAGAAGTAGTAACCATAATCCCGTCCGGATTTTTGGAATATTTGATTTTTTTGGTCATTTTCATATCTGGGAAAATCTTGAAAAAAAATAAAATATCTTATAGCACAACAAGTGAGGGAACAAGTGTCAAATAACTAGCAGACTAGTCCCAAGCAGTGGAACATACCTATGCTCAATGCAAGGAAATGCATGCAGGATGTGGACACTCAGGGGTGTGTTCCCTCAAGTTTAAAGGGTCATCAAATTCTCAAGGGAAAATATATAAGTTCTACAGGGCTCGATAGGGAAAAGTGCTCAAGCACCAGGCTATCAATTGAGTAAGTGGGAGCCGGCACAAGGCTCAAGCGGCAAGCAGGATAATGCAATGCAATCACAACTAGACATAAAAGAGAAGTCCTTTTTCGTAAAGTTAGTCTCCTCACCCAAAAAAGTGTAAAACAATGAGAGAAGAACTCTTCTAGTCATGTATGACTAGAGTATACCTTTTTTGTAATTAATCCACAAAGGTACGGAAAAGGGGTAAACTTATACCTAGGTGGATGAAGCTTCAAATTGTTTAACAAGTCTGAAATAACAACTATACTCGGCAATCTTGTTTGATTTGAAAAATTCTAACAAGGGCTTAAAAAGACTTTGTAAAAATATTTTCCGTAAAGGTTTAACGAGCCAGAAAAAATAAACTCGTGACCTCCTTACTTTTTTTAACGAGCTCAAATAAGATATGGAAGAATGCTTGTAATGAGAGCAGACGAGTGTCAAGGACATGTGAGACTAGTTCCAAATGAATGGGGCAAAGCTATGCATAATGCAAGGAACATGAGCAAGATAAGGACACTAAAGGAGTGTCTACCAATTCCGATAGTAATAGGTTCAAATGCATCATAACAATGGAGAGGCCTAAACCTATATGCAAGGTCCCGAATATGCCTGCCATGGCCGGAGAAAATGTCGAAAATGACCAGTAACCAAGTATAAGTACAACTAAAATCTTGTCTCGAAGAAACATAAATGCCAAGATCATCTCTAAAATGTATGTAAAGAAAAATCTGATACAAGTCATCGCGGTAGAAACATTTTCAACTTCACTATTGTTAACCTCAGACATAACGCAGGTAGAGCTATCCAATGAAGGTGCCATAGTACCAATACCTGAGGGATCAAAATGATCATCTTCAAAATGAAGAGCAAAGACGAAGGATGTGAAGGAATCTGCAGTAGCAAATTCATCATCACATGAGTTGAAAATTCTAGAAGTAGAATCGAACTCATCAGGATCACCGATATGCAGATCTATAGGAGAGATCAAAGACTCATCAGACTCAAATGTCAAATCAGGGCTAGATGAGACTGTGAATGGATCCAAATTCAATTGGTTAGCAAGTTGTATTAAAGGCTCATCTTGTTCAATAATATCAAGGGGAGGAGGGGAATGAGATCTATGATAAAGATCCCCCCACGACTTGTCATCACCACCCATGGCCTCAATAAAAAATTCATCTGAAGGTAAAATACCATCGAGGAAACCATTTGAACAAGATAGGTCAACTGCACGCGTGGGAAGCATAACGGGATCTTCCTCTACTATCCATGAAGAAGAGAGATCCGAATTTGCAATGGTTTGTTGGATATGATCGTAAGTGAGCTCCGCTACAGATAAAGGAATAGACATCCTGACATGCGCAATGTCTCCAGAGGTGGAATTCGTGGATGGTAAAGTCCACGGATCATCTAAATAGGAGGTCCGGAATAACATATTATTCAAAGGAGGAGACGCATTGTCAGTAATGGTTCTAATAAAATTCACAGGCGCATAATGGTTAAAAGTTCCCATCAATGAGGAGTACATTCCAACACCTATGTTCCCAATTTCTAGCTGAGAATCATAAACTTGCGGGACTATAGATCCCATAGATGCTATGGAAGGAGTGCCAACATAATCCAACTGATCGATCATCACAATCTTGCCTTCATGGGGAAAGCAGATAACCCTAAATACAATAGACGCAACAACCTTCATAGCGTACATCCAGTTCCAACCCAGTAAAAGGTTGTAGTCGATGGGCGCATCAACCACTTCAACTTCAATAGGCACGGACTTACCTCCTAAGGAGACAACAAGGGAAGCGATAATTCCATGTGGTGTAAAAGACTTACCGTCGAATGCAGTGAGTGTAGTTCTAGACGCGAGTAGAGGAGGAGAGCCAAGAGCTTTCCAACAAGTTAACGACATTACTGATGCAGAGGCACCTTCATCAACCATAGTACGTTTGACGAAGCTTTTAAGGCAAACCACCTATATTTGAAAAGCCACGTGGTAAGGTAAGCGAGGCTAGACATCAGTAGTATCGAACTTGATAACACTAGGATTTCCCCCATCCTGAACTCCTAACGCACTCAAAAGGGCATGCTTCTGAGAAGGACAGGCTTGAAAAACCTCAAGAGCCGACATGGCACACGGAGTTTGGCCCAAATCTTCTATGATGGAGTAGTTATGGGAGGCTTGAGCAATAGGATTATGCATGGAACACTTGAGAACACCTTTCGGTATCCACAGCATAATAGAGGGCTTATCGATATGCAATGAATTGTCAGGAGGAGGGGGAGGCTCATTCCCCAAACTTGGTTGTGGTGCACCATAATCGCATTGACGAGTAGCAACACAAATCTCTGACTGAACCATATTCACACATCCATAACCACTAGTATTGGAAGAAGATGTTTCTGTTTCATTAGTACCATAACTAGTGGTGGGAGCATGTGAAGCCATGTTTTGATGATGAGGAAGGGCATCCTTCAACACAACTGGGATCTGTGCCAAATTGTTTGATGCTTCTTCAATTAGAGGACATAATTGAGTAAGATGATCCTCCCAACAAAGCTTGTAAGGGAATTTCACCTTACGCCTAGGTTTACGATCCTCGCCAGCATTACCGCCTTCCCGAGGAGGGTTGGCATTCTCTTTACGAAGAGTATTACAATGGCTGTTGTTATTACTTCCATTGTTTCAACCCCTACAATTATTTCTCCCCTTTTTCTTACCACCAGGTTGCTGGTTACCCGACGGTTTTGTTGATTGCACATTGTGTACATCAGACGACAGAGTGGAAGTGGACAAGGTGTGTAACTGTCCGGGAGCAGACTGGTTTAGTGACAAATTTTGCATTTGATTAGATACCAAGTCGACAGGGCTAGTGCATGTGGACCCCACGATGCCATCGGCATGTGGTCCAGGAACTGACATAGGCTCATGTCTTGTTCTCGGTGCATCAGGAATAATGTCATACAAAATGCTAGACTGAGAATAATGTAGATCTAACTACTAGACTTTCAAGATAGCTTCTTCCTAAGTCACAATGCCGGACATTGAAACATTCTTAGCAATGTATGGGAGTATATACTTAAGAAACCATTCCAACAGGAACTCTGGAGGAATGTTGGCTTTCACTAATCTCTTCTATCGATGCCACTCTTGAACGTGGTCAGAAATATCTGTGGCCTTATTCTAATGGAAGGTGGAAAATAACTCAGTACTAGTATCATAACGAACTGACAACTGGAAATGGTCTAAGAAAACCAAAGCAATCTTGTTGAATCCCCTATAGGTGTTTCCGGGCAACTTCACATACCACTTCGCGGCTGCCCCCATGAGGGTGCATTGAATAGTCGTAAACGAATGGAATCATTATTCAAAGAGTTGGAGGACCACCAAAGGTGAAATGTCGTGACATGATCTCCTAGGTCCTCACCACCTTTCCCCTCAAACATCGGAATGTCCAAAGGGAGCTTGGTAGGGACTGGGGGCCAAGTAGGGTCGTGACATACCGGATCATTTGTGAGCTTTGAAAGATCTGGGAGATACAAGTGTGCAAGGAACGGGAGCTGCAGCTGGAAAGCTTGATTAAAATCCCCCATAAAAGGTTGGTTAAACGGAACTGTGTTATAGGATGGACCAAAATCTTGACCATGAGGGTTAAACTACTGATAGTGAGGACTTAATGGCCCATAAGCTTTTCCATGGCCATAGGATTGATTGTTGATGTATATGTAACTTCGGAATGTATTTCATCTATGTATTTCATATATATTTATTGTACCCTTATTAGAGATGTGTTATTCCTCTATAAGGAAGTATCGTCATGTGGATTGACAAGTGTCACAAGTGTGTGTACTTGCCGATGGGTTATTAGACCACCATGTGTGGGGTCGGCCCTGAAATATATATTATATTGTGGATGTATCTAGATAGACAAGTCGGCCCCATAGTGTAATTGGGCAAACAGGTTAAGTATAAATAGAGATCAAGAGATCTCTAGTTGGATCATTCGGAAAGTCATCTCTCTCTCACTCAGAAAGTGGCGCACTAGTGAGGAGGAGGATCATCTGCTACTAGGAGACTATCTCAATGTATTTTGGTTGTACTTTGGTTGAGCCATTGCTCTCTCTATCTCTGATGAAGTTGTGGGGTTTTTCACCTTGGGGTTTTCCCCATGGAAACTCTATGTCTCTTGTCTCTCATGCTTTTGATTCTTGTGATGCTTGTGATGCTTATTGTGATTGTTATGCATTGATATACTGTATATGTTATTCTCTCAATAAAGATCCTAGAGTATTGTGAATTAATGCTCAAAATTTAACATGGTATCAGAGCTAACCTGAGAAGAAGACATTTTGCAGTGACGGAAACTTGAGTTTCTTGTTTATTGGGTTTCTCTCCACAGATTTTGGAAAATCAGCATAGTAGGTTGACTCTACTCATCAAGGAGAATCTATCTGTCCAATCAGAATTCAATTCTGAGCATTTTCAGATTTGGCCCTACAAATTAGTGTTTCCATAAAAATAGGAATTTCTAAAATCTAAAGACATAGCTGGAAGCTCCTTGTAAAAATCGAAGTTTAGAGCTTTGGATCGAGGTTTTTGGCTGGGTAGATCTCTAGGAAACTCAAACCCTAATTCAGGGCTCTCCCAAGTGAACCCGGGAGGACAAAAGGGCAAATCTGAAGGGTAAAACTTTGCTAATCTCAAATTCTAAATGCACCAGGCTAATCAGCTCATCAAGGCGCATCTTTCTATCCTTTCAGAGAGTTGAAATTCACATTTTGAATTTTTAGGGTTTTTTCGACAAACCCTAATTTGGACCAGATCCAATTTTCAGCATTTCAAGTGGTAAGACCTAAATATTTTCTATTTTCATTTGAATTACTCTTTAAGATGTCTCACCACACCAAGCTTGAGGATAAGCTTGAAGGGGCTTATAACTTCTGAGCTTGGAAGTATAGGATTGGGTTAATCTTGGAAGAGAATGAGTTGGACTCATATATAAAAGAAGACATCCCTATCCTAGAGGATGAAGAGGCCAAGGTATTGCATAAGAAGAACTTGGTCAAGGAAAAGCGAATCATTGTTGATTCTATTAAAGACCATCTCATATCCCATGTGTCTTCTCTAAAGACAACCAAGGAGATGTTTGACTCTTTGACCAAGCTATTTGAAGGGAAGAACATAAATCGGAAGATGACCCTGTGGAACCAATTGAAAGGAGTAAAGTTTCAGAATGGAGAAACCATTCAATCTTATTTTTCTAGGGTCTCCCAGATTAAGGAACAACTAGAAGTAGTAGATGAAATGGTGGAGAATGGTGAAGTTGTCATGACCACTTTGAATGGCCTACCTAGGTCATGGGACTCCTTCATTCAAGGAATCTGTGCAAGAAAGAAGTTGGTATCCTTCAACAGATTGTGGGAAGAATGCGCTCAAGAAGAAGCTAGACTTGTAGCTCGTGAGGAAAAGATGGGAGGTGAAGATCAAGCTCTTGCAACTCACACAAAAAGAAGCAAGCCCAAGAAGGAGCACTCTGGCTACAAGAGATCCTATAAAAAGAATAAGAAGGATCTAAGATGCTTCACATGCAATGAGAAGGGTCACTTTGCTTCAGATTGTCCCAAGAACAAAAGGGATAATAACAACAACTCCAGCAAGAAGAAGAAGGGAAGCAAAAGAAAGTTCCATGCTCATGCTGCCAAGGATGATGAACCTCCAAAGAAGAAGGCTAGGGAAGAAAGTGATGATAGTGATGATGACTCATCAAGTGAATAAGAGTATGTTCTAATTTCTGCTCTCACAAGTACTATCTCCCATGGTTGTAATGATTGGTTAATTAACAGTGGGGCTTCCAAACACATGACTCGGTTTAAGGAATCTTTTGTGAACCTATCTGAACATGAATCACCCCATAAGGTGAAACTTGGGGATGATTATCAATACCCAATCAAAGGAAGTGGTGAAGCCTCCTCCAACCTAGATTCTGGAAAATCTTTGAAGATGAAAGAAGTCCTTTACGTACCTAGGCTCAAGAAGAACTTACTCTCCATCTCTACATTGGATGCAAAAGGTATGAGGGTTGCATTTGTGGATGGCCAAGTCTTAATGTGGCCAAAGGGAAAGACCATAGATGATGCAGTAGTGATTGGAGAGCAAGAGGGAGGTTTGTATAAATTGAAGGGATAACCTGAACATGCCATGGTGCATGAATCCATGGAGCCAAGTGAACTTTGGCATAGAAGACTTGCTCATATGCACTATAGGGAACTTCCAATTGCAAGAAAGACTGTAGAGGGTCTTCCTGAAATCAAGACCAAACATGAAGGTGTTTGCAAAGGATGTACAAAAGGTAAGAACATTAAGAAGGCTTTCCCAAGCAGTGAAAGCAAGGCCAAAGATATCCTGGAAATCATCCACTCAGATGTATGTGGTCCTATGTCATCCAGTTCTCTTAGTGGCTATGTTTACTATGTCTCATTTATTGATGACTTCTCCAAGAAGACTTGGGTATACTTCTTGAAGAATAAAGATGAGGTGCTTGATAAGTTCAAGGAATTCAAAACCTTGATGGAGAATCAAACTGACAAGAATATCAAAACATTCAGATCCGACAATGGTGGAGAATTCACCTTAGGTGACTTCAAGAAGCTTTGTAGTGATTCAGGGATTAAGAGGGAGTTGACTGCTCCTCATAATCCTCAACAGAATGGAGTTGCAGAAAGGAAGAACATAACTATCATGGAAGCAGCAAGGGCAATGCTGCATGACCAGGATCTACCTATGCATCTATGGGTAGAAGCAGCTAGAACAGTTGTATATGTGCAGAACAGAACACCCCACAAGATATTGGACAACAAGACACCAGAAGAGGTCTTTTTTGGTAAGAAAATTGAAGTAAGCCATCTCAGAATATTTGGTTTTCCAGTATACACTCATGTCCCAAAGGAAAAGAGGACTAAACTAGATCCTTCAGGAAAGAAGGGTATCTTTGTGGGTTACAGTGAAAGCTCGAAGGCTTACAGAATATACTTTCCAGGGTTCAAGAAGATTGATGTCAACAAGGATGTAACATTTGATGAAAACTAAGCATTCATCAAATCAAGGAATGTACCTATCGAAGTTTATGAAGAACCTAAGGAAACTAGATTTCAAGACACTACCATGACTGAAGCAGTTCTAGAAGTTGTTCGTGAGTTTGAAGATCCGCAAGAACCTGTAGATCCACCCCATGAGGATAACTCTCACAAGAGGAAACCTGCATGGGCTAGAGAGCTCATTCAAGATGCAGAAAGATTTGGAATTCCAGAAGAAGAACACAGAGCAAAGAAGAGAACCAGATCACATACCAGCTATGTTGCTTTACTCTATGACATTATGAACAAAGAACCTTTCAGTTATGAAGAAGCAACGGAAAAGAAAGAATGGAAGGATGCCATCGTTGATGAATACCAATCAATAATGAAGAATGATGTTTGGGATGTTGTCCCAAGACCTAAAAAGAAGTTTGTTGTGACTTCCAAATGGATCTACAAAATCAAGCATGATGTAGATGGCAGTGTAGAGAAATACAAGGCAAGATTCATAGCTCGTGGCTTCTCTCAAAAAGAGGGAATAGATTATGAAGAAACTTTTGCACCTGTAGCCAGGTATACTACCATCAGAACAGTACTCGCCTTGGTTGCAACAATGAAATGGAAAATACACCAGATGGCTGTCAAGACTGCTTTCTTGAATGGCGTAGTTGAAGAGGAAGTACATGTGGAGCAGCCACTCGGTTTTGAAATACATGACAGGGAGTCATATGTGTGCAGATTGAAGAAAGCCTTGTATGGCTTGAAACAAGCTCCCAGAACCTAGTATGGTAGGATGGACAGTTTCTTATCTAGTTTGGGCTTTACCAAGAGTAAAGCGGATTCCAACCTTTACTACAAGGTTGAGGAAGGGAATCCTGTGATTCTACTCCTGTATGTGGATGACTTGTTTGTAACAGGAGATGACAGATTGATTGCAGATACTAAGAGGAAGCTTGCTGCTGAGTTCGATATGAAAGACTTGGGAATGATGCATTATTTCCTAGGTATGGAGGTGTGGCAGAGTGTAGGTGGGATCTTCCTTGGTCAAGGGAAGTACACAGTAGATATCCTGAAGAGATTCAGGATGATGGATTGCAAGGCCATGGCCACACCTATGGCATCAAATCTGATGCTTCTATGTGATGCTTCATCTGAGCCGGTTGATGTCTCTATGTATCGTCAGATGATTGGGTCCTTGATGTACCTGACAAATACGAGACCATATATTTCCTTTGCTGTGAACACATTGAGCTAGTTCCTGACGGATCCGAGGAGTGTTCACCTGGTTTCTATAAAGCATGTTCTGAGGTACCTAAAGGGTATAGTGGATTATGGGCTCAAGTATGAAACAAATCAAAAGTTTAACCTGGAGGGTTATGTTGATTCAGATTGGGCTGGCAGTGCTGCAGATAGGAAGAGCACATCTAAGTGCTGCTTCAGTATGGGATCAGGTGTGATCTCTTGGTTTATCAGGAAGCAGTCCTGCGTAGCACTGAGTATAGCTGAGGCAGAGTATGTTGTAGCCTGTTCAGCTAGATGTGAGGTAGTATGGCTACGGAAGCTACTGTCTGAGTTATTTGATCCCCCATTGGATGCTACTGGTATCTTCTGTGATAACCAGAGTTGTGTGAAGCTGTCCGAGAACCCAGTGTTTCATGACAGGTTGAAACACATAGAGATCAAATATCACTATATCAGGGATATGGTGCAGAGAGGAGTTGTGAAGCTCCTGTATGTTGCGACAGACAAGCAGATTGCAGATGTGCTGACGAAGCCACTAGCCAGGGTGAGGTTTGAGTACTTCAGAGAGAGGCTTGGTGTTCTTCAGATTGATGACACTTTGAGGAAGAATTGATGGACACATTTGCTGAAGCCATTCCAAGCATGTTGGAAGGAGGATCCTTCACATGGTTGTGGATGTAAGCATTGGATGATGAGCATCAGGATGATGTTCTGGTTTCTACTTTGTATGATCAGTTGGATCATTTATATGTATATGTATGTACGCATCATGTTGGATGTTGGATATGATCAGTTGGATCATTTATATGTATGTATGCATCATCTTGGATGCTGGATATGAACATTTGGATCATTTATATGTATGTACGCATCATGTTGGATGCTGGATATGATCAGTAGGATCATTTGTATGTATTTTGTATATGCATCATGTTGGATGCTTGGACCATGTATCTGTATATGTATCAGGTGGATACATTGTATGATCAGGTGGATCATGTATGGTGATATGTATCATGTATTTGTATTTGTATCAGGTGGATACACTGTATGATCAGGTGGATCATGTATGATGATATATTAGGTAGATACTTGTTATGCATTAGGTAGATGCATTGTATGATCAGGATGATCATGGATGACGAGCTTCAAGATGTTCCTCCAGATGACATGCAGCAGGATGTTGCAGTGATGATGATCAGGATTATGTATGGTGCGTATCAGGTTGATACTCTATGGCCGTGGATCAGGTTGTGCAGATGAGCATATAATTTGGTCCTGGGAGATTTGCAGATAGTCTTTCGAGGTTTTGCCTATGGCATATAATTTGGCCCTGGGATATCTGGCAAATGCTCTTTCGAGGTTTTGCTCTGGGAGGACATATAATTTGACCCTGGGAGATTTGCAGATAGTCTTTCGAGGTTTTTCCTATGGCATATAATCTCGCCCTGGGATATCTGGCAGATGCTCTTTAGAGGTTTTGTCCTATGGCATATAATATGTCCCTAGGAGATCCGATAGGTTGGGATGTGGGCCCGTAATAAGTCCTGGGATGCTCTTGCGAGGTTTTTCCATGACCACATATAATCTGTCCCTGGGAGATCCTATAGGTAGAGCTGTGTGATCGTAATATCCTAGGATGCTCTTGTGAGGTTTTGTGGTGACCACATATAATCTGTCCCTGGGAGATCCTATAGGTAGAGATGTGTGCTTGTAACCGCCTGGGACGCTCTTGCGAGGTTTTGTGGTGAGGTCACATATAATATGGACCTAGGAGATCCTATAGGTAGAGTTGTGTGCCCGTAACATCTTGGGATGCTCTTTCGAGGTTTTGTGACACATGTAATAAGTCCTGAGGATTCCACAGTATGGCCAGTGATGACGAAGACCTGCAGGTGGTGGGCCTACATCCAATATGAAAAAGGATTGGCTTTGTAGAACTTCTTATGACGAGTAGAGTCAGAGATTGGTTGAGATAGCAATAGCAGTGACAACGATGATGATGATGCATCAATGACAATGATCCCGAGAAGAAGACTTGTCTAGCATATCTGTGTCGAGAAATACCTTCATAGTTAAGAGTGAGTGTTGATGTATATGTAACTTCGGAATGTATTTCATCTATGTATTTCATATATATTTATTGTACCCTTATTAGAGATGTGTTATTCTTCTATAAGGAAGTGTCATCATGTGGATTGACAAGTGTTGCAAGTGTGTGTACTTGCCGATGGGTTATTAGACCACCATGTCTGGGGTCGGCCCTGAAATATATATTACATTGTGGATGTATCTAGATAGACAAGTTGGCCCCATAGTGTAACTGGGAAAACAGGTTAAGCATAAATAGAGATCAGGAGATCTCTATTTGGATCATTCGGAAAGTCATCTCTCTCTCACTCAGAAAGTGGCGCACTGGTGAGGAGGAGGATCATCTGTTACTAGGAGACTATCTCAGTGTATTTTGGTTGTACTTTGGTTGAGCCATTGCTCTCTCTATCTCTGAGGAAGTTGTGGGGTTTTTCACCTTAGGGTTTTCCCCATGGAAACTCTGTGTCTCTTGTCCCTCATGCTTTTGATTCTTGTGATGCTTGTGATGCTTATTGTGATTGTTATGCATTGATATACTGTATATGTTATTCTCTAAGTGAAGATCCTAGATTATTGTGAATTAATGCTCAAAATTTAACATTGATAACCTCTTCCTGGCTGACCCATTTGAGAGTAAGCAGGTATATGCATGTTTTGAGCACCATATTGGGGTGGTGGGTTATACTGGTTGTTAGCACCGAATTTGTTGTACTAAGGGTTGCCACCATGAGTATGGGGAATGTATGTACTATTCATAGCGGGAACCATGTTGTAATGACCGTAATGGTATGGTATGTTCCCACCCCATCATTAGGATTATCTTGAGCAGTCGTGTGGTGGCCAAAAGCGTGAGAAGTGTGCCCAGCTAAAACATTAGTGTGATTAGTAGCAGGGTTGGTGGTGTGATGTCCATGTGGATAGGAAATATTCCCAGCACCTACATTAGCATTACTAGTGGCAGCAATGGACACAAAAGTATGTGGTATATGTCGACCCCCGTGGTTGGGAGGAATGGTATATTGTGCAAAAGTAGTCCTGGGTTGATGAGTAGCGAAACGTGTATTAGGTGGTGGATGGTGAGTCATGTTCCAAACAACATTCCGGTTAGGTTGGGTAATCCTAGGAGGTGGTCGTCTTCCAGCATTAGCATTGTTAGGAATCCGACTAGTCCTGATACTATGTGAGTGGGTGGACAACGTAGTGCCCCCAGCGAGGGTAGTGCCCCCAGTGGTTATAGTATGGCTAACACTTTGACTAGTGCTAGTGTGAGTACCAACCATAGTGGAAGGTTCGACAGTACTATCACTAGGCATACCGAAAGAGAGTGCGGTGGGGTTGATCATAGGGCCAGTGGCATCATGAGTCTTAGGCCTTGCGTGTCTATAATCATGTGGAAACGAAGGAACGAAAGGCTCGTCCTGTTATTCCTCCTCGGGTAAGTCGAGCATTCCATAAAGATAATTATCCGGATTTGAAGAATCAAACGGATCCTGGTCAAGTCGATTAGGCCAAATAGAACTAGGTTGAGTGTCAGGTGGATCACCTCCCCAATCCTCACGAGGAGTATGGGGGTCGAAAGTATGTTCAACTCTACCCGAAGGAGTAGAAGGATCTCGCCCAATATTGGGATGTGCAGCCATGTAGTCTTCGACGTAAGTCACGTAAGAATCTGAAGACTCAAAGGGAGCTCTCCAACATCCTCTAACAATACGGCGTGCAACTTTGAGTGGCTTTAAACTAGCCAAACGAAGGGATCGACGGAGAGTAGGGCTACATGCCACGATATCTTTGGAGAGAGACACAATGTCCACTAAAGGCCAACTAAAGATCAAAAACAGTAAATCAAAAGCACACACCTAGATAAACTACAACCAAGAGCAAACAAATAGAGTGGCTAAATGAGCTCCTGACACTAGAGCCGGTATGTCTCGCCTAGGAGAGGATTGAGACTACCAAACTATAGCCGGAGGTAATAGAATCAGTTATAGAGACACCCAAGCTTCACTGTGTCAACAGGGTCAAGTCCACTGTGCGAACACAACTGTGTTGTCCAATCCCTATCTGACTCGGGACACAAACAACATAACCACTGTAAGTACTGTGTGCGGTACCTAGGTAAGGAAACTATCTTCACCACAATATAACCAATGCTCAAGGGAACAGTCGCAGGTGGGACCCATCATATGGGCAGGGTAGTTAAGCCCAAAGCATAAGAGGACAAACCTCTAGTACCCCCAGATACGAACAAATCCTAGATATATCTCCCATGTTCAGCCAGTATCAGAGGGATATCTCCTCAACCAACCTCCCGTGACCTCGTGCTTCACTCTGGATTGAGTAGAGCTTCTTGAGAACACCGATCTATACCATGGATTCCTCCACTCCCTGGTCAGAAACCTAATGTTTCGTCTAGTAGTCTTGGATTGTTAACTCACAATGATCTATTCCAAGACTCTAAACCTATGCTAGTTGGTGTACCCTATAAATAAAATTAGTCTAATCAATTTTATGATTAAGCGTTAATTTTAGTGGATGTGATTACTCAAGGGATATGATCGTGAAACTAGTGATGTGTAGACTCAATAGTATGCAACATCGTCCAATCCTAGACTCATCTATCCAATAAAACAATGTCACTAATATATAAAATCAACCAACAATTCCGAAATAAAGACACAATCTTTTATCTTTTCAATGCACAAGCAGAACCTAAAATCAAGGCAACAAGCACTCAATGCAAGATGTAGTACATGAAAGTAAAATATTTTTGTATTTTTGCTTATAAACAGAAAGGAAAATGCAAAAACTAAATGTATTTGTTTTTGTATTTTTTCAATATCAATGGACTGAAAAAATACAAGCAAAATCCTACTATTCAGTCACTGAAGTGCCAAGAAGATCACTAAGACAACCCAATAGATCCTAAATAGCAAGACTCAGCCAAAGGAATGAGCTCAAAAGGAAGAAACCAAGAGGCTAAAACCAAAGATTGGTAAAAAACCAAGAAGGCTCAACCAAGAGAAACGAAGAGATCAGGTCACAATCAAGGCATGAAACACTCAAGAAAGAGGCCAACAAAGACTTAGGAACCAACCAAACTCACCTAGCAACAACCAATAGTCATAAACCAACAAAAGACGGAGTTACACGCTACTGTCGAAGAAAATCCTGCGGGTACCCACGAGCAGTAGAGTAAACAGAGGCGGGTAGACGTGGGCAGAACTAAACTAGCCCGTGGGTGAGGAAAGGAAAATGGGAAAATAGAGAGTCCAGAGGCTTAGAAAAAGCAAGTTTTCTACAGTGTATCTTAACGGCCAATCAGTGACACGGAGCTTCGATAAACAACAACTCTAATTATGGAATAATGCTCAAACAATTTCCTAAACATGGATGTTTTCCCCAGCGGAGTTGCCATTTCTGTATTGGAGAAAACTCACTATGGCTTGGGAATACCACAACAGACAGATGACTACTAGAAATCTACTCAATTCTCAAAGCAATGCTATTATAAATGAAAATGTTAAGATAATGGAGAAATGTAACCAACCTCGATCCAACGTTCGATGTAGATCCCTGTTGGAGCTTTCAATCCATGCACTTGTATCTGCAAATTAGTCTTGACAGCCAATATCCAACAAGTACATATAATATATAATTGACATTAACATTATCAATAACAATGGTCCATAATATCATAAGCAAATGTAACCCAATGTATAATAAATGACATTCACA
This sequence comes from Larix kaempferi, assembly GCA_027924585.1. NCBI lineage: Eukaryota > Viridiplantae > Streptophyta > Pinopsida > Pinales > Pinaceae > Larix > Larix kaempferi. The sequence continues at coordinate 261,787 of BSBM01000867.1, forward strand.
CCATGAATGGACGAGAATATGAGTATTTCTATTAATGAACAAGAAGAAGTACAAAGTGATATGACCTCTTGCCAGCAACCAATCTAAACCAAGATCTAGATCAATCCACTTGTTCCTCCACCACTTCAATCCTCCATGAATGGAAAACTCAAACTATAAGGAGTTTGGAAGGTGAACATAAGAGGTTCACAACTACAAGGATCAATGAGTACAGACTCAAGATATGGCAAAAATCCACTAGAGTTCCTTTACTATTCTCTTCTTCCTCCCGTCCATAAGCCATATGTGCTCCATATATAGTCCTCTCAAAGGTAGGTGAAAGGACTCATCGAGACGTTACTTGGGCAGATGGAGAGTCAAAGGTCACCCAATGACCGCTTTTTGGGAGTAAAAAGTAATTAATAGTGGTTTTTATCATTTTACTTGATACCCGCGGGCTATAGTGATGCAATTCGTGGGTACACATGCTATAGTGATGCAACATGTAGGTAGGAATAAAAATAGCGCAAACTGGTATCACTGAAGGATAAAAATGGATCTGAGTCACTGAAATGGATCCTACAGGCCAAAGAATGTTGATGCTCACAGGGTGGAATATTTATGTGTAACACAATTGTAAGGACTTGTTCATTTTTCTTGATGGTACCCATAATAACCAATTTATCTTGTTCCTGTGTAAGCTTCTCCATGAAATCTATCAAAGATGGCATCTTCCAGTTTTGATCAATGATCTTGGTGGAATGGAATGTTGAAACAAATACAAAGTACTAAGGACCCAACTTCGAAAGTATGGACAACACCAGTTGTTCGTCCTTCTTCGCAATGCCACATTGCTTGAGCTGCAAGACCAAGGATTTTAACTTGGTTAATAAGTCTTTGATGGTCTCAAAACTTCTTGGGCTCAAATATATCAACCCATTCTCAAGTTGGTGGCCCCTCATCTCATCATCATTTCCATACAATGACTCAAGATTGAGCCACACTTCATTTGGAGTAGTGAGGCTATCAATACGAAACACGAGGTCACTTGAAATGCTGAGACAAAGCATGCCAAAATATTCATCCATTCTATTGAATAAATTCGACTTCTCTACTGCAGAATTTGGCTCAGTTTCAATCCCCATGGTAACTCTTAAGAGACCCTTGGATCTCAGCTAGATTATCATTTTGGCCTTCCACTCAAAGTACTTGAATGGAGTGAGCAAGATGACATGAGTTTGATCCATTCTGTATCTTGCGCACTAGGTGACAAAGAACACTATAGACTTGCAATTGAAACACTCAATCACTCAGGAGGGGATCCTAACTAGCTTATTCAAACCCTGTATTGACAGAAGGCACATTCACGAGTTCCTCACACCCTGTGTAGACTCCAAAGTATTGCTCCAATCGCTTCAAGGAAATGGCCCTGAAGATTTCTGTTGTTGGTCCACTGATTCTAGTGCACTTCTGAAGGAAAATGGTTCGACTAGAAGATCCAATATCTCTAATACCATGTGAAATTCAACTCACAGTAGGATCAAATAGCTACAGATATCCTCACAATCAAGCATTTGACTAAGTATACAATAAAATAGTGTAAAATAGGCACAATGAACACACAAATGATCAAATAGAAGGTTATATTATTACTTTTCCAAACCAGAAATGAGTTGTGAACACCCTTATATTACATTTGGGATAAATCATGAGCCTTTGGAGGCATCAAAATGGGATACAAGTGGCTAGCTTACATTGGACCTCAATCCCTCCTAGGTTGGCCAATAGTCTCCCAAATCACCTCCAAATATCACGAATTCATAATATGAATGCTGGGATGGCATGGTAGGTCATTAATGATGATGGCACATGAGTGGGTGAGGATTTGGTAGAGTGTAGGTGGCCAAGGATAGGCCAAAAATGCCAAGCAGGGGGGGAATGGCCACATTCAATGCATGGGTGGCTTAGGTCAAGAAATATCCACAAAACAAGGGATAAGAGAATGCATCACTTAGGTATTGCCATTAAGTTATGATATTTTAGGATTAGGATCACTTAGCAGTAGCAGACCTCACTAGAATTCAGTCAAGAAGTGTAGAAAGAAGAAGAAGAAATGTTGAATCAATAATCACTCATTACACAGAAAATGGACAAAAATTCTTGTATCATACATCAGTTGTAAGCCGACACTCTAAATAGTGAATAATAACTTAATACAATCAAATGAATTTGAATTCCACTAAGTTCATTCAAATTCTCCTCAAAGTGTGGCTTGGATAGCATTGGAGACATCATCCAAACCATTGGCAGTAGTCACAATAGTCAAATAGTCAGTCAAATGAGTTTAACTGAGTCTAACTGATTGCATGGGCACTGATCTAGGGAAGGATACTCCAATGTGGGCACATGAGGAATTGTCACTAGTTAGTATAGTTGATGTAGTCTCTCTGGAGGTCTATCTAAGTGGTTCAGTCAGTTCAACTAGTAATCAAACCCCAAAACAAGGAATGTATCCACTAATCATGGAACTAACTGAAGTAACTCCTAAATAGGTGGAAGAGGGCTTCCTTGTACTCCAATGATGAAAACAAGGGTGCATCAGTGGTTAGGAGGGATAGAACTGAGCAGAACTGGGCTCCTCGAGGGCTAAAAATAAGGACGGGGTGTTGGGAGACTACCATACTAATGACTGGATGCATTCAGATGACTGGATGCATGCAGGCATGCAAAATATAAAAATGATGGTGGGAATATTCTAACACCCCCCCGCAAGCTATACTATGAGGAACAACTGAAATGGTAGGGACCTGATAATTGAGGCCAAAGGTCACCCCGTACAACAATCTAAATAAATAAAGTGAGGAAAGAGGGAAAACCTAGTGGCAAGAAATCCAACCCTCAATATAGAATGTGGTAAGATGATCAATCATTTACATCACTCACCCCAAATGGTAAGTGGATTTCTCCATTGAAGAAGGATATGTCGGCAATAAATGGATTAGTAATGTGAGAAGGATGAAACCTTCCATTCTAAAAATCATATATGTTCTTCCTCGGATCAAGTGGATCACCAACAAGATATCTGACAGATCTAAGAGGAGTGGCTTCTCATCTAGGAAGAGGAGGATCATTAGGTGGAAGATCTGGATCTTGGTCTTCCATTCGCTCATCTTCACTAATAGGTTCTAGATCTTCAGGTTCTTGTGGATTTGGATCTAGCATTCGCTCTTCATCATCTTCACTCTCATACTCTGAATTTGAACTGTCATGTGATGAATATTCACTCTCTTGGATCTCATCAAGTAGTGGAAGTGTGGTAGGCAAGCTCTCTTTCTCAACAGGAGAGCATCATGTAGAGGCCATTCCTCAAACTGTACACTCCTATCAAGGAATTTTTTCATAGTAGAAGGATCAAGAAGCTTGTATGCCTTTGCATTCACTGCATAACCCACCATAATACACTCTCTGCTTTGTGGATCTAGGGCTCTCCTTTTCTCAGTTGGAATCCTTTCCCATGCTCTGGATCCAAACACTCTAAGATGAGACACATCAGTTTTGTATCCCATCCATGATTCAAAAGGAGTCCTATATTTGAGTCCTTTGTGAGGAACTATGTTCTAAAGATAGGTGGCACAATTGAGGGCTTCTTCCCAAAGACTAGGGTGCAACCCTTTCGACTTTAGCATGCAGGTGGCCATCTCTTTCAATGTTATGTTCTTCCTTTCAGTAACACCATTCTGTTGTGGTGTAGGGAACAATATGTTGCATCTAAATTCCCTCTTCAGCACAAAAGGTTTGAAAGTCCCCCTTGATGTACTCACCTCCATTATCAGTTTGAATGTTCTTGATCTTTCTATCTGAACACTTTTCTACAGAAGACTTAAAAAAATTAAAGAATCCAAATACTTCTGACTTTAATCTGAGAAAGTATACCCATGTAAATATTGAATAATCATCAATAAAAATAATAATATACCTTTCCTTGTTCAAACATATATTTTGAAATGGCCCTACAACATCAATATGAATCAGATCTAGAGGTTGATATGCTCTCCTTGCCTTCCCCTTCTCAAATTTCTTTTCAAGATGCTTTGTAATCAAACAACCATGATAGTTTCCATTGGAAAACTTGATCTTGGGTATCCCTTCAACCATCTCTTTAGTATGCATGTCTTGCAAGTATTGATAGTTAATATGACCAAATATTTCATGCCATAGCCTAATCTCTTCATTTGCATCAGTGTGAAGAGAAGAATGTGTAGAGAGATGTAGAAAATGGGAGAAATCATACAATTTCAACTTGTGGTTGGCCACACCTTTTGCAATGGTAGATCCTGATACCATGTCTTGAATTTTGACTTCATTTGGAGAGAAGATCACCCTCTTGGGATCTCCAGTATGGGTCATCTGATATACTGGAATTATATTTGCATTCAATGTAGGGACATAGAGCACATCTGAGAAGTACCCATCATCAATTTTGATTCTTCCAATCCCCTCAGAGGAGACCTCATAATCATTCCCCAAAATAATGGATGTTCCATTAGTAGCTCTGAATCCAGTGAATAGATCCTTGGAGGAAGACATATGTATTGATTCTCCATAATCTATGATGAAGGAGGATTGAGTTGATGCACCTACCATGAGGGCATGGCATCTCTCTTTGTTTTCAGATCCAGATGGTTCACTCTCTTTCTTTCTAGCACATGCAGGCATTGGAAGAATTTTTTTTTAAGAAGTGAATCCATGAGATCTATGGTCTTCTTCATACATGAGCTCTCAGGGTGGTATCCTCGATTACAGTATGTGCACTTGGATTTGACCTTTTGATATGTCTTTTCCTTGTTAGGATTCGAGACTCCTTCTGCTTGGTTTGGAGCCTCCTTCTGCTTTTGGTCATTCGACTTTCTACCAGGAATTTTTTATTTTCCTTTGCCATTCTCTCTCCTTGACTCAGAAGCTACAAGTGCCAAATCCAATTTTTCTTTTATCACTCCCATGTGCACAAGATTCTCCTCCTCAAGAGTGAGGGATTTGATGAAATCTTCAAGCGAAGGGAATTTCCATTTTGGAATGGACAACTTTGTTGATTGGAAGGTTGAAACAAATACTGAATAAACAGGGCCTATCTTTGACATGATGGAAAAGTATGAGTTGTTTTTGTTCCTTCTCAATCCTATACCTCTTCAACTGTGAAATCAAGTTCTTGAATTTGTTGAGAAACTTAGTGATCGTTTTGAAACTACTTTGGCTCAAGGATATGAGCTCATTTTCTAGTTTATGACCCTTCAAATCATCTTTATGACCAAGGAGGGATTTAAGCTTGTCCCAAACCTCCTTTGGAGTCTTCAAATCAATAACATGAAAGTAGGGAAATGCTAAGTAGTAGCAATAGGGAAATGCTAAGTAGTAGCAGTCCTACTACTTCATCAAGCTTGTCTAAGTACTTGGATTTCCCTATTGCACTAGTGGGATCAACTCCAGAGCCATTCACTACTCTGGAAAGGCTCTTCGAATTCAAGAATATGTCCATCTTTGCCTTCCATTTGAAGTAGTTGAATGAATTCAACCTGATATCCATGATACTGAAGAATTCGAAGCCGAATAGGGGAGATTCCTGCAAAACAAATTGGAATTATGAAAGAAGATTGCTGCAATTCAAATTGAACACTGCCTTAGGACACTAAGCACATGTTACTAGGTCATTCACACCTTGCTAGACCTTGCTGGATTTCTCCATTGAATTCAAGGAAATATCACCAGGATTTGCTATGGAAACCCAGAGGCTTCTAGTGCTCAATGAAACACAACTGCTCAAGGAATTGCTGCAACTGTTGCAAATGTTGCTGCTGCAATTTGAATAGCTTCTATCAACTCTGATACCATGTGATATTTTAGGATTAGTATCACTTAGCAGTAGAAGACCTCACTAGAATTCACTCAAGAAGTGCAAAAGGAAGAAGAAGAAATGCTGAATCAATAATCACTCATTAGAAGAAGAAATGTTGAATAAATAATCACTCATTACATAGAAAATGGAGAAAAAATGTTGTATCATACATCAGCTATAAGCTGGCACTCTGAATAGTGAATAATAACTAAATACAATAAAATGAATATGAATGCCACTAAGGTCATTCGAATTATCCTCAAAGTGTGTCTTGGATAGCATTAGAGACATCATCCAAACCAGTAGCAGTAGTCACAAAAGTTAAAAAGTCAGTCAAATGAGTCTAACTGTGTCTAACTGAGTGCATGGGAACTGATATAGGGAAGGAGACTCCAATGTGGATGCATGAGGAGCTTTCAGTAGTCAGTATAGCTGATCTAGTCTCTCTAGAGGTCTATCTAAGTGGTTCAGTTAGTTAAACTAGCAATCAATCCCCAAAACAAGGAACATATCCACTAATCATGGAACTAACTGAAGTAACTCCTAAATAGGTGGAAGAGGGAATACTTGTAATCCAGTGATGAAAACAAGGGCACATAAGTGACTAGGAGGGCTAGAAATGATCAGAAATAGGCTCATGGGGGCTGCAAAATAAGGACTAGGTGATGGGAGACTACCATACTGATGACTAGATGCATGCAAAATTGCATGTAGGCATGCAAAATATAAAAATGATGGTGAGAATATTCCAACATAAATGAGGGTGTTGGCCATAAATGAGGGCTCCTAACTACCAGTTTGACCAAAATTGGGCCCTTAAGTTGTGGAATGTGTCATATATTCCCAACAAGCTTCTAACAACCTTGGATTATCATCATTAACCATTGTTTTGGACCATTAACCATAAAATTAAATTATGAGACTATGGTCCTAGTTGTAATGATGTTATAACATTTTTAAGGCCGAATGGAATTTTCCAATATGCAAAAGTATACTAAGGGAATATGAAAGCGGTTTTATGATGGTATTCTTTATTAATCTGGATCTGGTTGTAACCAGAGAATCCATCCATCAATGAAAATATTTTGTTTCTGGAACACTCATCTACAATTTGATCAATGAAGGGTGTGGGATAATTATCTTTGGTGCAAGCCAAATTTAGATCCCTAAATTTAGTATAGACCCATATTGTTCATTGCTTCTTATCAACAGGAATGGAATTGGATACCCATTCAGTCAAAGGAATAGGGTATATGATGCCATCTTTAAAAAAAAAAAACTTTTTCTTTTATGGCAGTCGATTTCTTAGGATTAACTTTACATAATTTTTTTCCGTACAGGTTTAACATTATCATAGCCTTTTTATCTTGTGTTCAACTATGCTGGGATTGATGCCCAACATTTCTTCATAATACCAAGAAAACACATCGCAAAAATATTTAAATAGAGCAATATAATTTACGATTTCCCCCAGAGAGAAATCAACACCTATATTGATGTTTTCAATGACGCTAGGGTTAATGGATATATCAATAGGAATGGTTTTGTAAATATTTTCCAATTTCCTTCTGAACTCACATTGTCTATTTGGAAAAGACATTGGTATTTTTCCATGTCATCATCGAGGTTTCCAGTTTGACCTCTAATCAATCTGTCCTTGGAAGAAATGATGATCGATGGTGCATATCTTCCCAAGGTCATTCAGATATGTTAATAACTTTAAGGATGGCTTCATCTGATGAAAAATTATGATCCAAGAGGTCATGAGTAATAGGAGTGCCAATGGCCCACATAGGTGAAGTGTAAGGATCATATTCGTCCATCCGAAAAGGATTTTGATCCGATTCTACCGAAGCCATTGGGATAGATTGGTATAAAGCTCTATGAAATATAGGGGTACTCTACTTTCAGTTTCATCATTTTACATAGAACTTGGTATATTCCATCACAATTTTGGACTAAGGTGTCCTCCTTTGAGGCTCCCTCTAATGAGGTGGAGCCAACTGCTAGTATGGAATTAGAAAAAATCTTGTAATGGAAAATATAATTCGAATGAAATGGTGAATATTGGAGCAATATGAGGGGTGGACACTGGTGGAGGAATTGTGATATTTCCCATTAGGGATGATTCTTTGAACATCCCTACCCCAATATCCTAAATCACCATTTTTTAATCCCCGACAAAAGTACATTCAATTGGAGACTAGTTTCAGGTGTGCAATAGTATGGTTGATCGATCGTGACAATATTCCCTTTGTGTGGGAACCAAATCACTCGGAATACTGAATACATTACTTCCATCATCGCATGTATCCAACTACATCCCAATAGAAAATTGTAATCTATGGGCGCATCCACTACCTCAACATCTACCTGAATTGGTTCACCTACCAGTTCAACTGGGAAAGTCAAGATAAGTGCATGAGGAGGGAACAAATGTCCATCAAATGCTTTGAGTATTGTGTGGGATGATACTAAGGTGGGTGATCCCAAAGCTTTCCAACATGCTATATTATGCAACAAATTTCCAAAAAGAGTATGAAAAGAGAAAAAATAGATAAGAAAGATTGTTTGAATTGGGATCTTGTCTCCTATTACGTTATTTAAGAATGAAACATAGAAAACTAGATGTACTCTTGAATATGAAGGGAGATCCAATTTTTAATCCATACTACCAATATTCAGCAACACTTTATAACGACCAGAATACTTGGGTGCTAATTTATTGTGATTATTTAATAGCTTTAAAGACATATGCTTGTAATATTGTAGCTTGAGAAATACCCAATCCCCTTCTTCAAAACTCCTTTCACTGCGATCTTTATCAACTTGTTGTTTCATCCTATTTTTTGACATAGTCAGGTTGTCCTTAAGTATCTTGAGAAATTCTTGTTGATGCTCTATGTGACCTTCCATGGCTTGAACTTTAGATTTTCCTTTTAAGGGAGATGTGATAGATGGAGGTTGGCACCCATAAAGTGCCATAAATGGAGACATTTTTTATGATGTATGGAAGGAAGTATTGTACCACCATTGTGCCAAAGACAACCATTTCACCCAATCTGTTTGTTTATTAGATGCAAATAAATGAAGATAGCCTTCCAAACACTTGTTCACTATCTCAATTTTCCCATCAGATTGAGGCTAATAAGATGAACTGTGAGCCAATTGAGTACCCACACATGAAAGAAATTCAGTCCAAAATTTTCCAGTGAAAATTGGATCTCTATCACTTACAATAATCTTCGAATTTCCTTGTAACTTCTAAACAGTTTCCATAAAGGTTGCAGCTACTGTACTTGCATTTAAAGGGTGAGAGAGTGCAAAAAAGTGTGCATATTTCGTGAGTCTATCAACAACCACCATAATAACATTCTTTCCTTTGGACTTGGGTAGACCTGTGATCAAATCCATGGGGAGTTCCTCCCAGCGCTGGAAAGGTATGTCTAATGGTTGTAGAAGTTTTGGGGTCTTAATTGTTTCACCCTTATTCTATTGGAAAACCAAGCATTCAACCATGAACCTTTGAACATCAGATTTAAGACCTTCCCAAGAAATTCCTTCTTGACATTGTGTTTAGTTTTCAGGAATCCTGAGTGCCCACCTATAGGGGAGGCTTGTAATTCTAAAAGGACATTCTTCTTGAGTTGGGATTTTTTGCATAAATATAAGCGATCCTTATACCATAGTGAATCATTTTTCCACACCAAAGTATCTGATACACTGGGATCATTCTGTATCTTTTGAAGGAGCTTCCACATAGATAGGTCTTTTTTCCATTCTTCCCTTGCTGCTACTATCCAATCTGGTTGTAGAATGGAAATGGAACAAAGTAATGCCCCAACATCTTCATCTTTTTGGGAGAGTGCATCTGCCACCACATTATGTTTCCCCCTTCTATAGATGATTTCAAATTCATATCCCAACATCTTCGTTAACCACTTTTGTTGTTCTTCTAAGGATAGTCTCTGTTCCAAGAAGTATTTAAGACTATTCTGATTTTTTTTTACCTTGAAGTGCCTACCTATTAGGTAAGGATGCCATTTCTTAAGAGTGTGTGGTATTGCCAACATTTTATTCTCATAAATGGGCTTTTGTAAGTTCTTTACATTGATTGGATGACTTGTGAAAGCAATTGGTTGTGCTTGCATTAGAACAGTGCCAATGCCATTTCCTAAAGCATCACATTCCATAATAAAGGTTTTAGTGAAGTCTAGTGTGGCCAATACAGGAGTTGTGCAGATTTCCTGTTTAAGTTGTTCAAAATCTTGAGTTGCCTCTGGATTCCAAGAAAATGCATCTTTCTTCAATAATGTTATTAGAGTCACTTCTATTCTTCAATAATTTTGAACAAACTTATGGTAGTACCTTGTCAGACCTAAGAATCCTTGAATATTCTTAAGGTTTTTGGGAATCGCCCAGTATATCATGGCTTTAATATTTTGGGCTATACCTTGACACCTTCATGAAATACAATATGACCCAAATACTCTACCTCCTTCACCCGAAAGAAACATTTGGAATTGTTTTCATATAGTTGTTTCTCTTGTAGTCGTTGTAGTACCTTGTCAACATGTTGAACATGTTCTTCCCAAGACTTTCTATAGATTAGTATATCATCAAAGAATGAAAAGAATAGGCATTTTTCTATACTTGCTGTCACTGTTAAATCATAGGCATTTTTCTCTTCTTTCCTCTATTTGTTTAGGTTTCAACCTTTGAGGTGGGTTAGAAGAAGTAACAATATTCTTTCGGTATGTGTTGGAGGTGCTTTTTCTAGTAGCCATCGTCATATTTTTACTTTCAAACTTCCTTGCCATCATGAAGGCCTTCTCCAAGGATAGTGGTTCAAAGAGACGCACCTCATGTTGAATTTTATCCTCCAAGGTTCCAATGAAGAGATCTAACATATTATCTTCTGAAATGTTCTTCACTCTAAGACTTAGCTTCTGAAATTGTTTGATGTGCTCTGCAACTAAACCTTTTTGCTTGATATTTATTAACTGGATAAAGAAGGTATTGCTATTAATATCCCCATAATGTTAAATCAATTCTTTGATGAATATAGACCAAGATATAATAGAGTCCTTTTTACAGTCACAAATCCATTGGTACAATAAAAATTGATCAGGCTCTAAATATAATGATTCCATAGTTACCTTTTGCAGAGTTGGAACCTGGTGTATATCAAAGAATTGATCCATTTCGAATATCCATGTTATTGGATCATTGCCATCAAACTTTCTCATGTCAATCTTGGGAATTTGGGTACCCCTTGGTGACCATCCCTGATGACTTCCATTACCATAATAATTTCCTCTTGGAATATTCTTATTCATGGAAGGTTTCTCAACATGACAATTATCGTTATCCTCCTGAGTATCCTAGAACACATCATCAACTCTAGGAAGAGTATCCCTTGAATTTTGTATGAGATTAAAAATATTTCCCATATTACCCATCAACTTCAACTCTAAATTATCCAAATCAACGTTTTTCATAGACCCTTTAATCATATCTTCCAACTAGGACACTCGAAAAGAGAGGTCTTCCCTTTCAGCATACGTCGAGGATGGATCCTCTGGTGGTTTGGATGGAGAGTGAGTCTTTATAATTCATTTTGGTGTAATTTTGAACAATATAAATAGATATCACACCTTAGGTTTCACCACAATTATATCCTTCTACTCAAAGTTAATCAAAATTAAAAAGGGTGTACATTTTCACACCTTGATTGGAAGACAGTTTTAAGGCGAACTTGAAACTGATGTAAATTTTAAATTTATGCTCCTCGGGGTTTGAAAATTCATACTTTTGTATCCTAATGCGTCCTCTTTCCAATTCCACAGGTTTGACCTAATTTGGATTTACTAGTAAGAAGTTATTGTGAATATCCCAACACCTCTTATTTTTCGTCTTTCCAGAATAACAAAATTGTACTGTATGCCATGTGTCCAATATTTTGTATCTGCGGTTGAAAACCCTACCATGGATACTGTGGTTCGTCTTATTTCATATTTAATAGGTATAACCCATTTTGTATCTTTCATGCCCCATATATGACCTTTTTTCTCAGAACACCTTTTTTAGACTAGTTTTTGGACTTGTCATAAGCCCTAGTTTCTGGAGAAAATATCTATGAACTTATAATGTTTCAAGATCCAAAACTTGGACCAAAGTTTTTTCGAAAATTTTTATAGATGGTTTTTAAGTCTCTCTCTCTGAACTTTTATAGAAAAAAAATTGTAGAAAAAATTACAAGATGACTTGTTTTGAAGAAACCAGACCCAAGGAAAGGGATATGATATCAAATGTTATGTAACAAATTTCCAAAAAGAGTATGAAAAGAGCAGAAATACATCAGAAGGAGTACTCCACGACTTCATTGAATAAAATATCTGAATAAAAATCCTCTTTGATGGGGAAACCTCCTCATACAATGTACTAAGTACACAAGACAAGACAAGACAAGATACTCCAAATGAAGAGTATCTTTCCTATATATAGGAGACTAAGGGGTACAATCCCAACTAACTGACCCAAGCTGACATAACTAATATAACCATACTAATGAAAATTACCACTAATGGACCAAATCCAACATTAAAACTAATGTAATGAACCACAATATAGGGGGAAATGTGTCCATATTTAGGGCTTAACATGCTAGCGACATGACACAAGTTGAGGATCCTTCCTCCACAATAGTTCGAAAAGAATTATTTCCATGTGAAGTCACTTTAGTCTGAAATGTGATTTTTGATTGAAGACTACATGTTGAATGTTCTAAATCAAACATGATCAAATTGGTGTCAGATGGATCAATAGCACCGATAGAAGCATGGAAAATTGTAGGGTCTAATCTTAGCCCATGGGATAAATTTAGGGGTTTTTAATTTTTAATGGGATAATTTTTTATTAAACACACATTAGGTATGATTATCCCACATTTTATTTATTTATTTTTAATGAATAGGATTTCATCCCCATTGACTTTAAAAATGGGAGCCAAGATAAAACAATTTAGCCCCTCTCAAAATGGATTTAAACCTCTTTTTTCCCACAAAAATTGCTAGGAAGCTCCCATTCGCCCTTGATTTCAAGAAATGGCAACTTCTAGGGGATCTTTTACCTTCTATCGATCATGGAAATCGAAGTTGGATTTACATTTGTCTAGAATTTATGGGTTGAACTTGTTTTGCAAGTTTCTTAATGTCCACATGAGAAGGAAGTTGATATTTACTATCAGGTCTTATAGCGACCCATTTACATCTAGGAGAACTCTAAATACCATCACCTCATATCCAAAGTTTCCCTAAGAAACATCGTGATTGTGAAGCTTGCAATTAGCGTTGTGATAATAATAAAAAAATTGGGTGTTTGGAGCATCATGCCTAGGGACTAGAACTTCATTCATAGCCGCATATTTGGCATGCAGTGGACCATGAATTTTTGAGGATAAACTTGCTGAAATATTCACCAAGACTTCAAAAGGTTTTATAATTTAGTGAAATATTCACCAAGGTTTTAGAAGGTTTTATAATTTAGTGAAAGATCCTCTAATATTTTACAAGGTTATATAATTATATGAGAGATTCGCCAAAAAATTATATATGTAATATAACATTGATAAAATAGCCTTCATATTTTCCTATATATCATGGGTATTCTCCCAATTTTTATACATAGAAATTTAGGGGGGTTCCTCAAAATTTCCCCTAGATAGTAGATAATAGTGCCTTTCTTTGAGTAGGACAACTTTGCAAAACTTCCAAGGTGGGAATTGCACAAATATCTTGACTCTTGAGATAAGTATTCAACCGCATTGTAGTTTTGAGCAGCTTGCGCATTAGGATTGTGAGTTGTTCTACGGAAAACCACTTTTGAAGGTTGACGTACTATGTCAATGGTTGGTTTCTCAGTCGTTAGAGAACCACTAGGTTGTGATCTAGATGTCTATGCATCCTTCGATGGTGTATCGTAAGAATGAGCCCTTTTTTGAATGTTTATCTCATGTTGAGGAATCATAAAGATGTTAGCATTGGGGGGGTTGCCCCTTGTGATGGGTTTTCATTGTTCCCTCTTGGGAGAGGTACCAGCGCTATAGAAACCATATTTTTTTTCTATGGGAAACGTTGGGTTAGGAGGGCAGGTTGTTGTTTCCCTCCTCATTGTGCCAGCATTCGATGAATGTCATCCATGTGAGGACAAAGGTGACTAGGATGATCCCCTTAACAAATTTTGCAAGGGTAGTTATTTTTTTGGTTCTTCTGATTGCCTCCAGTAGGATTATTCACCTTAGGTGCTTCTCCCATCCCAAAATTAGCATTTGTATTTTTCTTTTGTTTCTTCTTTTTCCCGTTTGGGTCCATAGTTTGAACCCTAAGTACTTCATAAATTTGGGTGGGATTTGTGGATTGTTATGTTGCCTCACCAACTATGGGTTGTGAAGTCTTAATAGACATTTGTACCATTTGTTTGGTAATCTGATTAAGTTAGTTGATGGATCCAATCATACCATTGGCATGAGGTCCTTTTGGTGGCCTATTTGGATCAGACACAAGTCTCACATCATGAGGTATTAAATCATAAAGTGTGTCTAATTGTGAGTATATCAAATCCATCTGTTGGGCACTCTGAATGAGTTTTTCTTCAATCATAGCTCATGACATGGATACATATTTGGAAAGAGTAGGCAATAATGATTTTATGAACCAATCTGCTAAGAATTGATATAGGATTTCATCTTTTATAATCCTTCGGCACCTCCTCCATTCGTGGATATGATTCAATATGTGAGTAAAAGTGGAATACCTAAGCAAATTCAAAAGTTGTTTACCCATCTCATAATGAATAGAAAATTAAAAATGTGTCAGAAAGACCAAAGCTAAAGATGAGAAATTCGTGAATGTATTGCGAGGCGACTCAATGCACCATTTCACAACAGTTCACGTGGGGGTCCGATGAAACAACCGCAACCTAATACTATCATCAACTAGGGAATTAGATGAACACCACAAATGGAATGTCACCATGTGAATTCATGGATCTTTCCCTAGTCGTATGTCAAACTTGAGTATGTATGAGGGTAGCTTAGTGTGTATGGTTGGCCACCCATTCAAATGTAGAATGGGGTCATTGGTTAGGTGGGTTAAATCCAATAGATTCAATGTGGCTACAAACGGTGATATAACTGGTGCCATGGAAAATGATTGATACGTGGGTGGAGCTTGATGGATCCATTATTGTTGTTGTCCTTACGCTTGAAAAGCATTCCAAGGAGGATTCCCTAATTGCGGGCATTGCATCTAGAAAGATTGGTCACTTCTCAAAAATTGTCCATTCCATTATGGAATAGGTTGTGTGGATGGATTGCTCCCTTGTGGAGGTAGGTTTCAATAGGATTGGTTACTTGCTGAAATCTGACCATTCCATTGTGGGATAGAATTGATGGGTGGATTCCCTCATTACGAAGGTGGGCCCTAATAAGATTGGTTACTTGTTGGAATATAACCATTACATTGATTATTTCCTTGGTTTGGATAAGCGTTCCAAGGTTTATTTCTCCCTTGTAGAGGTGGTCCCCAAGAAGATTGGTTAATTCCTGGAACTTTCCCACTCCATTGTGGAATGGGGTTGATAGGTGGATTTCCCACTAGTATTCTACATGTTGGGGGTATGGGATTGCCCCAAGAATTGTGCTAGGAAAAGTTGGAGGATAAAACCTCAAGGTGTTTACACCCATCAGTGGAGGATAACCCTAATTGGAAATAATGTTCCATGGCCCATTGCTTCCACCAGGAATATTACCATTCCATGGTGAAGGGTTTCCCCCAAAAGTAGCACTTGGGTAGGTGTTAGGTATACTGAGAGGATTTTCGTTTACTCCTTGTGTGTTTTGACCTCGATTAGTCAAACCATATGGAAAACCCATGTTTGGTAAGGCATATCCTCCAATAGGGATCCCTGTAGACGAAGTCGACGTACTTCAGGGATTGGAACCCAAAATTGTACCAACTGGCACTAAAGTGATAGTTGAACTTGTGCTAATAACATCTATACTAATTGTGGGGATTGATGTAGAGGCCAAGTTGGAAGTATTGCTACGTCCTGCAACCATTTGAGGTTGGATTGATGTATTCCTTGTGCTCTTGATGAAGCCATAGGGTCAAATGTTGAATTTTGCATGTTATCAAAATATTTGGAAAGAGGATTGATATAATCCAATGACTTACTTATGTGTAGTAAAACTAGTTCTAAGGGACCTATCAAGGGTTGGTTTATGTGAGTAACTGTGTTATTTTTGAATGTTTCAATTTTAAATGGAGCAAGACCATCAACTATTTATGTGTTTTATTCATTATATAATGGTGAAATTTCAGTTTTTGTTTGATCTTGTTCTTCTCTATCACTATTAATTGAATCTAGAAGTTGTTCAGTTTCCAAGTCAATAGGGTGTCTTTTTTTTGTTCGTCTTCGCGATGTAGCATGGCCTTCAAATTATGGTGACTCACCTCGCTACCATAGTGATTGAAGAATTGGGAGGGTAACCACTTTGAATATGTTAAGTGGATACTGCGTTGGTGAAGAAGAAGGTCTCGACGTTTCAAACCCTGAATGCGGGTCCATCTTCAAGAGAGCGAGGCTTTTCTCTCCTGAAGATGGACCCACATTTAGGGTTTGAAACGTCGAGACCTTCTTCTTCACCAATGCAGTATCCTCTTAACATTGATTTTACTTGCGTAAAAATTAGGAATCACTTTGAATATTTTGATAAAAGGATTTGTTTAAGATGGTACATTAATTAAAAAATAGAACCAAACAATCCTAAAGAAAACCTAGACTCAACAAAAGCGAATTGTCCACATAGTAAAAATTGTTCTATGAATCCAAGCAAGCAATATACTTTCCCAAAGAACCGAAGCTCATTGAAAAGATGGATTAGAGGACCTTCCAAAACTAGTATCTCCTTAGGCATACCATGCCTGAAACAACTAATAATAGAGAAGGTATGAGAAACAGTTACAATAAACTTTAATCACCAAAGGTGCAAGTATTGGTTCTTGACCAATCACCCTCCCAATGAGTAAAAACTTCAAATTCAGTCTCAAGTACTGCAAGTGTCCCCCACTCACAATATCCTATGTGATATCCTAGGAATAGAATCTAACGTTACCACTTCACAATCAACGGTCAGGCGGAATAGTTGTAAGTCTAGGACAACTCTCATAACAAGGTATTCCAGAAAGGGATGTCACCTCGAGGACTTGTAACTTACATGGAATTCCATGATGATATCATATCCCACTAAATGGGAAAGAGGGGGGATACCACCCTTACTTATCCATATTGAACTAGTGCTTGATGCATGTTTTAGATGTGCTTTCCCGACAAGCGGTTTTTGCTACTAATAGATTTAAACACCCAATAATCAATGGTAGTTTCAAAATCTTGTGGCCTAGGAGCATTAACTCTCCAATCCAAATATAGGGACCTAGCATAACCTTTTTGGTGATATGAAAATAAAATCTTTGTTACTTTTAGATTAAGTGCCAATTTTAAAGGTACTTTGCTTAGTTTCATAAGTGGCAATGAAATTGACGGTGTTTGTGACTCGTGATGTAGAATCAAACAATGAGGAAATGATCACTACTCCACCCTTCAATTCGATGAATTCTCTAAAATAGGGAAGAGTTAGAGGTTCATGTAGGTCTTCCAAACATGCAAGTTGCAAAATAGAATTATGTTTATGATTTTGAAAAATAAAATTTCTAAATAAATAATGTTTTATTGTCACAAATTACTTAACTTCTTCTTTTCAATATTTGTTTACAACATGCATAAAATTATTTCCAAATGTTTGAATAGGTTTCCAAATCTACATAAGTTTTGGTGATAAAAAATTTTGGTATTTTTTTTATGTTTAGGAACAGTTCTTCTGAATTATGGTTAATTATTAATTTCAAAATTCTATTTAAACCAAACAATTATCTCAACTGAAATGACACCAACTCTATTACACAGGGGATCTATGTTTCTCGTTTGAAGCATCACCTGAAAGTGAAAGCAAAGAGGATACGCAGAGCCCTTTGAAATACTAGGAATTAAACATTTACAAGTGAGATCTACTTTCTCGTTCACAAGATCTCCCGAAATCCCAAGTGA
Source organism: Larix kaempferi (assembly GCA_027924585.1). Classification (NCBI taxonomy): domain Eukaryota; kingdom Viridiplantae; phylum Streptophyta; class Pinopsida; order Pinales; family Pinaceae; genus Larix; species Larix kaempferi. Next base: position 279,821 of record BSBM01000867.1, read on the forward strand.
AGACAATACTCATAGATTGAGAACTGTAATAAAAAATTAAATCTACTATGTTACAAATTGAGATCCACTTTCTTGTTCACAAGATCACCCAAGTGAAGAGGATAATAGTGGCTCGTAAAAATCCAAAAATCCCAAAAATCCCAAGTGAAGAGGATCACCAAAAATCCCAAGTGAAGAGGATAATAGTGGCTCGTAAAATTTGCTTGAAAATTCAAATCCTAAACTATTACAATTGAGATCCACTTTCTCGTTCACAAGATCGCCCAAGAGCCCAAGTGAAGAGGATAATAGTGGCTCGAACACAATGTATCTCAAGAAAAATGAAGATTAAAGCTATAAATCTCTGTAATTGTGAATGAGGAAAATCAAATTTTGTAGATCCAAAATAGAAATTTACTAATTAAAGTTGTTCCTTTCATTTTGGAGGGAAATTTTTTCAAATTTTTTCAATGTGTAATGTTCAATTTTTTAAAAAATTTTATGCAATTTTCTTTATAGAATGTTTTCAAATGATCTTCTAATGTATTATTGGATATGATTTTTTGTTTTGTTTTAGTTTAGCAAGCATGTGGAATTCAAAATTCAAAGGCCTAAACATTCTGGAAACAATATTTCTTGTTTTCTCAAATTTTTACCATTTGCAAACTAGTGATTTAACCAAAATTTTAAGAGATCAATCCAAATTTCATCAATTAAGTGTTGAATCAAGGATATAAGAGATAAATATGGCCTAAAGCAATCATATATGAGTCAAATTGTGAGAAAAATTTGAAAAAATGCCAAATTAAGCCATTCTTAGGGGTTTTGATGGGAAAATCCAACTTTAAAATTTTCAAATTAAATCCTTCAAATTAAACCTAAAAAATTTGCCTAATGATGGCCTTAAAATAGTGAATTCTAATTACTAGTTCCATCTTTCTTCTTCACCTCAAAGTTCCATCTTTATTCTTCACCGCAAACCTCGAAGTTCCATATTTATTCTTCAAAAAGAGTATTGGTGCTCCCTATGGAGACACGCTTGGGTAAATGTACCGTTTCTTCAGCAACACCTCTAGTTGCATCTACAACTCCTTTGATTTTGGTATACTCATTATGTATGGAACCTTTGGAATTGGGGAAACTCCAAGCATTAGATCAGTAGAGAAGTCAATATCTCTTCTCATGGAAAACCTATTATTTCCCCAAATACAAATTCAAAATCTTGCAACATGGGAAAATATTTCGTACTTGGACCCCCTTATTGGGCTCTTCCATAAGAGATGCAAACAATTGGCACCCATTCCTGAAACACTTTTTCAATTGCATAGGTTAAGTTTCTCTTAATGATATATGCCTAGGGATGCCTTTCACTGTACTTTTCTACCCTTGCTCATTGATACAAGTAAAAAACTTGTTATGGAAATCCAATACTAGATGATCGACATCTAACCAATCAATTCCAATTAGGATATCATATGAACCTATTGTTATGATATTCAAATCTATTGAATTTTTCTCTTATAGCAGTAGAAAACAAATTTTCAAATATGATAATTACTTCGTAATGATTTCAAATAGTTATTTCATCCCACTATTATAATTGAATAATTACACATTCCCATGGGGTGTGTAATAGATGGTGAATGGGTGTACCATTAAGGCACTCCTTGTTGTAAGGTCACTGGTTCAAAAATTTATGGGTACGAGCCTTACAAAAAAACATAATAATAACACTAAAAATTTCAACTTTAAATTGCAGTAGAAACAAAAGACAATCACATAAAATCCATGCACAGTAGACACAAAACATTTACCCTAGGAAACCCAAACTGGGGAGAAATCCTAGAAGTTTTCTTAGAATAAATTAGTCCAAGAACATTAAAAGTACATCATTACCATGAATATGGAACCTTAGCACATAGAGAATTCCGTCCTCTTTCATGTGGAAACCCTAGAAAGATAGCGAACCTTCTTTCATGAGAAAACCCTAGTAAGGGTAGTGAACCCAAGAAAATGATGAAAACCCAAAACATTTGCTCCGTGTGACTTTGATAGGAATTCTTGAATAGTGCGTAGTAGCTGAGAAGTTGATTTGTGAAGTGATGATGAAATGTGAAATGTTAGTTGCTTATTTATACACATCAAATCACATTTATTTCATTGTGGCCAACTTGTACTTTTTTTCACTTTTCATTTTATCTTCAGATCCGACTTGTCCTTTCTTCTTATTCAATATTTCTTGGGCTTCTTCAATGCTTTTCAGGGCTTATTCAATGGTTCAATGGCTTGACTTGTATTCTTGGTTATTTCTTCTTCACTAGAAAAGTTTTCCATGAGTTCGGTTGATGTTATTCTTCTCCTCACATGCACATCTATTCACACATAGAGCTCTAATATTGAATATATGCACTAAGAAGTCCCTGACACTTCTTAGTACACCACTTCTTAGTATGTCAATTCAACATTAGACTAGAATTTTATATTCCACAAGGGGATGAAGGCCCCTATCAAATAAACAATTCAAATCTCTAAAAAGGCCTTCTGACACTTCTCAGTACACCAATTCAACATTAGACTAGAATTTTATATTCCATAAGGGGATGAAATCCCTTATCAAATAAACAAGTCAAATCTCTAATATAGAATAGATCACTCCATCACGGAGAAGGTAATGTGAGAGCACCCTAGGGACAATATGCCTACACCATATGACTCAGGATAATGGGATAAGGACTACCCCTGGCTGGACCATTCACCTCTATACATATGACTCGGGATCTGAATATGGACGTATCATTCCCCCCTTGTTCAGATAAACAAGAACAATCTGGGAGAATGTCTACCTGATGCTGCAAACTAGAGAAACATCAACAAATTTGCATAAGTCTCTAGCCCATCCATACTTATTAGATTTTCTTTGACTAACTCATTAATTTTCCTCTTGGTTCCAGTGTCCAAGTGAACCATCTGAGGCTTATCATTGTTACTTTTATTTAATTGAAACCTCTCAATTAAAATAAGAGAAATGTAGCTATGACTTTCCCCATAATCAATTAGAATAGAAATAGGTTTATTGGAAATTTTACCTTCAACCTCAATCATGTTGGACTGATACTTTTCATTCCTATTGTCCAAGGTTGCATAAATCTTGGGAATGTTCTTGGCTACATCCCCCACTGTGATAACTTCTTGAATATTATGTACAATCCTCCTTCCATATCCTATTTGAGGACAACCTTTGTACAAATTGTTACCTTCAGAACCCCAACACTTTAGATTGTGTCTTAAGTCTTTGACTTGAGCTTATACCCTCTTGGGGTCATATTGATTAGGAGTACCTTGTTCATGAGAACTTGTTTGATTCTTGAAGAATGAAGATTCCCTTCTTCCTCTGATCTTGCTTCTCTTTCTTTTTTTCCATTCAGGAATTTTGATTAGTAGGCTTTTCCTTTGTCCCACCAATACATTTTCTTAGCCTTCTTGGTTTCCTCCTTAAGAGTCTTAGTATCGTCAATCTGAATTTTGATCCTATAAAAGGAAGTCAACCCAGTTAGGAATATCTACATCTTCACCTTCTCATCCTTGACAAATCCAACATATCTCAACAATTCTAGAACTCCTTCATATTCTTTTCATAATAATGTTCTGAAAAGTACTTCTTGAGATGTCTCATAATCCTTCTTTCATTCAGATGCTTAACTTAACCAACTGATCCCACCATATGGAAGATTTTCCCTTCAAATTTTATATTGCAATCCTAGATTCCATATCAGATGAGTAACTATGCAACTGAAGGTATTTTCTCATGCATAGTAAGCATCCTTCAACTTATTCACCCTTCTTGTTCTTGCCATCAAATGTAGGTGTCTTGATATTTCTTAGTTCACCTTGCAATTAATCTCTGACATGCTTTCTTTTACAATATCTAATTGGATATCTTCTGGAATTTCTTTTGAATTCTTCAAGAGAAAAAGTCTTGTCTACGTGAGTTGAATCATAGTGATGTCTATGACTCGCTATGGAACCCTCAGTGTACCCATCTTTACCATGAGACCTCCTATTGGCATGTGTTCTTTCCTCCTTCTCTTTGAGTGAAGCTGAACCAATCTATAGCAACATTTGCAACAGGTTCAGACTCTGCAATACTTGGCCATTTGTTTGGTTTTGTCGGTATTGGACCCTTAATATGCTTTCATTATCATCCATTCAACTTTTCATTTCCCTTATAAAACTTTTCAAAGTCCCCACTGGTTCTACGGGTTCATGGCTGACTCTATACCCAATAGAATCAATCTCTTCATTTCTTATACCAATGTGTTATACTTTGGATTCATCTTCAAGACTATATGGAGGTTCTCTGTTCCCCATTTTTTCTCTGAATTTCTGCACTGATGTTCAAGTTGTGCTTGAATTTGAATGCAACATACAATCTTGCAACATGTAGTCTGTAATGTCTTCTTAACAAGGAACTATTAAACATATTAATTCAAAATGTATTAAATAAAATTATCATAGCACACACATTTTTAAATGTTTGATCATTGACCCTGTCAATGAGGCTACATGATCTTTTCACTGTCAAATTGTCTCTTTGATCCCTGAAAACAAAAATACCAGTATCTCTTTGTCAATGCTTTAGGTTATACCCCTCTTTAATTCTTCAAATTGGTTCTAAATCCCTTCAAAAACATTCACGCCTAGTCCCGATTTTATGCCATTCTAGCTAAAACAATTAGTTATGACTCTTTCCTACAAAAATAAGACACAAATCCCTTTCTTGAATGCATCGATTTCTACTAAATATGGCGATTTTTTTATTACTAAGAAAAAATAATTGTTTTAAGTAGTTAACGTGGCACCTTGTTGATGTGACATCGTGCATGGCTGCTAATGTGGTTGTGGTGGTCATATGTTTCCATTTCCATACCTTGCCATGTCATTTGGAACCACATCCTAACCTATGCTAAGTTAGATTTTACCAAATGCATATTTGCCTTATGAACAACAAGGATTAAATCTTATTATTTTCCTCCATTAATCTTCATTGTTCATGACAATCCACCTTGTTCATTGTTTACTTGGTAGTCCACCCCCACAATTGGTTTAGATTATGCCTCCTGTCTTTCAGTGTTAAATATTATCCATTCGTGCAAGATCCATCACTTGATGGATCATAATGGAGGGTTCCCTACAAATGTATGGATCAATCGAGCATATTTCTAGATTGAATCCTATCCATTCGTGCATGTATACTTAATAGAATGATAAAATGGTCGATCACCTTTGAATTGTGTATATTTTCCCATGCATCTTTCAAATTTCAATCGTGGCCATTCGCAACATGGAACCTTATTATCCTGACACAAGTGGTCCCCCTCTCATTAATGGTCATGATCAAATCTCGGATATTTGATTGATCAATCTCAACCACTCACACATGGTGCAGTTCATCCTCCAAACACGTGCAGGAATGTAACTCATCCACTTGGACATTCCTTGTCACCACCTCGGATAGAATATCCATTTGGACACCTTCTTTGTCTGGCACCTGTACCATATTGTCCACCTCATGCCATGAGGCCACTTTCTATGTGTCCTTAGGTCATGTCCACTCTAACCACCAATACTTGAGATCCACATGTCCATTGATATATGTTTCCATCCTAGTTAGCACCCTTATCGAGTCACCATATTGTTATACCACCTGTACCATTAGTGGTTTCCTATCCAACAAACATTGGCTTTTCAACAAACCACGTTACCCTAACTAGTTTTATGATTGTCAATAGGTGGTATTTCAATGCCTTTCCTACCACGGTATCTAGTTTTTCAATTACTAGAAATGGTTTATGACGTCAGATTCTCCTTCCCATGTGCCATCACATGTGTAGACCATACTCTTATGAATGGTCCAAATTTGTCCACGTGTGGACCTAGATCGAATCCTAGTCATCTGTGACATATTTTGATCACTTTAATTTCTTATTAATAGTTTATATCACATGATAATACTTGCATGATTAAATCCTATCCATTAGTAGCAAGTCTCTCAAAATAAGGCCCATGCACCTTCCTTTCCCATGAATGGTTCCAAGCATACCACTTAAACATGCTTGACGAATCTGAGCCATTCATGGAAGATACCCCATATTTACACCTCGTGGACCTCTTTCCCCATGAATTGTGAGGATAATATTGATCAAACATGCATTATTTATATAATCCATTTGTGAAACTACCCCCTTTGATAAACCCTGGTATTCTCCCCTTATACAAATGGTCCATTAATTCCCTCGAGAATTGTTTAGGCTAATATTGGTCATTTGCAACATAACACATTCTACTTGTGTCCAATTGAATCCACCCTAGCCTCTAGATAGGCATTCTGTCTTTCTATATACACATTATCGACCTCGTTGGCACTACCACTTGTGCACTTTTGTCCATGTGGATCAAGATCCATGACACATCCTTCCTTCCACATGGCTCCTCCAGGGAATATTTTTCCAACTTTTTCAATATCCCATATAGATATATATGTGTGTGTGTGTGTGTGTGTGTGTGGTCATATAGTTGTTTTTCCCGAGTGAATCCTTACACATGGCACTCTTTGGTTGACAAATGGCACCCAAAGTTTAAAACTTAGTGCCCCATGTCCAAGAGTCCAATCTATATTATGTGAATTGCTTGGTGAAATTTCAGCATTGTAGCCTCTTTCAATTGACAGAAAGGCCATTTCTTACACAAATTCACCATGAATCTCAAGGATGGAGATCCAAGGTTTCCATGCTTGGCCCCGACAATCATACCATTTCTCTATTATCCCAATTAGGACCTGAATTGAACCAATTAAGAGGTCAATTTTATTTCTCCAACTCATTCTCTAAATAAATCCAAAAAATAGTTCTTATGCAATTTTTGAGCAACTAAACTCCATCCCATTACAGTCCCATTGTTGTAATTTCATCTTTGACACTTAATTGTCATGTGCTTGGTAGCAACAGTTCTCTTTTAAAGACCACATGGTACTTCTTAACCTATGACAACTGAAAAATGTTGATATCATCTTAGTTGAATACCATATTTCTTTGATACTAAACTATCACACACCTGACCACCTCTGCTAAGCATTAGGTGACAAGATGCTCATAACCTGGATTAGACCATTGAATTCAAGATTTTGATACCAAACATAGAATAGAATACCATATGCCTATGAAATTGAACATTTTACAGTGGAAACAAGAAATGAATAAAAAACATAAAACCATATAATTTATATTAATTATGCCATGCAATCATGGCAATAAACAAGAAAACCATGCTCATATTAATATGCACAACCATACATTTAACTAAACAAAAGTAACAAAATATAATCATGGTATTCAACAAAAATATAATAACTTATCTTGTAATAATCCTCCAAACCAACTTTGAGTGATGGACATTTCACCTAGCCTTGAGCTCTCAGTCAATCCTTATATATATTTGACAAAGGCCACCCCTAAAATGGGGCTATCATTCTATGAGGGGTGAAATTCCACCTCTTTTCTTCTTAGCTAGAGGGAACCTACTGTCTACCCATTTCGTGCAGAAAACCCCCTCCACAAGTGACCCCAACTGTCAACTCATCGCCATAAACCTGCACAATGCTAGTTATGGTACCCCATTCTTTGCTTTGCAATCCCTCAAGTTTTCGCCATCCCCTTCTAACGCTCACGAATAGGCCATCCATGAAGTCTCTATGACAAGTCTCTTGGGATGTCACACTACATTCCAAGTTTACTAGTTTTGGGGAACTAACCTAAGCACCAGTTTATCAAGCTAACTAGCCTTTCATTTGTTAGGGTGGACTCAGGAGAGATACAGATTGGCTTCAATGATCTCAACAACACATCCAATACTCTGAGAAAAATATTTCCAATGATACAAAATGAATACCGAATGGTACGAAATCCTTCTTGAGCAGTATCATCGGATGATCAAATTATTAAAAACCTCACAACTATATTTCCACAATATATATGCTCGACATGACATTGACAAGTGAAACTCAATCAAGGTCCACTTAAAATACCCTTAAACCCAATTAGGGTAGGGATTAAGCAAAGTGTTCAAAATATAACAACCAATAATTAGGATAACTAGGTGACTAGGTTATTTTTCTAGACGTCCCCTTACATTTTCCCCTCTCATGAAATCATAGCCCCCCATTCTCATTGCGTCCTTCCCTCCCTTGGCAACATGTACAGATTTTTTATATTAATGGCATTGTTGTCACACAATCTAGTAGCGTTATGATTGCAAGGATTAATCGATCTCCAAATTGGTATAACCTCGAAACATTGCCCCAAAGTGTCACATAGATATGGCCCCCACTCTTTAGATTTCATGGATCCACCAAAAGGATAACCCAGACTAACCACATAAGGTTTTCCTAGTCATGTGTTCCAAGTAATTACAATCCTAAGCTAGTGTTCCCCATAAGCAACAAGATTGATTTGTATGATATAGGTGCCTTTTAAATTACGAAAGGGAATAAATGTGGCACCTTGGGGGGGAAATGGTTAAGGGGGTGATGAATAATGAAAGAAAATTGAACCCGTAGCTACTAGATGTGACCTAAAATTGATTTTATGCGAAGAGGATGATGCTCAAGGTCACTTGGGATTAAGTACATGATGATATCTATGATTAACCAACTTATTTGTGCTCGTATATATGAATATTTAGAATTTTAAGAAGTGGAAATTTGAATGAAAGGGGTATATTGGCGTGTTGGTATAAGAGTTAAATGATCCTAACTGTAACAACAAATTGCTTCTCTAAGTATTAGAGATTTGAAATGTATGAACATTGAGCTAAAACTTCACTAGGAAGAGGTGATTAATTTTTAGATTGAGGATACAATGTATTTCTATGACCAGTGCCTACTTATCCTAGTTAATATTATTAAGACTGAGTTCGTATTTAAAATGGATTGTTCTTGGGGTAAATTTACTATCTTGATCTAAAGACTCAGTACAAATTCCTAGTGAAAAACAACAATGAAATTAGGAAAAGCGATTTTTACAAATGGAAGATATAAATCATACACAAGCAAATAGAGGAAATTAAGTATAGTGACCTGGTGCCTCGTTCATTTGGGTGATGGAGACATAACACTCTCCTTGGAAGTGCCTCACTTGTGGTAGCTCTGTTTGGTGGTGGATTTTGGAAAATCCTCCAAATATTCCAAACTTGTGGAGCCTTTGTAGAATGTTCTTCTTCACTTGCACACAAATAAATAGTTAATGGGTGCCAATCTATGATATAAATTGGAAAACCCAATATATTGCATTCATAAAAAAGAAAAGAAAGTGAAATGAAATACTAAACAAATAGATAAAGTATAACCAACAAAATGCAAAGACAACTCCCTTAGAAATTTGTTCATAGAGTCCCCAAGGCGCATTGGAAACTCATGGATACCGATTTCATACAGTTAAATATCAATATTTTATCTCCAAATATGACCACTAACACAAGTAGATACAATGTGGGAAACAAGAAACAAAATCCTCAACAAGATCACAAAGAACATCAAGGTTTGAAGGAAAATCGATTTGTGTATTAGTTGTAGTAGAGAAATCTCCCAAAAGTCCATTAAATGAGTGAACTTTTCTCCTTTGTAGAAAAAGAGAGAAGAAAAATCCATAATCATAAGGATTGAGGACTAAGATTAAATATTAGAGAAGCCAAATCAATGGATGAGATAACTCCCTACATTTTACATTTCTTAAATTGTTGGGAATGACTATTTTGTTGAAGAGGGCAATTTGCCTCAATGGTCCCAAGTTACATAATAAAAATTACAAATATTGTCAGAGATATGGATCTAGATAAACTAGGTTACCTATATTAGGAATCAATAACATATCAAAGTAAATAAGAATAGAAAGAGAACAAGGAAAATAATACACCGGATATAGGAGTACTAGGAATAAAAAACTGCAGAAATATGCCCAGATCTAAAGAGAAGCCTAATGGCTACCAGATAGAAAGCAAATCTACAAAATAAACAATGCCCAAATGATAATAGTTATTGATTGAAAGCTATATAAGGTGCTATGTCATAGAAACTAGTTGTGATACCATGTCAGAGATATAAATCTAGCTAAACTAGCTTACCTATATTAGCCATCAATAACATATCAAAGTAAATAAGAACAAAAAGATAACAAGGAAAATAATACACCAGGTATGCGTGGTTCACCCAATTGGGCTATGCCCACGGGAAGGTTGTCTTCTTATGATCTCTAGAAATCTCCTCCAATCTTACAAGAGAGAAACTACAAATAACCCCAATACAATATAATAAATCTTGTGATCACAATACCATGTGTCAGTACTATCTATGAGCATATACCACTTTATCACTTGTGTTATATGATGTGACTCCCTTGACCCTATTATATACCAAGAGATGTGGAGTAATTACTCTCACATATTGCATGTGGGATAATATAATTCTCCATAATAACATATCTTTATATAATGATGGATATCAAGAGTATACTTTACCATAATGAATATGGGATATAATGTATTGCTCTTTTACATAAGATTGTGGATAAATTCTGACATAACACAAAGACATTACTGCCTTGCAAGGAATATAATTAATATATTCCAACAACTTGATTATTGAGTTGGGATGTCAAGTGGCACCCCATGCCAATCATATTGTTGATTTGGAGGTGATAAAAGTGTAAATTTTCTATGATATTTACCAAGTGCATACCCTTTGGAGAGAGGTGCATACCCCTTGGTGAACACAAGTTTAAAAGGGGCCAAGGCTTGATGTTGTGTGCTAGGATATGATCACTTTTTAATTATAAGTGCATTTCATGAGGACCCAAGTGATTATTTTCCACTTCATACTTCCTGTTGCCATACTTTTTAAACTTATGAAATTTTTAAACCAAACCTTAGGAAGTTTGATTAATTAATTCCTATTAATTAGATCTTCATGAATTCTTGTTCAAATATTATGTGAGATTCCCTGAGTGGAGTCCTTTATGATTTAATTCCTCATACCAATAAAAACCATGACACAAATCAATATGAAATGTCCATTATTAAGCTTCTCCAAATTATTAATGTAAGACTTAGGATTTTTTAACTTTTACTTAGGAAAATCCATAAATTAAAGCCTATTAATCCATAATAGACTAAAATCACACTTGGAGGGTTTGAATTGGACTCCAAATGTTGAAGTATGATAAATGGTAATGGATGATGACCACATATTAATGGATGGTCTTGTTGACCATGTCAAACATGCCTTTGACCAAGTCAAAAAGTTGAAAAACTCATTTTTTGTCAAAGTTGTGTAATGATGTCCAATGATGAAAGGACACATCCAAATCATGTAGAAGGATAAGGTATCATCTCAAATTATATGTGTTGATAGTGTACTAGATATACCATACATACATTACACAAGTGACCCATGTGACTCATCACATAGCTTCATCATATGAAACATTTCCAAAATTAATGCATAGCATGAAGTAAATATTTTATATTAATGCCACTATCTAAACTACCATCAAAAGTATTACAAAGATAATTTTTATCTTGGTTGAAGTTGTTGGAAAAATTTAAAGGGCTAGTCAAGTGGAAGGATTAGTCAAGGATGATTGATTGACTCAAGATAAGGGGAGGAAGGGAACTATGTGAAATTCATTAATTAGGTAAACACTAAGGAAAAAGTGTCTCACAAATGGATGGTGTGCTTGCATATGATACTCCTTTGACCTTTACAATCAGACTCAACCCCTTTTTTCATTTTTTTGTTTGTTTTCAAGATCCTTCTGGACTTGTCATCTTTTACTTGGAATTTTTTTCTTGCACTTTTCTTCTCTTTGGTCCTTGGCCCTTATTTTTGTTTTAAGGCATAGGCAAGTTTATAATTTCTTATTTTCTTTATTATTCCATCTTCAAATTTTACTTTGTCTTACTTTGTATTTCATCATTTTGGTACAAGGAGTCTTGGAATGGGAGTTGCTTCATGTGACCTTTTTGAGGCACTAAAGGGGGAAGAAGCCTTTCATGCTTTGGGACTAGGGATCACATTTCTAGCAACTCGAAAAACATAGCACATCTCCAATCAATAGTGATTTACAAGAAGAAAAGTGTAACACATCAACTGGTGGTAATCTTAGCACATAGCCAACCAATAGGGTTTTACAATAAGAAAGACATACTGCATCGAAAAACCAATTCTCCTAGGTACATCGCCAATCAATAGGGATTTACAAGAAGAAAAGCATAGGAATTCTTAGAATTTTTTTATACACATCAAATTCGAGACACTAAGGAGTAATAGAGAGGCCTTTTGAAATGAAGATTTCATAGAGGGGAGATCCAAATTTAATCTGTTAGGTCTAGGTCAATGGGTTTCAAGATATATAAAAGTGACATGAAACAAATATGGAAAGGTAAAAAATGGAACCAAGAGAAGGTTTTGATCCATGTAATATAAGAGATGCATAGATGAGGGTATATGCATAAAACACTGACTACTTCTATTCACTAAACTATACAACATTCCTACTCACCATGTGTTAATTTTTCAGAATTTACTTCAATCTAAACTAGGATCTTAACTGAGAGAACAACATGTACAACATATCTACAACATATCAATCATGGATACAATCATCCAAGCACACAAGAGACATAGAGTTTACTTGGGGAAAACCATAAAGGTGAAGAACCCTAATAACTTCCTCAGAGATAGATAGAGAAATGATACAACCCAAGCATAAGAGATAGACATCTCCTAGCAGCAGCTTCTCCTCCTCCACAAGTGTGCCACTCTCCCAAAAGTGTGAGAGAGAATAGAATGATGAAATAGAGTGCCTCCCGCACTCTATTTATACTTGACTTGACTTGCCTAATAACCTTTACTAGGTCGGCCTTAACTTAACCACATAACATAATGTTGACTGGGACGACACCCAATAGGGTGGTCTAATAACCCTTTGACCCACATGGCCAACCCCCACTAGGGTGGTCTAATAACCCTTCGACCCACATGACTTATACAGGGCCGACCCTAACAAGGTGGTCTAATAACCCATTAAGTATAAGTTATGAAACTTATAATATAAATGACGACACTTCTTTATAGAGGAATAATAACATCTCTATAGGAATACAGTATACATATATGGAAATACATTCCAAAGTTACATATACATCAACACTCCCTCTTAACTAGGAAGGTATTTCTCGACACAGGTCTTCTAGCACAAGTCTTCTTCTCTTGATCATCGTCACTGGATAATCGTCATCGAGTCATCAACATCATCACCACTGCTACTCTCTCAATCAATCTATGAATCTACTTGTCATAGGAAGTTCTACATTGCCAGTCCTTTTTCATACTAGATGTAGGCCCACCACCTGCAGGTCTTCATCATCACTGGCCGTACTGTGGAATCCTCAAGAGTTATTACGTGCGTCAACAAAAACTCGAAAGAGCATCACAGGATTGATTACGAGCACACAGCTCAACCTATCAGATCTCCCAGGACCTTTTACATGCTACTGCACAACTTGTCCATGGCCACAGAGTATCACCCTAATACTCATAATCATACTGATCAACGTCCACAAAGCACAGTACAAATGCACACAACACAACACTTACACTCATCGGCATGGAAGGACTTTCCTCTGACCATCCAGGAAAGGCTTAGCACTCAGATCAACACACATGGGAGAACGCATCTGCCATCATGTCGAAAAGGCTCTGCACTTACATCAACGCACATGGAAGAACACATCTACCACCATGTCGAAAAGGCTCTGCACTTACATCAATGCACATGGGAGAACACATCTAACACCATGTCGGAAAGGCTCTGCACTTACATCAACGCACATGGGAGAACACATCAACCACCATGTCGGAAAGGCTCTGCACTTACATCAATGCACATGGGAGAACACATCTACCACCATGTTGGAAAGGCTCTGCACTTACATCAACGCACATGGGAGAACACATCTACCACCATGTCGGAAAGGCTCTGCACTTACATCAACGCACATGGGAGAACACATCTACCACCATGTCGAAAAGGCTCTACACTTACATCAACGCACATGGGAGAAAAAATCTACCACCATGTCAGAAAGGCTCTGTGCATTTGTGTCTTTGGAACTCATCACACATAATCCAATTGATTATGCAATGTATCCACCTGATACATATGATCATCTTGATCATCATCATAACATCATCCTGATGCATATCATCTAGAGTATTGTCCTGATACTCATCACTGCATCGTCATGATGCATATCTGGAGCAACATCCTGAAGCTCGTCATCCATGATCATCCTGATCATACAATGCATCCACCTGATGCATACACAGTATCTGCTTGATACATATCATCATACATGATATAGCTGATCATACAATGTATCCACCTGATACATATACAAATACATGATCCACCTAATCATACCTGATACATATCAACATACATGATCTGCCTGATCATACAATGTATCCACCTGATACATCTACAGATACATACACATGATCCAACTGATCATATCCAGCATCCAACAAGATGCATACATACATATACATATAAATGATCCAACTGATCATATCCAATCCCACATGATGCGTACATACATATACATATAAATGATCGAACTGATCATATAGAGCAGAAACTAGAACATCATCCTGATGCTAATCATCCAGCGCTTACATACATAGCCATGTGAAGGATCCTCCTTCCACCATGCTTGGAATGGCTACAGCAAATGTCTCCATCACTTCTTCCTCGAAGTGTCGTCGATCTGAAGAACCCCAAGCCTCTATCTGAAGTACTCGAACTTCACTCTAGCTAGTGGCTTCGTCAACACATCTGCAATATGCTCATCCGTCGCAACATACAGGAGCTTCACTACTCCCCTCTGCACCATATCCCTGATATAGTGATATTTGATCTCTATGTGTTTCGACCTATCGTGGAACACCAGGTTCTCAGACAGATTCACACAACTTTGGTTTTCACAAAAGATACCAATAGCTTCCAACAGGAGATCAAATAACTCAGATAGTATCTTTCAAAGCCATACTGCCTCACAACTAGCCAAATAGGTTGCAACATACTCTGCCTCGGCTGTACTCAGCACTACGCAGGACTGCTTCCTGCTAAACCAAGAGATCACACTTGATCCCATAGTGAAGTAGCACCCAGATGTGCTCTTCCTATCTGCAACACTTCCTTCCCAATCTGAATTAGCATAACCCTGCAGGTTAACCTTTTGATTCACATCATACTTGAGCCCATAGTCAACTGTACCTTTCAGATACCTCAGAATATGCTTTACAACAACCAGGTGAACACTCCTTGGATCCGTCAGGAACTGGCTCAATGTGTTCACCATAAAACAAATATTTGGGCTCGTGTTCGTCAGGTACATCAAGGACCCAATCATATGATGATACATTGTGACATCAACCGGATCAGATGAAGCATCACACAGAAGCTTCAGGTTCGATGCCATAGGTGTGGCCATGGCCTTACAGTCCATCATCTTGAACCTCTTTAGGATCTCTACTGCATACTTCCCTTGTCCAAGGAAGATACCATATGCACTCTGCCACACCTCCATGCCTAGAAAATAGTGCATCATCCACAAGTTCTTCATCTTGAACTCGGTAGCAAGCTTCCGTTGCATGTCGGAAATCAATCTATCTTCACATGTAATAAACAGGTCATCCATATACAAAAGTAGTATCACTGGATTTTCTTCCTCAACCTTGTAGTAAAGGTTGGAATCTGCTTTACTCTTGGTAAAGCCCAAACTGGATAGAAAGCCATCTATCCTGCCATACAAATTTCTGCACATATATGACTCCCTATCATGTGTCTCAGAACCAAGTGGCTGCTCCACATACACTTATTTTTCAACTATACCATTCAAGAAAGCTATCTTGAAATCCATATGGTGTATCTTCCATTTCATCACTATAGCCAGAGCAAGTACGGATCTAATGGAAGTGTATCTGGCTACAGGAGCAAAAGTCTCTATGCTACCACCTACAGCATGCTTGATCTTGTAGATCCTCTTGGAAGTCACCACAGACTCCCCTTCAGGTCTTGGGACTGTATCCCAAACATCTTCATGATCGACTGGTACTCCTCGATCATGGCATTCTTCCTAGATCCTGGGAACTTCAATATCTTCAATATTTTCAATACATAACTTTGTTGCTAAACAAATGTTGTAGTCCTTCTTTTGTAGGTGATGGTATATGATCTTTCCTACACAACAAGTTAAATTGCATGATTAGAAAACAGCTCATAGTTTTTCAGAACAAATTCTTACACATAAAGAAATATGTCATACAGTCATGCAATTATCTTAGCCAATGCTTCAATACAACATTTATCCATATCCCGTAACTTTCTAGATGCTTTCCAATCTCTACCAGAACATTTTTAAGAGTGTGCACAACTCCCAACATGTCAGCAAAGAGGTTTCATTCTAGATAAGTAGAAATGGAATGTTTTACAGTGCCATAGGCCATTTACCCATGTATATTAGTAGTATACTGCTCATCAATGCTACTATTCTAATATGCATAATACACAACCTAATTCTAGGAACATGAGTATATACATTATTGAACAACATTATTTAAACAAACAAATATGTAAGAAATGACAATTCAAATAGTTATCTTTGTTTGGTTGTTGGGTGGACTCCCTCTGAATCTTTGCAACTCCATTCTGATGTGGATTGTGAGAAGTGGTCAACTCCCTCTGAATATCTGCATCCTTGTAGAAACTACTGGAGTGTGGTCCCTCTTGATCTTTGCTTCCTGGATTACCTTTTCTTGAACTTTTATCCATCCTCGATCACTATGCATGCTTACAAGTATCATTATTGTGATATCCTCAAGATCTCATACATAATCATACATTTATTAGTATATTCTCAATACTATGAAAACACAATAATCTTAAGCATGTATAGTCATGATCATTTCAAACAGAAATAATAAGCATTAGTATTCAAGGACTCTTATGGTTAGTCATATCATAAATTAAAGTAAGAAACATAATATGCCTAAACCCGTGATTACTCAAACCCATACTTTCATGACTCTTCTTTTTAGTCATATCATCAATTGAGGTAAGAAACATAATATACCTAAACCCATGATTATTCAAACCTATGAATAATCATTATCAATCATGCCATGTATACTTATATAAGAGGTCCTATCACAAGGTAGGATTCTAACTTGATATAGGAAAAACATACCTGGATTAGTATGTTAGCTAGTTATGTCTAACATACCCACATGATGTCTTCTTGTTCTCTTCAATGACTTGTGCTAGCAACCTGCATATCTCATAGGTTAGCCATTATAGAACCAAGTTATACATACCTCGTAAATAAATCTTCTAAGTGATCCATGATAATGGATGAATCTTTGTCTTCATGTCATCATGATCGTATGTTCTTGAACTCAAACATGGTTTGTCTTTCTTGGTGTACCTTTCATGTTAGCAGACAACATAAACCTCATACAACACCATAAATCATTAGTACAATCATAAGTGTCAACACCCTAATCAATGAATATCTTCTATCATGCATTCATAATTTTATTAAGGTGATACAACAAGTCTAAATTTAATCAAGATTGTACTAACTGTAATAACATGAAGACAAACATACCATAAACTTAATCATGAACAAATCTCGAAACATACCTAGATGAGTCATACCTGTCGAGATTGCTTGTAATCTTCTTATGTAAGGCCTTAGCCTCATCTCCCTCTGAAACAGGAACTTATTCACTTATGCAGGTGACCAATCCATTCTCTTCTAGGATTAACCCAATCCACTTGATTTGCAGGAACTAGATTTGAAGCTGGATTAGGGTTTGCCAGAGAAACCCTAAAAATTCAAAATTTGAATTTCAAACTTCCAAAAGGATAGAAATATGCGCCTTGATGAGCTGATCAAGCTAGTATACTCATAATTTGAAAACTGCAAAGTTTCACCCCTCAAATATGCCTTTGAAACTTCCGAATTCACTAGACATGACCCCGAACTAGGGTTTGATAAAGCCCACCCTTCTGCCCAATCAGAAGGTTTGACCCAAAGCTCTAAGCTTCTATTTTTCTTAGGAGCTTCCAGTCGTGTTCACAGATTTAAAAAATTCCCATTTTTGCAGAAGCCCTAATTTTCCACTTTTCTGATCAAAGTATCGAACTAGGGTCTGATCAAGCCCGGCCTTCTGCCCAACCAAAAATTATGATCTTGGTCTCTAAATTTCGATCTTGATGAGTAGCATTCAGCCGTGGTCTCCGATTGCAAAAATTCCAACTTTATCTGAAACCCTAAATTCCAGAAGCCATGAATGAAGGTGCTCAAAAATAATTCTATTTTGACATAAATATGTACCTGATTGTTTCTAGTGTAACTCCAAACTTTTCGATCCACAGAGTCTGAAAATGTTTCCTGTGGTAACCCAACCTGTCATCTTTCCAACCCCATAGGTCTAACCTCAAATGGATTCTCTGAGAGAGAGTTATGTCAAGTGTCGCAACGTGACCTGTTTATGAGATAAAACAGGAGAGCGAACTTGTACCATGTGCCACGTGTCATTAGTTTATTTTCGGCCTATGAAAAAGTTACCTAAGAGATATCAATCCATGCAATATCTATCACATTTTACTAAATTTCATTTGGAGCTTCCTAGCCCACATTATGACCCTTTTTCCAAGGTCAGCCATTTTTTACTGAGATCTGGAAGAGGCAGAAACCCTATATTGTACAGATCATAAAACACACAGTACAATGAATTAGAAGTTTTCCTTTGGACATAAGGTACATGGGGATCTGATAATCGACTTGTAGAAGTTTCAGATCCGAAAATTTCTTGAAAATGGATTTATAGCGAAAGTGCTACAATGACTGGTTTTTGCTATATCAATCCCAAGCATCGTAAGTGCAACAAGTGTCATACATGCCATACCATGCCTTCTTTTAGGCTAGCTCTGATACCATGTTAATTTTTCAGAATTTACTCCAATATGACCTAGGATCTTAACTGAGAGAAAAACATGTACAGCATATCTAAAGCATATCAATCATGGATACAATCATGCAAGCACACTATTAGGATATTCCTATACTCCATCCTAGTCCCACCAGTATTTTGATCATTTACATTTTCAGTCATGCATGCACCTTTAGTGTTTGCATGCATTCTAGGATTTGCATGCATCACAGTCATTAGTCCAACACCTAGCCCTCAGTTAGCCAACCCCCAGGAGCTTCTCACTATTCAGTTTTAGCCCTCCAGTTGCTTAATGCGCCCTTCTTCCTTGATTTTAGGAGCAACTCGCCCTTCTTCACCTACCAGTCTAGTTGTCACTCAGTTACACTAAGTTACAATCAATTACAGTCAGTTACACTCAGTTACACTTAGTTACATTGAGTTACACTTAGTTACACCTACTAGAGTTAGTTTGACTGATGGTTGACAGTTACTTGAGCATTGATGACTCCACTGATGATGATGAAGACTTCCAGTTGTGCTCCGATGATCATGAGGAAACCTAGTTGTGCTCCGATGACACTCTATTGATCTCATGATCACTTTGAGAGGCTCAAATTTCCACCTTAGGCATTTGAATCCTCTCTACCATTGTACTATTTATTTGTCCATACTGTGATTAATTAATTAGTGTGTGTGAAGTATTATTGCTTCTATCTGAGTTCTACTGTACCATATTATTCTATTGCTCATTATACTGTATTGTTCACTCTTCTTCTATTTTCCTGCTTAATCATAATTACTCTTGTGAGGTATACATCATCTCTTAGATTTGCTGTGAGGATTTTCACACACACAAGAGACACAGTGTTTACTTGGGGAAAACCATAAAGGTGAAAAACCCCAATAACTTCCTCAGAGATAGATAGAGCAATGATACAACCCAAGCATAAGAGATAGACATCTCCTATCAGAAGCTTCTCCTCCTCCACAAGTGCGCCACTCTCCCAAGAGTGTGAGAGAGAATAGAATGATGAAATAGAGTGCCTCCCGCACTCTATTTATACTTGACTTGACTTGCCTAAAAACCTTTACTAGGTCGGCCTTAACTTAACCACATAACATAATGCTGACTGGGCCGACACCCAATAGGGTGGTCTAATAACCCTTTGACCCACATGGTCGACCCCCACTAGGGTGGTCTAATAACCCTTCGACCCACATGACTTGTACAGGGCCGACCCCAACAACGTGGTCTACTAACCCATCAAGTATAAGTTACGACACTTATAATATAAATGACGACATTTCCGTATAGAGGAATAATAACATATCTATAGGAATACAGTATACATATATATGAAATACATTCTGAAGTTACATATACATCAACACCATGCTCATCAGAAATAAAGCAAGTGCAAGTAACATCTAATGACATCTGGTACATTGTCCAGTACATACTGTATAATCCATAAGAAAATACTCTAGGAATGGATTTGGTACAAAAAATATAATGGAAAGTAACCATATCAAAGAAACATAATGCCAATTGATACACAACATATCAATAATCAATACGTAACCCAGCTCTGATAATTTGTTTTGCTCATACAAATATAATCTCAACCTTGATCTGCTCAAAAAAATAAAAGAGGGTATATCACCCCATACATATTGTGGTATAACAGGTCTCAAAGTGCATATTTACAATATCCTTGGTCATCTAGACCATTGCATCATGCTTCTAGCATCATCACTATGTACAAATTATTTATTTACATTATGGGGTCAAAACAAGGTGTTAAAATTGTTAGAAATTTTGTGTCACTCGAACAAACCTATTCCACCTTGGAGGTTTGTAACTATACAAATATTGAAAAGGATACACTTTAGTTGATGTGTGGTATGTATAGTTATACCATCACTTTGAGATATGCAACCATTTGAACCATCTATTCTGCTTATTGGTTTTGAGAAAATGAAGGTAGGTTTCCAATAATTTATTGACAGTTTTTGTTTGACTTTCTACTTGGCGGTGGTAATATAAATTCATGTTAAGGGATGCCACAATTTATTTTCAAAATTAGTTCTAGAAATTACATTTAAATTTAGTATCCCTATCATTGACAATGATCTTTTAAAATTTGTGTAGTTTGTAGATATTTTTGTAAAATATTTGAACAAATTGTTTTGTTGAATTTGTTTTCTTCACACCTATGAAATGTGCATACTTAGTTAATATGTCAACCACGATAGGGATTTTTTCTATCCCTTCTGACATGGGTGAACCTTCAATCAAGTCCATGGAAATTTCTTACACTTTTGGTTTGGGATGTATAGGAGATGGAATAGCCATGGGGTCATAACATTTGCACTTTTGTTTCTTTGGAATTTGTCACACTTTGCTACATGCTTCCGAATTCCCACATTCATCCCTTTCTAGAAAAATGATTGTTGTGCATTATAGTAAGTTTTAAAAGAACATACATGCCATGCAAGTAGTGAGTCATGGGACTCCTTTAGAACCTTGGATTTAAATTTTAAGTTTGGACTTTGATAAATTATTTATCTATATCAAAGGATAGCATTATTCCATTCAAATTTTGTATTTTTACTTGGATTATTGATTATGGAACATGTTTCTAAGTCCTTGTCATACTTTCCTCCCATTTCATCTAAAACTTTAGGAACTACATCTTGTAAATTTTCAATACTCTAACCCCAACCCAGTTTCAAGTCTCAATAAATCATATTTTATTTCCCAATCTCAATTTCACTACCTCAAGAAAATATATTGGCCTGAACAAATATTTATACACATGAAGTCTTTTACTCTTTTCGGATCAACAATAATCACACACACCTAAATAATTGACATAGAGATTTTTGGTCAATATGACCCTAGAAAAATGTTGTAGGAAAACCAGTGAGAGAGATGAGTTCTTTTTATTATCTCAAGCATATTTACAATGAAGTACAACATAATTTATTCCAACAATCACACAGAATCATCTCTCAACCTCTTTCCTTGAAGTTTGTTCCTGATCACAACTGGATACTTTCTTGGGCTTTGTAACCTTCTCTTCTTCTAGACATCTTGGGATTCGCACCCCTCTCTATCTCCTCTCTGACATGGGATTCATGCCCCTCTGATGCAGAATCACTCTCTCATCAATTCACCCTCTCTCTCTCTCTCCATAGATGATGAACTCAATCACTGAATTTCCCCTCCTCTAGTGAAGTGCGCCCTCATTATCTAAAATGTGCCCCTTCTATCTACTCATTCTCTGCGTACTTTGTCTTATCGAATGTGCTCTTACTTCTCACAATATCTCTTATTTCCACCTTTACCCCTCTGTTCTATTTTATAACACTTTGGTTCCTTTTAGGATTCCAAATCCCTAATTTATTTTTCATGCAAAAATTACACTTCCACATTAAAAAATTACACTTATGCATTAATAAAAATCACTTTTATCAAATATTATGTAAGGGTAAGGTCTGGATAGTTGTCATTGTTGAATTGTAAGGTCTGGATAGTTGTCATTGTTGAATTTTTTCAACACTCCCTCTTAATGAAGAAAGTGTTCTTCACCACTCCCATATTGTCCATGAAATAAACAAACTCACCCTTCATCGGTGACTTTGTGATAATGTGTGATACCTATTCATTTGTAGACACATACTAAATCTAAACTGCTCCCCTCTAAACATGATCCCATATGAAATGGTATTTGATCTCAATATGTTTTGACTGGTTATAAAATACTGGATTCTCCATGAGTTTCATGCAAATATGATTGTCACAGTAAATCACAATTGGCCTCAACTATTGATCAAATAATCTCACTAGCATATTGCAAATCCAAATAGACTCACAACTCGTCAGACTAGATTCCATGTATTCTGCCTCTACAGAACTTAGTGCTACTGAATTTTGTTTCTTGTCGAGCCATTACACAATTGTCAAAACCAAGTTGAAACAATACCCATAGGTGCTTTTTATGTCCACTACACTACCTGTCCAGTCAGAATCTATATAGCCAATCAATTGTACTCCATCCTATCTCTCATAGTTCAATCCCCTCTGCCACCCAATGCATTTTCCTAGGATCCAACATATACTGGCTCAATGTGTTGACATCATAGCATAGATATTGCTTAGTGTTGACTAGATACATCAAATATCCAATA
The DNA here is from genome assembly GCA_027924585.1 of Larix kaempferi. Classification (NCBI taxonomy): domain Eukaryota; kingdom Viridiplantae; phylum Streptophyta; class Pinopsida; order Pinales; family Pinaceae; genus Larix; species Larix kaempferi. The sequence continues at coordinate 303,105 of BSBM01000867.1, forward strand.
AGCTGGTGCTATTGTTGGGAAAATCAATATCTTATAGAAACAATGAATTCAAAATATAAATTATCAACCGGGGTAATGTCCTGTTATTTCAAGGTTATAGTGAAAAATATATGCAAGCTATGATTTCCTCTGCTAGCATTGGTTGTCTAATATGCACTGCAGCAAAGTAAATCACACAACATAAAACTAAATTGAAGAAAGTAAATACTAAAACTAATTCACATTGTACGGAAAAGTAAATTGTTTGAAGACACTTCATCTATGCGGACAAGGACAAAGCTCTCTAGTCTAAATGGTTTAGATCTAGAACAGAATGCAACATGACATATAAACTTTCCTAGATTGATCAAACTGTAAGAGATGTACAGGTACTATTTAACTTGCAACGGTAGTGATGTCACCTTGCTTGATGTAGCCCTTGATCTTTGGCTGCAAAACAAGATATGAAAAACAAGTGGAAACACACAAAAGATAGTAATATGCAATATTGATTAATCTAAACTAGTGGTCAAGGAAACTAATTCTAAATATCTATAATGCACAATAAACCTTTATGGAAAGTATGTATATCATTGTTTTAATGAAAATTAAGAAGAGGAGATTACAACCATGCTTTGACATTGAAATTTCTTCCAAATGATCTTCGCCTCAAAGATCCAATATTGCCTCCAATGGATGAAAGGGTTTCAACTCTAGCAGAATTTCTCCAGTGTTTTGGTGCTCTAATCCTTCCTCCCCTAACTATGAAGTGGAGGCTTGTATATATAATCCAAAAATGATAGAATGGGTTTAGGATTTCATGGAGAAGGATAAGGGATCATCCCAAGAAGTCAAGGGATCGAATGCTACCTTCATTTACTTGTTGGGATATGCCTCCACAAAGCTATTCCTTCTAAAAGGTGCTCGAAGCTTATTTTTTTCTCCTCTAACTGAAAGTGATGCACCTTGCTAACTAGTAGTCTGGCTCAGAGATGGGGTGATGCATGTTTACTGAAGGAAAGTAGGGTGAGTGACATGCCTTGCCAATGGGAAAAGGGCATCACCATGGGTCTAACTCTACTTGTGAACATGCAGAGTGCGTTGGTGTCAAAATATAGGAAAAAATGTATGAAAATCCTTCCTTTTAGACCATTTAGAATCAATGCTTTAAGAATCGGGACAGACCAAGGGTACACTTGTCATGATGACAGGATTTTGGTGTGACAAAATTCACACCACCTCTTGCATAACTGAAACACACTTGTGAAAAGTAAAGCAATCAAACAAATGAAATAAAATCAAACACACTATGGAAATTGAAACACACTCACACTTGCAGAAAGTAAAACACATTTTGGTTGCAACCATGCTAATCTACGAATCTAACACAGTTGCATAAGTAAAGAACTTGAATTAAAAATACATCTACGGAAATAAATGAATCAAAATAAAATGCATCATATGCTAAACACTCTTAAGAAGTTATTATATTTAGGGTAAAAACGTGAAGCTGGGTAACACTTTCGTGAGAAACTAGTGCAAAATCGTCTTAGCGGAAGTTATTCGGCCGAATAATATTTATTATTCGGCCGAATAACAAATATAATTCGGCCGAATAATTTTCATTATTTGGCCGAATAATGTAGAGGTTATTCGGCCGAATAACCATTAACATTTCTCCGTTCCGTTTAACGGCTATCCTTGATATGTGTGCAAACTGTTGCTGGACGGAAAAATAATTCGGTTGTTGGTTTATTCGGCCGAATAATTGTTCGGCCGAATAATTATTCGACCGAAGAATTGGTCGACTAAATACTGTTTCTGCATAAAAGCCCAGCCTCGACTGCCATTTGGCATTTTCTGTTGGAAATTCCTGGACCCCGCATTGGGCCCACAATTGTGTTTGCCACCCTTTGTCGTCGAAGCTTGTGACGACGACTCTGTCGCTGCATTCCGTCGTCGCTCACTGTTGGCATTCTTGTTCGTTTGCTGTTGGTGCACCCCTTCGGCTGCTTGCTCCTCTTCTGTTGGTGCACCCCTTTCTCTGCTTGCTCGTCTTCTGTTCCTGTTGGTGCACTGCAGCCGCTGCTTGCTCGTCTTCTACTGCGCTGTTGTTGTTTCTTGTCGAGGCTGTGGAACTTGTTTACAGTGGTTGTGCAAGCCTTTTCGGGTGCCGGGCGGATATGTAAGCGACGAGAGCGCTCGGTGGATGCTGTTTTCGTCGGTGAGGGTGCTGTAGGGATCTGTGCTTGGCTTAAGGACGTGTAGCCAACGGCTACGAGTGTAAGTAGTTGTTTTATGGTGATTTTGGTCTTAGAATTTGAAGTTTGATGTCTATAGAGTATCTCTACCTGTAACGATTTCATGAAATTTTCTTTGTTGGCAGGATTGATCGTTTGTGTTGTCGGTGCTGTTATCGGTGTGTTGTTGGTTTTGCGGTTCTCACGTTGAATTGACAGTTAGTGAAGGTACATTTTTTCGTCGAGTTGTTTTGTTTTGATTTTGTTATCCTATTTTTATAGTTTTCAGGTGCCAACATAATTTGGTGTTGTGTGAAGGAAATATTTGCTGTTTGGAGAGTTTCTGGTCTGAACCGACGAGGCTTCGCAGATTGACAGTGTTTTCGCTAGCTGTTTGGGTTACAGGTATTATTCTTTCGCTAAATTAGATTGTTTAGTTTTTTTATTTTTAATTATCTGTTTATCATTTTAGTCGTTATTCCCTTAACATGAACTCTGTTCATGAACAGAGTTCATGTTCATGAGCTCTGTTCGTGTTCATGAACTCTGTTCATGAACAGAGTTCGAGGACAGTGTTCATGAACTCTGTTCGTGAACAGTGTTCTTGAACTCTATTCGTGAACAGTGTTCATGAACTCTGTTCGTGAACAGTGTTCATGAACAGTGAACAGAGTTCATGTTCATGAACAGTGAACAGAGTTCAAGTTCATGAACTCTGTTCATGAACAGAGTTCATGTTCATGAACTCTGTACATGAACACATCATAGTAGAATCGTTTTGTGCCATATAATTGCATCACGGTATCATTTTTGCGCAGTACTATTTTCAAAATAAGAAACTTTGTAAATACTTTCCATTATACTTGCATTGTGTTTGCATCAAAAGTGTATGTTTCTTTCCATTGGCATGATAGTGTATCATATTAGCATTATAGTGTGCATCATACTATCATCAAAATATATAACTTTTAAATTAAATCATAAAATAGTCATGTAAATTTTATTGGTTGTGTTCATGAACAGAGTTGAAGAACTCTGTTCATGAACAGAGTTGAAGAACTCTGTTCATGAACAGAGTTGAAGAACTCTGTTCATGAACAGAGTTGAAGAACTCTGTTCATGTACAGAGTTCTTCAACTCTGTTCATGTACAGAGTTGAAGAACTCTGTTCATGAACAGAGTTCTTCAACTCTGTTCATGAACAAAGTTCTTCCTCTCTGTTCTTGAACAGAGTTCCCTAATTTTTTTTTTTATGAATATTATGTAATGTTTATTTATTGAGATATAAATTAAAATCATAAGTGATCGATGAAAAAATTGTAAGGTTACTATACTATTACAATTAACTGCATTATACTTTTTATCTGATTATGAAATGAAAATTAATGTTATCTTTATGGTGCAATAGTATTACTCTTAGAGTGTTAGGGGAGGAATTCACAAAAAAAAATTAACTTATACAACTTTATGCACCTCTACATTTGGTATGCAGTTCTTAATGAGATATGCCTTCAAGTTTGTAGAATTAACATGTACAACTTTAGTGTGTAAATTTTTCTATCATAAATATGAAGTAGAAATCTTCTAATAAGTGTATATATATATATATTGTGTGAGATGTTTTTTAATTGAGATATATAATTCAACCATATTTGATGGATGAAAAGATTTTAAGGTTACTATAGTACTACAATTAATTGTGTTATAATATATATTTGATAATGAAATGACTCTTAAGTATGTCTTTACGTTGCAATAGTAGTAATGTTAAGGAATTTTAGTTAATTAATTAGAGTTAGGAGAGGGACTTACAAAAAATCTTAGTTTTACTACTTTAGACACCCTTACATTTTGTTGTAGTTTTTTATAAGATATGGCTTTATGCTTGTAGGATAAACATGTACAATTTCAATTTGTTAATGTTTGTGTAAATTTAGAAATCATATCAAATGGAAAGAGTGGATTCTTCGAGGGGAAAGCGAAGGAGGTCATCACATTCATCAGGAATTGGTGTTCCAATTGGTAGTCCAAGGTTGTCGAATTCACTGCGGGGTTCGAGTTTATTGTATGGGTCACAGTCATATGATCACCAACGAGTTGATAGGGGTACAAATGATTCTCCTTTGTCATCTGTTGGAGAGCGTCGATCTCAACCGTCTGTTGGTATGAACATTAATGTTTAATTGAATGTATAATTTGTATTTTTGTGTGTTTTGAACTTTTGGACAAGTTTAACTCTTCACTATGGCTATATTTGAAGCAGAGCGAGGTTCAGAAGATGTCTGTAATTCGACAGAGCGAGACGAAGATCAAGATAGGATTGTAGATGATGGAATAGGTGTGGGTGCAGAGCAGGGTCCTGAAGATCCTCCTAGAGCAAGGACGACATATGTTCCTCTGGCTGAGGGTTGTACACCCATATCAACTTATCCGTCTGATTTACCTGATGAGCTTCCATGGCAAGGTGTTGAGCAACAAACTATCCTTGAAAGTTGTAGATCCCACTATGACAGGCTGAACAATGATCTTTGTTCTTTAGATCTCCCTCCACAGAGCCGACAAAGTCTAGAGATTGTTTTGGGGTCTTTGCACAAATTCATTGATGCATATGAGGAAATTGGACCAACTACAAATGGTTTTGTTCATTTGATGCACATGCGAAGGGAACAAGTTATGGGTCCAGACAAGTGGGAGGTTGTGAAGGAGAGAGTTACTAGAGAACAAGCCAATTCAATGTTCAATTTCAAAGAAGGCCTTAAGCGAAAAATGTTGAAAGTGCAATATTTTAAGCATCCTCAAATTGCACATTTAATATATGATCGGTTTCTTGCAGCTTATGGTCGACTGCCATGGAATGATGAGGTTCCTAATTATTTTGCTAGATTTTTCTATGCGGATTTTTTTTTAGGTATGAAGCCAAACTATACTGATGTTCCTTCTGACTTTTATGGAGTTGGAAATGGACGAATATATAATCGAAAAGGTGCTCTCAGAGACCCAACGACTCTTCAACCTCCACCTGAGATACCTCGTCCACCTAGGCTTGTGGCTTTAAGATCAGAGATGGAGCCCACATCCCAACTAGGGACAGTTGCAAGGGAATCGGTAGGTGATGGTTTAGCGTCAGCTCTTGTTGGAGTAGAAGTGGGTTTGGGTCGAGAAAGGGCTCGCGCTACTGTTTGTCAAAATTTTGTTTACAAGACGAATGACGAGGTAGATGCATTGAGCATCAATGATCTCAGGGCTTATGCTAAGTCTTGTCGAGATATAGCATCGGATGGGTTATCCAATGACACATCGAGTATGGGAGAGGTTTGTTGATTATGCTATGACAATCTATTTGATTTTTTATTATTCATTTTGAATTGAATTTTTTGCTACATAGTAATAAATATATTAAGCAAATGTATTTTGTTTGCAGTTTTCTAGAATGTTAAATGCACATAATTTTTGAGTCTCTAGTAGTCAAAATGAAGAGCGTTTTGGAGAGGTATTTTAATTATAATATTTATGATTTAACTTGATTTTTTTTGTTGGTTTGAATTTTAATAAATATCAATGTATCTTATTGTTAATTTGACTTATTTATGCAGGTTTCTTTAGATTCCAACTTTTTAGATGATTTACCATCTCTTGTGAGCTAATGATTTTAATTTTTTTGTTTTGGTTTTAAGTTAATTGCTTAATTTATTATATGTATTTAAGTTATGTTTTATTCATTAATAAAATTTAAATTTTAGGGGAGAGACCATTTGGAAATTGGGGGTGAAGATGTGGGCTCTTTAATGAATGTGGATATTAGCACCGAGGTAATTTTGTTGTTCTCTAGAAATAATCTTTGATATAAGTTTAATGTTTTAAATTTTTTGGATTTATTTGAAGATTGTTTGCAAGCTTTAGGATTTATAAATTACTTTTGTACATGTTGCAACTTGGCTCTTTGAGATCCTTTGGAGCCAAAGGAAAGGCTCTAGTGGAAAAAAGTGGTGGGCATGCATTCAAAGAATTTGATGTATGACTTTTTTAATAATTGAATTGTATTTTTAGTATAAGTTTAATATTTTAATATCTTGAATTTAGTTTAAAATTGTTTAAATAATTTATGATCTAGATTTATAATTTGTTTTTCTGTGTATTGTAGGTTGTGTTGAGTCCCAGGGAAGGTCCTGGTGAAAAATAGTGGAAAGATATTGGTCCAGATGGACAGTGGTTCAGACTTTATTGTTTTTGTTGATATATATATATTGTAGTTCAGACATGAAGGGTATTTATTTTTTGATTATATGTATACATGTACATTGATCTCACATGTGCATTAACTTTTTTTGGATTATATATGAGTACATGTTAATTATTTCTCGTTTGGTAAAATGTTTAAAATATGTTTTGATTGAATGTTTAAAATGTTTTGATAATGTTTATAATGTGTTTTGCATGAATGTTTAGATTGTCTTGATAGGTGCAATCTAAAGTTAGGAAATGTTGAATGATGAGAATGAATGTTATATAAAGTTAGGAAATGTTGAATGATGAGAATAAATGTTATGGAAGAATGAAGGTTGGGAAAGAATGAATGGGAGGTGTTAGGAATTTGTTTAAAATGTTAATTTAAGTTAGGAAATGTTCAATGTTGAGAATGAATGTTATGGTAAGAATCAATGTTGGGAAAGAATGAATGGGAGGTGTTAGGAATGTTAAAATGTTAATCTAAGTTAGGAAATGTTCAATGTTGAGAATGAATGTTAGGGTAAGAATCAATGTTTGAAAAAAAATGAATGGGAGGTATGTTATGGAAAAAGAAATGCTGGGAAAGAATGAATGGGAGGTGTTATGGAAGAAGGAATGTTTTCAATTTGTTATGTTGAGAATAAATGTTATTAAAATGTTGTTATGATGAAACATTGAAACATTTGATAGGTGCAATTTAAAGTTTGGAAATGTTGAATTTGTATGTTAAGAAATGTTATGAAAAGAATGAACGTTGAGAAAGTGTTGAACCAAAAGAATGAAGATTTAAATTTTAATTAATGTTGATATGATTATTGTTTGATGTGCATATGTAAATTTCAAAATTTAACTAATGTTTTTCATATGTTCATTGTTCAAGTATTTTGTAGTTCGTGAATTTCCAAATGTTGAAATCATGGCAAATGGGGATAATGATTTTTTGTTTTTTAATCACAAGTGAGGATTTCCGGATTGTGAAGTTTATGCTAAGTTAGAGCAATGAATTTTAGACAACAATTCGATGAATTTTTATCGATTTGTTGTAAATAATCATTGCTCTAATTTAGCATAAGCTTCACAATCCAGGAATTCTTGTTTGTGATTAAAAATCAAATAATTGTTATCTTCATTTGCCATGATTTCAGTTATGTGAACATACATGTGAGAGATATATTATTTTTGTGCAACAATCATATATTTAAAAATTATATAGATGAACAACTTGTTTTAAAAAATTCATCTAGATTATATTTGTGGTGAATTATATTAAAGAAACATGTTCGATGGATTAAAATAATACAAAATTTAATAGGTTTCTTTGTGATTTTTCGTTGGCATCATCTATCAAAAGTAAAAATTCGGGGCGGAGTGGGGATAGCCACATCCGTTATCTCATCCCTTAGTGGTCTAAAAGACATATGGGGACCCGAATAAAGTACTTTTGAATTTTCAAATTATATTTGAATTCATTTTTAAGCATGTTAAAGTACAACCATTTAAGCTCTTATGTTTGTTGTCATTCAAAAAAATATTCATAAAAACTCCATGAAAAAATATACTGTGCACAACAATTTTGATACATGGACAAAAAATATATTGCACACAACAATTGACATGGACAAAAATATAGATCAATTTATTTTTGACATGTAGTTAAAAACATCGCAATGGAATGCCATCTTCAACTATCCGTTCATGGTCACATATGGATAGTTTCCATTTTTTGGTTTTTAATTGTTTTTGTGATGGAACTTGTATCAACTTTATTCGAGATGCACATACTAAATGACTATACTGACAACATATAACATCGGGCTCATAATCTTGAAAGTAGACATAATTTTTAGTCATATGCGTCTGCTGAAAAAAGTAGCCTTTTAAAATGATGGATCCTCTTTCATATGTAAATCCGTTGTCATTGTAGTCCTCCAATAACTTCATTTTTCCTTCAGTGCATCGCATCAAATAATATTTGACATTTTCGTTGTTGTCTACAGGTGCAATCACAGCGAAAACATCTCCTGCGCAAGTTATAATTGGTGTGAGCGTATTTAAATGAATTAAATTGACTATATTTATGGCGATGGACTAGAATGAACAATTAACTTAAAAGTCAAGAACAAGTTTATTACCTTCTCTGACGAGATCTGAAATTCTATCACCATCAGACGATATTGCTATTTCTTCTGATTCTAATTCTTCTACACTTGCCAGTGGCATTTTTCCTTTTGGATTAATCTCTGTGTGTCTCCAAGCTTTTACGTAGTTGTTTGTTATGTTTTCACAAACTTCTGTAGACTCAACATTTTCAATGCAAATATGACAAAAGCATGATTGCTTTCTACTGTATGGTGCTAGCGTCATATGGTATTGATCTATTTATATCTTGGATCCCAACAAGCCAAAAAAACCTACACAATAAATGATGAATCACTTTCAAAGAACAACTTTTAATGTTAGTGTACATGTACTTAAATGTTAGTACATACATTTTTTAAATTTCAAGAAATAATATAAATTAAAAAAATAGTGGACATACCTGCGCACATCTTTTGATTGTTGATTATAATCATGGCTTAGATTTAATTGACACCATTGGACAACCTCTGCAGCTGAATGAAATCGTACAGAAGAATAGTTCATTTGCCATCTTCGAAGTGCTCTTTTCACGCATGCTCCTGCACCATCATGCTCACCTTTTCCATGCCCAATTTCAAAGAAATTCCAGCGATGTTTAATGTTCAGCGCTTTATGAAGTCGACATAACCAAAAAAATGATCGTGAAGATTTAAATTGACCCGCACATCCATCAGACCATATCCAATGCTCATTGAATTTGACTTCGCGTTTTTTAAGTGAGTCATAGAAAATATTTTCTATACAATGTTGAACAAAATGTGTATCGTGTGTACGATCATCGCTGATATAGAAGTGATATTCTTTAATCACATCTCGATTGTCACATGTGATTTCAATGCCATCAACATCCTGTTGAGAATGTCTATATACAACATGGACAAATATCAAAACTTGGTCAGAGTGATAGTATTCACTCTGTATCTCTTTCTGTGCAGCAAATGTATAGTTTTCAGCAAAATCAACCACTGACAAAATTGTTCCGGGTGGAAAAATTTCACGAGACTATTTGAATTGAAGATCTTGCCATCGTGCTCTATGTGAATGCTGGGTGTATTTATAAATTTCGCTTTCAAATTTTTTGAGAAAATCTGTGACGCATATCTTGTCTTCTAACAAATCAATTCTTTTGTAATGTGAATCACTAGAACTTGTACTATAGTTGATGTATTCGTATCTCCTCCAATCAACATTTACATTTGACAATGATTGATCATTATCGATAGGATATTTATTGTGGAATAGCACCAAATTCCCACAATGATGACAATGTTTTCCATTGACAGATTTCTTTGAATAAAATACTTCATCGTGATTTCTCTCACATAAAATTTGAGATATGAATTCACGTATCGTCGGCGGAGGTGGTGAATTTGTCCAAAACATTTTACCAAATTCAAGAAACGTGTCATAATATAACTGAAATTGCACATGATAATGGCAACAACATGTATCACGTATAGTTATAGGTCAAACATACCATGGTTTTTGTTGCACAAATGTAGTGATTGATATATTAATTCCACGATGATCTTCTTTGAATTTATTGAACAATTGTACTTGTGTCATGTCCATTATATGTTTTGGTTGCCTTTCATATACATTTTGTGATATTCTTTTGCGTATCACATCTCTTGAATTTGGTGAAACTCGAGCATGTTCCAACCAATATTCTCGTACAATATCTTTAACACCTGCTCCTAATCTATCTTTGTAAGGTTGTCTACAAATAATTGCCCAACAAGCAAGTTCATTATTTTCATCTATTTGCATTCTGAATTTGCTATGTTTGTATAATGTCTTTCTTGATGTTCCAACTGCTTTTGCTAGTTCTGTTGTCAAACGCTTTTGTTTAGTACTAGCTGAAAGAATTGCTGTATGAATTGCTTTACGTGCAGCACTGATATCTTTCTTCCTGGATTTTCCAATTTTTTTTATTGCATCACCTATATTTTCCATCACATTTTGTTTCAATTTCGACTCTTTTGTCGCTTTGTGAATACCCAATAATGATATAGCACCTTCTAACTTCTTGGACACTAATAAACATCTCAAAATTTGTGCTTGTCCTGCTATTAAGTAATCCTTGAGAACTTCATCATAAATTTTTGTAGCACGATATCGTGCAACATGTATTGGTAGTTTTTCTCCATATTTGTCGCAATCAATGTCTTCTAACATTTCATCATCAATAGTAAAAGTACATATACATCAAGTTAAATTTAATTTAACATATATCAAAAAATAAAATTCATTATAAAAAAATGAATTTGGAAAATATATGATATATACATACCAGGTCCAATTTCTGGATCTTGAACTTGATTTTCAATATTGACTTCATCGACATTAGCATGTAAATCACTATTTACATCTTCTACAATGTTCTTTTCAACTTCAATTTGTTCTTCTTGTACTCTATTTTCAATTTCCATCTCTTCAACATTATCATGTAAATCTGTATTTATATCTTCAATAGTTCTCTCTTCTGTTTCAGCAACCCTTTGTTTTTTGGCAATATATCTGAGTTTTTGTTTCTCTCTATTATCATCATCATCACGTTTACGATCAGCTTTTCTTTGACGTTTTCTCTTATTGCCCATGGTTGTTTAATCTATAGATGATAAATTAAAGAATCATGTTACTTTATAGTAAAAATAAATAAATTAAGGTTTAAAAACATTTACGGAATTTATAAAAACATGAACTGAAATTTACTTTACCTTATAAAAAATTTGTAAGAGACTTTTGAAGAAGATTTCTTTGGAATTAACTTTCCTTTGAAAAAACTCTCTGAACAAAAATCTTCTTTGAAAAAAACCATCTTGGAAAGAAATAAGAAACTCCTCGACAATAAATTACCTACCCATTGGAAAATAATAAAAACACCTTGTAAATAAATCTTTGTTGTAAAAATCATTACAAAAAAACCTCTTTGAAAAAATATCTACAAAAAAAGCCACTAGAAAAAATTACTTTGAATAAAAACTTATTTGTAAACATATCCGGGAAAAAACCATTGTAAAGAAATAACTCTTTGAAAAAACCCATTTCAAAGAAATAAGAAGTACAAAACTACCTTGCAAAAAATCCTTTGCAAAATACCTTAGCAACATAACTACTTGAAAAAATTCCTTTCAAATAAATAAGAAGTGCAAAACTACTTTGGAAAAAAATCCTTTGCAAAATACCTTAACAAAACAACTATTTGAAAAAACCTCTTTCAATTAAATAAGAAGTGCAAAACTACTTTGGAAAAAAACCATTTGTAAATTATTTTACCAAAACAATTCTTTGAAAAAATCCCTTTCAAAGAAACAAGAAGGAAAAATGTATTTTTTTTGCAGAAATACTTTCGAATACACATTTTTTAAATACAATCCTTGCAAAGAACCTCCTTGCAAACATGTCTAAGAAAAGAAATATTTTGAAAAAACTCCTTGCAAATATGCCTTAAAAAAAAACACTTTCAATGTGTCTTTTGGAAAAAAGAAGAAAAAACATACTTTGTAAAAACCTCTTTTTGCAAAAAATGTCTTCTTTGCAAATATGCAATAAGAAAAGAAATATTTTGAAAAAACTCCTTGCAAATATGTCTTAGAAAAAAATCACCTTCAATGTGCCTTTTGGAAAAAAGAAGAAGAAACATACCTTGTAAAAACCTCCTTTTGCAAAAAATGTCTTCTTTGCAAATATGCAATAAGAAAAGAAATATTTTGAAAAAACTCCTTCCAAATATGCTTTAGAAAAAATACTCCTTCAATGTGCCTTTTGGAAAAAAGAAGAAGAAACATACCTTGTAAAAACCTCCTTTTGCAAAAAATGTCTCCTCCTTTCAGAATTAGCTTGACAAAAAACATGCGAAGTTAAAACATGCGAAAATAATGAATTAACTTTAGGTTTATTTATATGAGTATAAAAAATATTTTTATTTTTTTTTTCCGGCTGACGTGATTTTTTTCTATTTAGTTATTCGGCCGAATAACCTTCGCCATAATTTACGGCGTCGTTACGGAAAACCGTTATTCGGCCGAATAATTATTCGTCCGAATAATTATTCGGCCGAATAATTATTTCGGCCGAATAATCTCTGAAACATGAAAGATTCAGATATCTGCAGAATTTTCAGGTTTCTCCATTTTCGGAAGGAGAAAACCACCTCTTACACAACAAAACGAATGTCGGACTTCATACCAGTAGATTCATCATTGAATCTACTTTACGAGGGTATAAATTTTGTTATATATAGATAAGAACTGATATTTTTTAAGTTTTATTTTCGTAACATGTGTCGAGTTATGATTCAGCTCTTTAAAAAAACGGCGAAAAGAAAAATCCATAACTTTGAAAATACAACACCAAAAAAATCGAAAAAAATGTCGGACTCTTCATTGACGTGTCTACTTCAAAAGGGTGTTCGTAGATTTTTTGCTTTTATAGCGGATTGAGAAAAAAGTGGTGCAACAAAAAGGTTGTTGAAAATCGACTGAGTTTCCCCATTGATCGACTTTAAAAAAATATAATAATTAGTATAGAGATCCATTGTATGCAAACTTATAGTCAGGCACTAGTACATTGTGTGTAGATTGTCGTAGCATTTTCTGTTTTTGCAAAACACAAGTCTAACAACGATTTTAGTGGTGCAACAAATCATAACTCTTTTGTAGTCTTTTCATTTTATAAGAACACACTGTCAAACATTTGCGAAATCGACATATCAAATCTTAATAAAAAAAATTGAAAAAATTATGAGTAGAAAGCTAACATAATTCTACAAAAGTTTTCTTTTTATGGCAAAGTGAAATTTTAAACAAAAATATCACTTTTGTTTGCCCGAAGTTGAAAAACATGAAAAAACCAGAATTATTTCCTCACGAAACCCCCCAAAATAGACACCCATCTTCATTTTTTCACCCTTTACCAAATAAATAAATTGGAGACTTACAATCTACATTAACAAGAGAGAGAGAGAGAGAGAGAGAGAGAGAACTTCAATCTATATTAACAAAAGATATTAGAAGAAATATAATTATATTTCATCATAACTTGGACTTCTTTCTCTAATAGCCCTCCCCTTGGAATGGATAATAAGCTCTTATTTATACATGAGTTTTCCATAACAAATAATAAATAAGAATCCAAAATATCCTCAACAAATTACTAATAATTTGGGTCTCAAAATCAATTCAAATCTAATCCCAAAATTGTAACGCCCCATATTTGGCCAGGTGTTTACGAGTTAGACACCTTTCATTTTATTTGCTTATTATCTGTTGGACTCAGCTAGACAGAGTGAACTATATTTTGGCATGTTAGACATGATGATATGTTGCTACTATGTTTAGAATGTTACTATTTTCATGCTGATACCACGGTTATGATGTTACTATATTCATGCAGTTATTAAGTTATGATTATCATGAGGTTCATTGTTTTTATGATGAAAATATATGTTTAAGCATTTCCACTAATGAAATGTGAAATGTATGGTGTTGCACGTGGATGCTCTCCTATGATGAAATTGATAGAACTGTTATATTCCATGCATATCTGTGATGCAATGGTGATGTGAAATAAAATGATGCTGATGACATGGATCAATGGGTGATCAAATGGAAATACGTGTTATAAAATGTGTATTTGCGAAATACTAACCTACAGGACACGAGGGCTAGGGGATAGCCAGTTACTTGATCTGACACATTGGCAAAAGAACATGTTCGTACAGTAAACCTTGGCAGCCAAGAATGATGCTACGATAACACAAACTGATAATCCCGATAGCAGCAAAGTATGAATTGATAAGGGCGTAGGCCCGGTATGTTGAGAGGGATGGATGTGTTGCCCACCCTATGTTCCTATGATACCCGAGGTCGTGGGAGGGCCGTGCTGAGACACGCTCCCCATGTATGTGTGATGACGATGGTCGGATGCCTGCTAGGAGAGGATAGGTCCGCTTTCTGTTCAGCCGACGCTATCGCTCTCAAGTTCTATGTGGTCAGGTCGTTGAGTCCGACATCCACTTTTATACTAGCAGAGGAAGGACAGGGAGGATGTGGCAGTAGGTTAGGATGGGAGGATATGATAGTACTGTTGAGGGTTGGGTATTCCTTGATTCTGAGTTAGTGGTAGTAGGTACCCTTCCTTGTACATGATTGATTAAACTGATATAAAGATAAAGGTAATGATGTGAAATCGTAAAGACTTAACTGTTAAATAACTGAGGATGTTAAAGTAATTGTACCGTAGATATATTATGCTTGTTCTTCTGCATGAGGGTAAATACTACTAATAGTTAGCAAGTCTGCATAGGCGGGATGGGGTTTGTCTATAGTACAGTTATGATCTGTGCATACGCTGGCCACGCATGCACACCTTGCACCTGTACATTAGTATCGATAAATAAACACTTAACATGTTGAATAAATGTATTAATTGTCGTAAGTAATTATGCTAATCGTGCATTGCTCGAACTTAGATAATGAATATAAAGTTATCTAAGGTGTGTAAACAAAACAATTAAAGCTATGTATTACTTGTTGGTAAACATTGTGATAAACAAATAGTTTAAAAGACACTTTTATTGAATTCACTATTTACCGTTACTTGTGGTAATTTAATTAAATATTATTATTTAATTAACATTATTTTAATAATATTACCATTCATGTATAACAATGGCAAAATACGTAAAATTAAATATTGATTAAGTAAACGATTAGAGTGTGATTATTCCATTTCTAAGTTAGACATAATAGGACAATTTTGGAACGGATGTGATGAGATGTAAAAAAGGTTTATTACTATTTAACTATTCGATGCAAATCTTAGATTTAAATCACAAAGATAAGTTGTCTTGACAAATGTGGTAAACCATTAAAACATATCATGTCAAAGGGAAAAGAGTCAACTATTTATATAATACTTTACTAATGACATAAATAAACATTAAATACAAAGGAAAGGAGTTAATGTTTGAGGGGCTCGAGAGAGGAATTTGGGGACGGTGGAGTGAAAAGGAGTTATGAATTTATGGAGGAAAAGGATTTCTATAAAAGGGAGTTTTGCATAGTAGTAAGGGGGGTTGGTTTTGGAGGAGAAGACACTTAGTATTTTGTGAAAAAGGAGGAATGCCGAGGAGGGGGTTAACTCGGAGCTTTGAGGAGGTGGGAAACTCAAAGAAAGTCTGAGGAGGGGGTTAACTCAGCAAATTATTACCATGGAATGATAAAAGAATCCAATGGAGTTCGGCTCTCAGGATTATCAGTTTGTGGGCTCGGGGGCTAGGAAATCCGTTGATTTCCTAGGGTCAGCAAGATAATAGCTGATCGGTAGGGTGGAAACATCGTTTTGGCTGTCTATGAGAACAAAATCCTAACCTGCTACAACCGACGGTCGACTAGCATCAGCATCAGGTAATTCTCTTGTTATTCATGTAATTTGATTATTATGCCGAGACTTACTCTGAAATCTGCAAATACTTGCTATTTACTGTTATTTACTGTGAACATACTCATATGCTGGAACAAATTGTTGAAAAGAAAATAGTAATATGTTAGTTTATTTTAAAATACGCATGTATGGACAATAAGGACAAGATAGAAACTAAGCTTCATTTAACAGAAATAGAGATTAGATTGAAATTCACTTCCTTACACCTGAATAAAGATTAATACATAGAAAATTAACTCTGAAATTCTACCAAGTGCTCTGCTGAAAAACCTGGGCACTACAGATGGTATCAGAGCCAAGTTCGAACTCTCGAACCTAATGGCCTACCGGAAAAAGAAACTAAGCATCCCTAAGCAAAATATCTGTAATTCTAGGTAGAACTCCATGCAGAAATCTGAAATCAATGTTCTAGATTTTCCAAACCGTCTTCCCTAAATTTTTGTAACATTAATTTACCTGCACAATATAACAAAAGACAAGGTAAGTAGCCTGCGAAGCAAAGGATTTTAAAAAAATTTGCAAAAAAAAAAGGGGCTATTTCAAAATAAGATATAGGATTTCTGCACTGCTCTCTCATATATTGTACAAAATATATTAATTACTTTGGTGTGCATCTAATCTCATGCATATTCTCCTGCATTACAACACATGAAATCTTAATTAGGTATTGTGTCTTTTAACACAACCGAACTTCTTAGCAAAATTTTGACCTTTTAGGCCATCTTTTTCAAATTACCACTTCACATTTATTCCTACATGAAATACGTGACATCTTTTTTCCAACTAAAGTACATACACAACAATGTTTACATAAATAATTTTAATCATTTGACTTAGAGTGAAAATATTTACTTAATTTTAATTATGAGCAAAAATAAATGTAATAGCATCACTCTTATTATGAAACTATTTATAGACACTTGCAATAATAAATTGCATTTAGACAAAGCTGTCACCATATTTTGAAAGTAAAAATAAAATTTTTGCATAATTAAAACTAAAGAAAATTGTTTTTTTTTCTTTTATTGGTATACATTGCTATATAAATAAAGTTAATAGTAAAAAAAAAAACCCTGAAGGTGCAAACTTAGAAAGCCTCCTGCAACGACTTCCGGGTTGTGCTAGTCGTGACCTTATTGACCAGTTGACAGTAGACTTCTGTTATCTGAAAACTACCAATGAGAATTCTCAACCATTCAAACAATCATTAAATTCAAGATGTGCCAGGCATGTTCTTCATGCCGTCAATGGACATATTCTAACGCTAACAGAATCATTACCTATCATCTCGCATACTCCACATTGAGGACCCAGACATTCCCAGCAGACACAACCTCAAATTCATCGACTGAATGCGCTGAGAAGGTAAGTTACTCACCTATAAACGTTGCACCCACTGCAGGGCCAGGAAACGTTGAGCAAACACAGTCTAACCCTGAATCACGCGTATAATTAAATCCACCGCAGACCAAAATCCAAATTCAGCTAATGATCAGGACACCTGCGATTTCTCAGCTGGTAACATATGGATTCTCAGATAGGTGAATGACATTGTAATAGGAAGGAAGCAAGTGAGGGAATGCAGCAAATGGGGGGCGAATGAGGGTTTAAGACAGATTCAACACAATTAGGCAGAAATGCTGTATTCTGGCTCATTCGAATTGAAATTTTAGGTTAGCCTGATAGCTGTAGTGAGTATTTCTCTGTAATTTTAGTGCTTCAGCCTCTGACAACCCTATCAATGCTCCTCCTGCCTTGGGATGCTCTACAAGCCGCTTTAATTCACCCACGTTAAACAAACGCCTTTCCACCATTTGGTCCAAATTCTCTAAACTTCATGGCAATGCGGTCTTTATCTTTGTTTCCTGAACAGAAGGCGGGCATATCGGTTTCATTATGAAGGATCTGAAGCTGCGCTGGGGATTCCACCTTCTTCTATTCTCTGCACAAGTATTTTGCTAAGCTTCGGGCTCTTTCTCCCCTACGAGAACCGGATTCTTCTTCGTAACCTTTAGAAGGATTTCTATGAGTCTTCTAACCTCGTCATTTCTATTGTCGGTGGCTTCAGCACCATCCCCTAAACTTGGAAGTCGCAGCCTAGCAAACCAGGCGCAGAAGGCTAGCAGGGGCTGCCCAAAACGTCACCGCGACTTGTAGAGGAATTGTTCGGCCGTGCCCTTGGCGACGAGCTTCTGTTATGGCATGATTTAAGATGCTTGCCGCCTCCGGAGTTAGCGTCTGCTGCACGGTGCTTAGCCCTGCTTGCATCATTGCCGATAAGCAAATCAATCTTCGGAAACTGTCTCCCACTGGGAAATGACAAGCTCCTTCATTCCCTAACACTCTGCCAGGTCGAATGGAGACCACGCCCTAAACCACAGCTCAAGCGCTAAGCTCACACAAGAGCCCACACTCACCATTACAGCCCAGGCATCCACGCCTTCTGTACTGCCAGGGTTCGAGCCCGAGCTCAGCACCATGAGGAATCTCGCGGCCAGCTACCGAGCCCAAAGGGCCGACGCAGTCTACCCAATGCCCAAAATAAAACCTAGACGTCCTCCTTAAATAGAGAAAGGTTGACGGTATGGCGGTTTCCGCGTCGCCCGTGAGGGGTTTACAAAACCACCTTTTCGTATCCGGATGAGCGAGGGATAGACGCGTGTCATGGCGGTTTCTTTACCGCGACCACTAACCCCTGTTAACGCGCGTGCATGTTGCCGACGCGGAATTACAGGAGAGCCGTCGATTGTCTTGTGCGGAAAGGATAAGGTCTTTGTGTGTTTTGTATTGTTTTAAAAAAAAAAATTTTACTAATGTCTTTAAATATTAATTTAACTTTATAAATTTTTTCTTCCAACCGAAATTTAACTTTATTAATTTAATTTAATGTCGTTTAAATATTAATATAATTTTATTAATGTTTTTTTTTTATTTAATTCATTAATTTAATTTAATGTAATTTAATTTAATTTAATTAGTTTGATGTAATGTCTTTTAATATTAAAATTAATTTTATTAATTTAATTTAATGACTTTCGATTAAATAATTTAACTTAATCAATTTAATTTAATTCATTTAATTCAATTTAATTTATTTTTTTATTTTATTTATTTTATTATTTAAGTTAATTTAATTTAATTGTTGATGAAAAAAAAAAAAGGGGGGGGGGAGTTAGTGTTTGATATACAAAGCTTATTTAAATATAATTTTAAGTTTACCTTAAACTAGGTTGACAATATTACGATAAAAGAATTACATGCCGAAAGTAAGACATTTACATTTATTAATTAACACTTTACAACCATCTAGATAATTCAATTAAGTATTACCAAGAGTGGAAAATTTTACATACCAACTAAGAAGGGAAAGTTGGTGTTTTAATCTATTAATGAAATTTCGTCCTAACCAGACTTTAACATTTTCTTAACATGACACCTTCATTGCAAAATTTTGACTTAATGAAAATTTGAATTTTATTACTTTTGTAGTTGCGTGTTGGTACCAAGCTTTCATTTTATTTTAATATTTTAAAATAACACATTTGTATAGGAAAACCACAAAAACATTTTCAAGATGGAAATACGAAATAAATTAGTATGAGTAATTGAACCATATATAATCCCAACTTCAATTATTTATGCGAATAATAAGAACCTTACTCTATACTCAAAATTAATATGAAATAATTTCAAATAAACATAACATTGAGTATATTAAAATTTCAAAAATCACTATAAACTCATTTTATATTTGATGCAAAAGTTGTACTCGTTTCTTAAAACCATATTTGTCAATGGTTAAGTTAAAAGCAAACGTGATACTTTTAATTAAGCTTAACCCAACACAATTAATGTATATTTAAATTATTATGGCCCTAATCATAAGTTAGTTTCACATTAATTTATAAATTATTATACTCCTAATCATAAATTTATAAATAGACATTAATAGTAAAAAGGATTTAAATATTTCACAATCATTTACTATACAAGTGGTAAAGCAAGTAGTAAAAGAAAGTCTTTTCAAATGAGATGAACACCACACATTTAAATTACAAATTCATATATTAGGGATGTTATTCACGTTAATTGAGAACAACTTTGTTACATCGACATTAAAATCGAAAATACTGATGCAATGCTCAACCATTAATATTGGTCACAATTGATTTAACAAATACATCTAACAATAAGATTAAATGTCTAGCAACTTACCGTCCTAATTAATCACAACAACCGTAGAGACCACGATCACATTTATGTTAATGTCCATCTTATGACTCAGTTGTGCTTATTTCATATTAAAAATTTTGATCACAATTTCGTCATTTTAACTTCCAATTTAGGTGAAATAGAGACTAGGGTATTTGGATGGATTTCATGGTCCAAATGCGGTAAAAGAGAATTGGAGAGTGCACTCATGTATGAATATGCATGCATCCTCTTTACCACAGTCTCAATCCCAAATAAGCATAAAAAAAATTGCGCAAACATCGATGTGTCCATATAGATAACTTGGTACAAAATACAAACTAAAGTGAAAATTCATGAACACCTCATAATCATAATTACAAATAAAATTTTCGTTTAAAAATATAAATGTAAGAATATACAAGTATTTTAGTAGGGAAACGTTAAGATATGAAATATTATGTAGCTCAGAGATAGAGAGACTCGGAAAATACATTATGTATTATTTTAAATGAGATAAGGGATGGGAATAAATTTGCTCGATATAAGGACTAAGTACCCTTTTGAATCACATTAGGGAAAACACCCTGCACTTAAACAAGGAGATTGCAAATAAAGCTTAATAAAAGACTATTCTCTTGAGGGGGTACATGACTTTAGAATGAATAAGTTAAATATTGGGGTAACAGTGCAAAAGATTTTGAGAAAATTTCGGATTAATTATACGTAAAATAGTGATTATCTCAGTTAATAATAAAAGGGCCACAAGAATCTCAACACAGTTATCAACTTAACTCAATTAAAGCGGTTATTATGAAGTTCTAATATGAATGAACGTATTAAGTAATGACGTATTCGTTCGACTTGTAGGATCGGACTAAGGTCTTTACAAAGCGCTTAAAGGTTGCTTGTGTGGGTAGGAAGAATGGTGCTGTACAAATACAATGGAATACCTGGATAAATGCTAGCAATTACCTTGTGATAGTAAGGATGGGAACAAAACTAGCTATGAAATTCTTAAGGAATTGAAGCAGGAATGGTTCCTCCATAGGTTATATTAGTTTAAAAGGAGGGAATAACAAATAAACATGATAACAATTGTATTTCGATAAGAAATAGCCATGAAAACCTTGTGAACGATAAAATTCCCCTAGTTTAACGATGTTACGATACTTTCGTTATTGTTTATTACCGATACGGAATTAATAATATATGACCTTAGGATTTTGAGGACACGAATCTTCTTCCCTAAAAGAGGTATGCAAACCTTAAGAGTCCTTGGTGGTTGCACATTGAGTGAATACAAATTATGAGTTCAAATGACCCCAATTTAAATTGTTGACTATTCCACGCCAGGTTGGATCAATAAAAGCTTCGGTAAACTCCGTTTTGTGATGGATAAACTTAGCTGGATGATGTAACTTAAAGAATATTGAAAAGGGTATGAAATAGGATACTAAGGTGGATAGAACATGATTATAACATTTAGGCATTCTAGTCGTAACGTTGAGGTCCAACAAAAAGGATTAATCTAAAAAGTTCTTTAAATATTAGAACACATATCACGAGATAAGAGAAGTGAAATTAAAAGATAATATCGGTTTATTTGGTCAAGATTAAATCTAAGTAGGACATGTATGGCCAGGACCCGCCATTTGCGGAATTGCATAGACTATGAGTCAAGATTTTCCTGCATTATTATGACCATAACTTCGGGACGAAGTTTCCTGAAGGGTGGGTGTATGTAACGCCCCATATTTGGCCAGGTGTTTACGAGTTAGACACCTTTCATTTTATTTGCTTATTATCTGTTGGACTCAGCTAGACAGAGTGAACTATATTTTGGCATGTTAGACATGATGATATGTTGCTACTATGTTTAGAATGTTACTATTTTCATGCTGATACCACGGTTATGATGTTACTATATTCATGCAGTTATTAAGTTATGATTATCATGAGGTTCATTGTTTTTATGATGAAAATATATGTTTAAGCATTTCCACTAATGAAATGTGAAATGTATGGTGTTGCACGTGGATGCTCTCCTATGATGAAATTGATAGAACTGTTATATTCCATGCATATCTGTGATGCAATGGTGATGTGAAATAAAATGATGCTGATGACATGGATCAATGGGTGATCAAATGGAAATACGTGTTATAAAATGTGTATTTGCGAAATACTAACCTACAGGACACGAGGGCTAGGGGATAGCCAGTTACTTGATCTGACACATTGGCAAAAGAACATGTTCGTACAGTAAACCTTGGCAGCCAAGAATGATGCTACGATAACACAAACTGATAATCCCGATAGCAGCAAAGTATGAATTGATAAGGGCGTAGGCCCGGTATGTTGAGAGGGATGGATGTGTTGCCCACCCTATGTTCCTATGATACCCGAGGTCGTGGGAGGGCCGTGCTGAGACACGCTCCCCATGTATGTGTGATGACGATGGTCGGATGCCTGCTAGGAGAGGATAGGTCCGCTTTCTGTTCAGCCGACGCTATCGCTCTCAAGTTCTATGTGGTCAGGTCGTTGAGTCCGACATCCACTTTTATACTAGCAGAGGAAGGACAGGGAGGATGTGGCAGTAGGTTAGGATGGGAGGATATGATAGTACTGTTGAGGGTTGGGTATTCCTTGATTCTGAGTTAGTGGTAGTAGGTACCCTTCCTTGTACATGATTGATTAAACTGATATAAAGATAAAGGTAATGATGTGAAATCGTAAAGACTTAACTATTAAATAACTGAGGATGTTAAAGTAATTGTACCGTAGATATATTATGCTTGTTCTTCTGCATGAGGGTAAATACTACTAATAGTTAGCAAGTCTGCATAGGCGGGATGGGGTTTGTCTATAGTACAGTTATGATCTGTGCATACGCTGGCCACGCATGCACACCTTGCACCTGTACATTAGTATCGATAAATAAACACTTAACATGTTGAATAAATGTATTAATTGTCGTAAGTAATTATGCTAATCGTGCATTGCTCGAACTTAGATAATGAATATAAAGTTATCTAAGGTGTGTAAACAAAACAATTAAAGCTATGTATTACTTGTTGGTAAACATTGTGATAAACAAATAGTTTAAAAGACACTTTTATTGAATTCACTATTTACGGTTACTTGTGGTAATTTAATTAAATATTATTATTTAATTAACATTATTTTAATAATATTACCATTCATGTATAACAATGGCAAAATACGTAAAATTAAATATTGATTAAATAAACGATTAGAGTGTGATTATTCCATTTCTAAGTTAGACATAATAGGACAATTTTGGAACGGATGTGATGAGATGTAAAAAAGGTTTATTACTATTTAACTATTCGATGCAAATCTTAGATTTAAATCACAAAGATAAGTTGTCTTGACAAATGTGGTAAACCATTAAAACATATCATGTCAAAGGGAAAAGAGTCAACTATTTATATAATACTTTACTAATGACATAAATAAACATTAAATACAAAGGAAAGGAGTTAATGTTTGAGGGGCTCGAGAGAGGAATTTGGGGACGGTGGAGTGAAAAGGAGTTATGAATTTATGGAGGAAAAGGATTTCTATAAAAGGGAGTTTTGCATAGTAGTAAGGGGGGTTGGTTTTGGAGGAGAAGACACTTAGTATTTTGTGAAAAAGGAGGAATGCCGAGGAGGGGGTTAACTCGGAGCTTTGAGGAGGTGGGAAACTCAAAGAAAGTCTGAGGAGGGGGTTAACTCAGCAAATTATTACCATGGAATGATAAAAGAATCCAATGGAGTTCGGCTCTCAGGATTATCAGTTTGTGGGCTCGGGGGCTAGGAAATCCGTTGATTTCCTAGGGTCAGCAAGATAATAGCTGATCGGTAGGGTGGAAACATCGTTTTGGCTGTCTATGAGAACAAAATCCTAACCTGCTACAACCGACGGTCGACTAGCATCAGCATCAGGTAATTCTCTTGTTATTCATGTAATTTGATTATTATGCCGAGACTTACTCTGAAATCTGCAAATACTTGCTATTTACTGTTATTTACTGTGAACATACTCATATGCTGGAACAAATTGTTGAAAAGAAAATAGTAATATGTTAGTTTATTTTAAAATACGCATGTATGGACAATAAGGACAAGATAGAAACTAAGCTTCATTTAACAGAAATAGAGATTAGATTGAAATTCACTTCCTTACACCTGAATAAAGATTAATACATAGAAAATTAACTCTGAAATTCTACCAAGTGCTCTGCTGAAAAACCTGGGCACTACAAAAATCCTTGCTAATTATCCAAAACTAATAAAACTAATCTCCAACTCTTGTTCCAAGATTCTCTTCTCACCAAGATCTCAATCCAAGTTGAATCTTCCATATTTGAAAAATGGATTTTTGTGGGCTTTCAAAACTGTTCATGGTTTGTTGTTACTTGCAGAAGTAACAATGGTAGAAGTAGCAATGTCACAAGTAACAATAGATGATAAAACATCAATTCCTTCAAAAGTACGATCTCGGTCTTTGAGATATTTTGAATAAAGGCTTATATTGACTCAATAATGCCTCATAAAAGAAATATCAAGTACCCACTTCATGGGTCTTCTATTATGGAAGTAGAAGCAAGTGTCCACAAGTAACAAAACTTGACCTGTGTCTACAAAAGTCATCTATAATATTTGATTTTCAAATATAAATTCAAAATATGTTATTTTTCCAATGTTAATCATAATTCACACGAAAATACTAAATATGTGCAATGGAAAATACCTTAGGTCTAAATCTCGCAAGTAAGCATAAAAATGGATTAATAACAATTAATACAAGGTTATGGGCAAGAAGGAATGGATTAAAGGTAGGAAAAAGATAGTGTAAAATGATGACAATTTCATGGCCCAACATATCCCCCAAACTGAATATATTGCATGTCCTCATGCAACCCAACACCTTTGTATAAAGCAAGTTGTAAGGGCTCCCATTTTTCAATGCATACTGACCAAAAACCACATGTCTAACACTCTTCTTGTCCAACTAATGATACTGATAAAATACAATAATAACGAAAAGAACCTTGAAATCTCTTCAAACAATGGTTGTCCCATTTGCATTTTTCATAAAAGGGCCACTTAAGATACATTAAATAATTAGCCAATCATGAACAAAACAAGTGATCTAATTATGATTTCTCCATTCATTTTCACCTAGATCATATTAACATCCTTATATTTCATTCCCATAGCCAAAATACCTTTGAAAATAACCCTCAAGTGATTTTTAGAAATTCTGATGGACTAACAGCAAAATGTTGTACAAGTAACAACGGACTCTTATACAAGTAACAACACACTATTTTACCATTTTATCATAAACTACAAAATGGGTTTCTCTAAAATTTTGCAAGCATATATTTACCGTTTCATTGTACTTTCTCACGAAAAATCAGAGATACCCATATCACGGATTTCAATAAAAATGAAAAATGGTTGTAGGTGATGATGTTCATTTTCTGAAAATTCATGCATTGGATTGAGTTGAAACTTATTGAGTTTGTTCTCCATATTGCAATTCTTCTTCTCTTAAAGTTTCATGAAAACCTACTTCACCATTTACAATATATCATTGATTCGATTTATGCATATTTTTAGATAAATGTGAATAAAAATGTTCATAAGCAAGGTAAATGTACTCAAATAAGCACAAATGCAACAACCTCTTCTCCCCTAAACTAAAGAATTGACTTGTCCTCAAGTAAAATAAGAGTTAGAAGTACTCGTAAAGGCCTTACTAGTGTGTTGCTAATGTAATAGATGTCAAGGAAACATGCATGTAGATAATAATTGTGTAAAATACTACCTTCGGCTTTAATGACACAAGTATTGGACAAGACAAATAGTTTGAAGTGATCGATCCACTTGTTTCTTGTTCACCAATATTTCATATCCAACATGTTGTTCTTGATCCTAAGATAAAACTCAAATAATTTACCAGTTGATCTATCCTCTTCTATAATCTTTATTGTTGCTTCTTTTTCTCATAAATATGAAACCTTGGAAAAATGCTACAAGACTCATGAAAACTTCATTTGTTGCTAAAAATAATCATTCTTCCAGCTGATGTGTATGGATAGGGATGCCTCAAAATTGTTAAATTTTCATAATTTACTTCAATCTGATCTAGGATCTTAACTGAGAGAACAACATGTACATCATATCTACAGCATATCAATCATGGAGACGATAATGCAAGCACACAAGAGACACACAGATTTACTTGGGGAAAACCATAAAGATGAAAAACCCCAATAACTTCCTTAGAGATAGATAGAGCAATGATACAACCAACCATGAGAGATAGACACAACCTAACAGCAGATCCTCCTCCTCCATAAGTGCGCCACTCCTCCTTGAGAGCATGAGTGAGAAGTGAGTGAGCAAATAGAGTGCCTCCCGCACTCTATTTATACTTGACTTGACTTGCCTTTTTACCTAACTCATGTAGGCTCGAACTTAACCACATAACATAATGCTGAGTGGGCCGACCCCCAATAGGGTGGTCTAATAACCCTTTGACCCACATGACTTATACAGGGCCGACCCCAAACAGGGTGGTCTAATAACCCATCAAGTATAAGTTACGACACTTACAATATAAATGACGACACTTCCTTATAGAGGAATAATACCATCTCTATAGGAATACAATATACATATATGTGAAATACATTTCGAAGTTACATATACATCAACACTCCCTCTTAACTAGGAAAGTATTTCTCAACACAATTCTTCTAGCACAAGTCATCTTCTCTAGATCATCGTCACTGAATAATCGTCATTGAGTCATCATCATCGTCACTGCTGCTACTATCTCAATCAATCTCTGAATCTACTCGTCATAGGAAGTTCTACAGAGCCAGTCCTTTTTCATGCTGGATGTAGGCCCACCACCTGCAGGTCTTCGTCATCACTGGCCATACTGTGGAATCCTCAGGACTTATTACGTGCGTCACAAAACCTCGAAAGAGCATCCCAGGATGTTACGGGTACACAACTCTGACCTGTAGGATCTCCCAGGGTGCTATTACATGTGACCCCACCACAAAACCTTGAAAGAGCATCCCACGATGTTACGGGTACACAACTCCAACCTGAAGGATCTCCCAGGGCACAAATTACATGTGGTCACCACAAAACCTAGCAAGAGCATATCAGGATGTTACGGGTACACAACTCCGACCTGAAATCTCCCAGGGCACAAATTACATGTGGTCATGGCAAAACCTCGAAAGAGCATCTCAGGATGTTACGGGTACACAACTCTGACCTGAAATCTCCCAGGGCAGAAATTACATGCCATAGGACAAAACCTCGAAAGAGCATCTGCTAGATATCGTAGGGCACAAATTACATGCCATAGGAAAAACCTCGAAAGACTATCTGCAGATCTCCCAGGGCACAAATTATATGTCCTCCCAAGCAAAACCTCGAAAGAGCATTTTCCAGATGTCTCAGGGCACCGAATTACATGCCATAGGCAAAACCTCGAAAGACCATCTGCAAATCTCCCAGGGCACAAATTAAATGCTTATCTGCACAACCTGTTCCACGACCACAGAGTATCAACCTGATACTCAACATACATCATCCTGATGTACTCATGATCATCTTGATCATCATCACTGCAACGTACTGCTGCATGTCATCTGGAGCAACATCCTGAAGCTCATCATCCATGATCATCACTACAACATCCTGCTGCATGATCCACCTGATCATCAATGCATCTACCTGATGCATACCAAGTATCTACCTGATACATATCATCATACATGATCCTCCTGATCATACAATGTATCCACCTGATACAAATACAAATACATGATACATATCACCATACATGATCCACCTGATCATCAATGCATCTACCTGATGCATACCAAGTATCTACCTGATACATATCATCATACATGATCCTCCTGATCATACAATGTATCCACCTGATACAAATACATGATACATATCACCATACATGATCCACCTAATCATACAATGTATCCATCTGATACATATACAGATACATGGTCCAAGCATCCAACATGATGCATATACAAAATACACACACATGATCCAACTGATCATTTCCAGCATCCAACATGATGCGTACATATAAGTGATCCAACTGATCATATCCAGCATCAACATGATGTGTACATACATACATAAAAATGATCCAACTGATCATATCCAGCATCAACATGATGCGTACATACATACATAAAAATGATCCAACTGATCATATCCAACCATAAACCAGAACATCATCCTGATGCTCATCATCCAGCGCTTACATCCACAGCCATGTGAAGGATCCTCCTTCCAACATGCTTGGAATGGCTTCAGCAAATGTGTCCATCACTTCTTCCTCGAAGTGTCCTCGATCTGGAGAACGCCAAGCCTCTCTCTGAAGTACTCGAACTTCACCCTGGCTAGTGGCTTCATCAGCACATCTGCAATCTGCTCGTTCATCGCAACATACAGGAGCTTCACAGCTCCTCTCTGTACCATATCCCTGATATAGTGATATTTGATCTCTATGTGTTTCGACCTATCATGAAACACTGGGTTCACACAACTCTGGTTATCACAGAAGATACCAGTAGCATCCAATGGGAGATCAAATAGCTCAGACAGTAGCTTCCGTAGCCATATTGCCTCACAACCAGCTGAACAGGATGCAACATACTTTGCCTCAGCTGTACTCAGTGCTACGCAGGACTGCTTCCTGCTGAACCAAGAGATCACACCTGATCCCATACTGAAGCAGCACCCAGATGTGCTCTTCCTATCTGCAGCACTGCCAGCCCAATCTGAATCAACATAACCCTATAGGTTAAACTTTTGATTCACTTCATACTTGAGCCCATAATCTACTTTACCCTTCAGGTACCTCAGAACATGCTTTACAGCAACCAGGTGAATACTCCTTGGATCCGTCAGGAACTGGCTCAGTGTGTTCACAGCAAAGCAAATGTCTGGTCTCGTGTTCGTCAGGTACATCAAGGACCCAATCATCTGACGACACATGGAGACATTAACCATCTCAGATGAAGCATCACATAGAAGCTTCAGATTCGATGCCATAGGTGTGGCCATGGCCTCGCAATCCATCATCCTGAACCTCTTTAGGATCTCTTACTGCATACTTCCCTTGTCCAAGGAAGATTCCATCTACACTCTACCACACCTCCATGCCAAAAACAAATAGTGCATCATCCCCAAGTTCTTCATCTTGAACTCGGTAGTAAGCTTCCGCTGCATGTCAGCAATCAATCTATCTTCACCTGTAACAAACAGGTTATCCGCATACAAAAGTAGTATCACTGGATTGCCTTCCTCAACCTTGTAGAAAAGGTTGGAATCCGCTTTATTCTTGGTAAAGCCCAAGCTGGATAGAAAACTGTCTATCTTACCATATCAAGTTCTGCACACATATATGACTACACCATGTTGTCTTGAAATCCATCTGGTGCATCTTCTATTTCATCACTTTTGTATTTCTCAATGCTGCCATCTGCAACATGCTTGATCTGATAGTTCTATTTGGAAGTCACAATAGACTTCCCTTTAGCTCTTGGGATCGCATCCCAAACATCATTCTTCATGATCGACGGATCATGCCATTCCATTTCTTCATCCCAGATCCTGGGAACTTCAATATCTTCAATAGATATCTTTGTTGCTGGAACAAATGTTGTAGTCCTTTTGTAGGTGAAGATATACGGTCTTTCCTACAAAACAGGTTAAATTGCATGATTAGAAACATCTCATAATTTTCAGAACAAATTCTTACACATAAAGAAATATGTCATACAGTCATGCAATTATCTTAGCCAATGCTTCAATACAACATTTATCCATATCCCGTAACTTTCTAGATGCCTTCCAATCTCTACCAGATAATTGTTAAGAGTGTGCACAACTCCCAACATGTCAGCAAAGAGGTTTCATTCTAGATAAGTAGCAATGGAATGTTGTACAGTTCCATAGGCCACTTACCCATGTATATTAGTAGTATACTGTTCATCAATGCAACTATTCTAATATGCACAATACATATCCTAAGTCTAGGAACATGAGCATATACATCATTGAACAATTTTATTTAAACAAACACATATGCAAGAAATGATAATTAAAATACTTATCTTTGTTTGTTCATTGGGTGGACTCCCTCTGAGTATTTGCTTTCTTGCAGGAGCTGTTGGAGTCCTAATCTACAGTAGCTTCTTCTACACCTTTCTGTTGTGGAATGTGGAGAGATGGACAACTCCCTCTGAATATCTACATCCTTTCATAAACCACTGGAGTGTACTCCCTCTTGATCTTTGCTCCCTGGATTACCTGTCCTTGAACTTATATACATTCTCGATCCCTATGCATGCTTGTTAGTATCATCATTGTGTTATCCTCTAGGTCTAATATAAAATCATACATTCATTAGTATACTATTAAAACACAATAATCTCAAGCATGTATAGTCATGATCATTTCAAACAGAAATAGTAAGCATTATTATTCAAGGTTTATGTAGGATTCTTATGGTTAGTCAAATCATAAGAAACATAACATATCTAAACCTATAATTACTCAAACCTATGACTCTTCAGGTTAGTTGAATCATCAATCAAGATAAGAGATATAATATGCATAAAACCTGTGATTATTCAAACCTATACCTTCATGATTCTTCTGGTTAGTCATATCATCAATTATGGTAAGAAACATAATATGCATACAACCATGATTATTCAAACTTATGGCTTCATGAATAATCATTATCAACAACACAACAGTATAAGATCCTAACCCAAGGTAGGATTCTGGCTTGATATAGGAAAAACATACCTGGATTAGCATGCTAGCTAGTTATGTCTAACATACTCGTATAATGTCTTTTGGTTCTCTTCAGAGACTTGTGCTAGTAACCTGCATGTCTCATAAGTTAACCATTGTATAAACAAGTTATACATACCTTGAGAGTAGATCTTCTATGTGATCCATGACAATGGATGAATCCTTGTCTTCATGTCACCATGATCATACATTCTTGAAGAAGAACATGATTTGTCTTTCTTGGTGTACCTTTCATGTTAGTAGACAACATAAACCTCATACAACACCATAATGCATTAGTATAATCATAAGTTTCAACACCCTAACCAATGAATATCTTCTATTATGCATTCATAATTTTGTTAAGGTGATATGACAATACTAAAATCAAGATTGTACTAACAGTAATAACATGAAGACAAACATATCATAAACTTAATCATGAACAAATATTGAAACATACCTCAATGAGTCATACCTGTCGAGATCGCTTGTAATATTCTTATGTAAGGCCTTAGCCTCATCTCCCTCTGAAACAGGAACTTCTTTACTTATGTAGGTGACCAATCCATCTTCTTCTAGGATTAACCCAATCCACTTGATTTGCAAGAACTGGACTTCGAGCTGGATATGGGTTTGTGAGAGAAACCCCAAAAATTAAAACTTTGAATTTCAAACTTCTGACAGGATAGAAATATGTGCCTTGATGAGCTGATCAAGCTGGTATATTCAAAATTAGAAAACTGCAAAGTTTCACTCCTCAATTTTGCCTTTGAAACTTCCGGATTCACTGGACGTGACCCTGAACTGGGGTTTGATGAAGAACACTCTTCTACCCAATCAAAATGTTTGATCCAAAGCTCTAAGTTTCTATTTTTCTGAGGAGCTTCCAGCCGTGGTCACAAATTTCAAAAATTCCCATTTTTGCAGAAGCCCTAATTTTCCACTTTTCTGGTCAAAGTCCCAAACTAGGGTCTAATCAAGCCCGGCCTTCTGCCCAACAAAAAATTCCGATCTTGGTCTCTAAATTTCTATTTTGATGAGTAGCATCCAGCCGTGGTCTCCGATTACAAAAATTCCAACTTTATCCAAAGCCCTAAATTCCGGAAGCCATGAAAGAAGGTACTCAAAAATAATTCTGTTTTGACATAAATATGTACCTGATTGTTTCTGGTGTAACTCCAAACTTTTTGATCCACAGGGTTTGAAATTTTTTTTTGAGATAGCCTGACCTGTTATCTTTCCATCCTGACAGGTCTGACCTCAATTGGATTCTATGAGAGAGAGTTATGCCAAATGTCGCAACGTGACCTGTTTTGGGATAATACATGAGAGCGAACTTGTACGGAGTTCCACGTGTCACTGTTTCAACTTCAGCCTATAAAACCTTTTCCTGAGATAGCTCGTTCTATTATCTTTCCATCCTGACAGGTCTGACCTCAATTGGACTCTCTGAGAGAGAGTTATGCTAAATGTCGCAACATGACCTGTTTATGGGATAATACAGGAGAGTTCACTTGTACGGTGTGCCACGTGTCACTGGTTCAACTTCGGCCTCTGAAAAAGTTTCTTGAGATAATGCCGTCTGTGTACTACCTGTCACTTTTTACGAAATTTCATTTGGAGCTTCCTAGCCCAAGTTATGACCTTTTTCCCAAGGTCACCTGATTTTGACTCAGATCTGGAAGAGGCAAAAACCCTATATTGTACAGATCATAAATCACAAAGTACAACGAATTAGAGGTCTTCCTTTGGACACAAGGTACATGTGGATCTTATCTTCGTCCTGTAACAATTTCAGATCCGCAAACTTCGCCAAAATGGATTTATAGTGAAAGTACTACGATGACTGGTTTTTGCTATATCAAGCCCTAGCATCGTAAGTGCAACAAGTGTCATACATGCCATATCATGCCTTCTTTCAGGCTAGCTCTGATACCATGTTAAATTTTCAGAATTTACTTCAATCTGATCTAGGATCTTAACTGAGAGAACAACATGTATAGCATATCTATAGCATATCAATCATGGAGACAATAATGCAAGCACACAAGAGACACACAGATTTACTTGGGGAAAACCATAAAGGTGAAAAACCCCAATAACTTCCTCAGAGATAGATAGAGAAATGATACAACCAACCATGAGAGATAGAAACAACCTAGCAGCAGATCCTCCTCCTCCATAAGTGCGCCACTCCTCCTTGAGTGCATGAGTGAGAAGTGAGTGAGCAAATAGAGTGCCTCCCGCACTCTATTTATACTTGACTTGACTTGCCTTTTTACCTAACTCATGTAGGCTCGAACTTAACCACATAACATAATGCTGAGTGAGCCGACCCCCAATAGGGTGGTCTAATAACCCTTTGACCCACATGACTTATACAGGGCCGACCCCAAACAAGATGGTCTAATAACCCATCAAGTATAAGTTACGACACTTACAATATAAATGACGACACTTCCTTATAGAGGAATAATACCATCTCTATAGGAATACAATATACATATATGTGAAATACATTCCGAAGTTACATATACATCAACAAAAATTATTTTAGCCAAGAATCCCCAACTCTCCATACAAATAAACCTATATAACAAGAGTTGTAACAATGGTTTCCTACTAATCAAAGAGATCCATGTGCACACAAATCTTTTCAATCATTATCGTTGACCACATGATAAAAACAAATGACGATTGTGTATGTATTTGGTAGAAATAAAATACAGAGCTAGTATTAAAACGATTGTGTACTTTCTCAAACCCAAATTTATTACTATTGCACATACCCATCTTCCTATTTAATTAAAAACGTCAAGATATCCACACTTTCACTCTTCTATTGTTGGTTTTTTGGTACAAAAATTGGTGCAATCTCATGCTATAGAAAATCATTAAAATAAAGTTCATATATGGTTCATAAAATACCATAATTTTTTCTTGATTGCTAGCTTGGATATACCTTCCTTATTTAAGATTTAGAAATCAAATAGGCTAGAAATGAGTTTTGAAAATGATGATTGTTGTACTTCACCCAAATGGAAGGACTCATTTCTTCCATAAAATGAGTATCCATCGTTGAAAAAAAAACACAGATTCAACCTCAAAAAGTAAATATGATGTTGTTATTAATTATGATGCAGGGATGCTGGTATAAGAAAAAAACATTCCATTAATCAATCACTTAAATCTACTTGAATTCTACTGCCAATATTTGAGAATGTTTAAGGGAAACCTCAATGGTATAAAAAAAAATACAAACAGACTTGAAAAAAATGATTGATATGACTCATAGAACCTCACTGATTGCACTCAGATCAACTGATGTTGAAAACTTTGTTATCCATTACCCTCTTTAAAACATGGCTTGAAATATGTTGTGGAAATTTGTCCTTCAATACTCCATTTCATAGTCAAATGTCTTTATCTATGTTTGATGGTTTTGTTAATTGTAATCATGATGCTGGTGTTTAAAAATTCTTAAAAATATATTTGTTAGTTTTCAAAATTTACTTCAATCTGATCTAGGATCTTAACTGAGAGAACAACATGTACAGCATATCTACAGCATATCAATCATGGACATAATAATGCAAGCATACAAGAGACAATAGACACACAAAGTTTCACTAGGCAAAACCGTAAAGGTGAATAATGAGATGATCTTCTCCTCCTCCATGAGTGCGCCACTCTCCAATGAGAGTATGAGTGAGAAAGTGAATACTGAGATGATCAAATAGAGTGCCTCCCGCACTCTATTTATACTTGACTTGACTTTCCTAATAACCTTTACTAGGTTGGCCTTAACTTAACCACATAACATAATGTTGATAGGGCCGACCCCCAATAGGGTGGTCTAATAACCCTTTAACCCACATGACTTATACAGGGCCAACCCCAACAAGGTGGTCTAATAACCCATCAAGTATAAGTTACAACACTTACAATATAAATGACGACACTTCCATATAGAGGAATAATAACATCTCTATAGGAATACAAACACTTCCGTATAGAGGAATAATAACATCTCTATAGGAATACAATATACATATATGAAATACATTCTGAAGTTACAAATACATCAACACTCCCTCTTAACTAGGAAGGTATTTCTCGACACATGTATTCTAGCACAAGTATTCTTCTATGGATCATCGTCACTGATCATCGTCATCGAATCATCGTCAACATCACTGCTGCTGCTATCTCAATCAATCTCTCATCTAATCATCATAGAAAGTTCTACAGAGCCAACCCTTTTTCATACTGGATGTAGGCCCACCACCTGCAAGTCTTCATCATTACTGGCCATACTGTGGAATCCTCAGGACTAATTACGTGCGTTAAGCCAAAACCTTGAAAGAGCATCCCGGGACTAATTACGAGCATACTGATCAACCTATCGGATCTCTTAGGATATTTTACATGCAATTGCACAACCTGTCCATGGCCACAGAGTATCATTCTGATACTCATGATCATACTGATCATGTCATCTTAGCAAGCAGGCCATTAAGTAGGTACACCTCAGGACTGATTACACTGCCTCTGCAAAACCTGTAAGATATCCCATGAATGATTACACTGCCTCTGCAAAACTTGCAAGAGCATCTCAGGACCTACGACCATCCAGGAAGGGTTCGACACTTACATCATGACCATGGGACGACACACCTACCACCATGTCGGAAAGGTACATCACTTACATTAACGACCATGGGAGGACCAACCTACCACCATGTAGGAATGGCACAACACTTACATCAACAACCATGGGAGGACCAACCTACCACCATGTCGGAATGGCCCAGCACTTACATCAACGACCATGGGAGGACCAACCTACCACCATGTCAAAATGGCATAGCACTTACATCAATGACCATGGGAGGACCAACATACCTCCATGTCGGAATGGCCCAGCACTTACATCAACAACCATGGGAGGACCAAGCTACCACCATGTCGGAATGGCTCCAGCCCTTACATCTACACCATAGGAGGACCAACCTACCACTATGTGAGAATGGCTCTTGTGCATCTGTGTCTCCGGACTCATCACTTCCCCTTGGAAGGTATCTTGATCTGAAGTACACCAAGTCTCCCTTTGAAGTATTCAAACTTCACTTTGGCCAGCGGCTTGGTCAACACATCGGCTATTTGCTCATCCGTCGCAACATACAGAAGCTTCACTGCTCTTCTTTGCACCATATCCCTGATATAGTGATGCTTTATCTCAATGTGATTCGACTTGTCATGGAACACTAGGTTCTCTGACAACTTCACATAGCTCTGGTTGTCACAATATATACAAGTAACACTCAGATGGAGATCAAACAAATCAGACAGTAGCTTCCTAAGCCATACTACCTCACAACTGGACAAACAAGCTGTGACATACTCTGCTTTGGCTATACTTAGTGCCACACAGGACTACTTCCTGCTAAACCAAGAGATCATACTGAATCCCATACTGAATCAGCACCCCAAAGTGCTCTTCCGATCAATGGCACTGCTTGCCCAATCCGAATCAACATAATCCTCCAGTTTAGACTTTTGATTCTCCTCATACATGAGCCCATAGTCCACTGTACCCTTCAGGTACCTCAAAATATGCTTTGTAGCTATCAGGTGAACATGTCTTGGATCTGTCAAGTATTGGGTCAAGGTGTTCACTGTAAAGCAGATATTTGGTCTTGTATTCGTTAGGTACATCAAGGACCCAATCATCTGACGATGCATCATAGCATCAACCGGCTCATATGAAGCATCACACAGAAGCTTCAGGTTCGACGCCATAGGTGTGGCCATGGCCATGCAGTCCATCATCCTGAACCTCTTCAGGATATCTACTGCATACTTCCCTTGTCCAAGGAAGATTCCATCTGAACTCTGCCACACCTCCATGCCTAAGAAATAGTGCATCATCCCCAAGTCCTTCATCTAGAACTCGGCAGAAAGATTCCTCTTGGTATCGACAATCAACTCATCCTCACCTCTTACAAACAAGTCATCCACATACAATAGTAGCCTTCCTCAACCTTGTAGTAAAGGTTGGAATATGCTTTACTCTTGGTAAATCCCAAACTGGATAGAAAGTTGTCTATCCTACCATACCAAGTCATAGGAGCTCGCTTCAAGCCATACAAGGCTTTCTTCAACTTGCACACATATGACTCTCGGTCATGTGTCTCAAACCCAAGTGACTGCTCCGCATACACTTCCTCTTCGACTACACCATTCAAGAAAGTTGTCTTGACATCCATCTGGTGTATCTTCCATTTCATCACTGCATATAGAGCAAGTACTGATCTAATGGAAGTGTACCTGGCTACAGGTGAAAAAGTCTCTTCATAATCAATTCGTCTTTCTAGGAGAAGCCACGAGTTACAACCTCGCTTTGTATTTCTCCATGCCACCATCTGCAGCATGCTTGATCTTATAGACCCACTTGGAAGTCACAACAAACATCCCTTCAGGTCTTGGGACCACATCCCAAACATGATCGATTGGTACTTCTCGACCATGGCATCCTTTTACTATATCTCGTATCCTGGGAACTTCATATTCTTCAATATCTTCAATAGATAGTTTGAATTTCATTGCTGGAACAAATGTTGTAGTTCTTCTTTTGTAGGTGATGGTATACGATATTTCCTACAAAACAATTTAAATTGCATGATTAGAAAACATGCCATAGTTTTCAGAACAAATTCTTACACATAAAGAAATATGTCATACATTCATGCAATTATTTTAGCCAATGCTTCAATACAAAATTTATCCATATCCCGTAACTTTCTAGATGCCTTCCAATCTCTACCAGAACATTGTTAAGAGTGTGCACAACTCCCAACATGTCAGCAAAGAGGTTTCATTCTACATAAGTAGCAATGGAATGTTGTGCAGTGCCATAGGCCACTTACCCATCACATGCATATTAGTAGTATACTGTTCATTAATGTAATTATTCTAATATGCATAATACACACCCTAAGTTTAGGAACATAAGCATATACATCATTGAGCAATATTATTTAAACAAACAAGTATGCAAAAAATGACAATTCAAATACTTATGTTTGTTTGGTTGTAGGGCGGACTCCCTCTCAATATTTGCTTCCTGGATTACTTGTCCTTAAACTTATATCCATCCTCGATCACTTATGCATACTTACTAGTATCATCATTGTGTTATCCTCGAGGTCTCATACACAATCATACATTCATTAGTATAATCTCAATACTATAAAACATTATGATTCTAAGTAATCTTGAACATGTATGGTGAAGATCATTTCATACACAGATAATTTATTACAAGCACTAGTATTCAAGGTTTCGGGGAGTACTTCCTTTACTCATGCAAATTCTTGTTTGACCATAGGACTCTTCTGGTTAGTCATATCACCGATTAAAGTAAGAAACATAATATACCTAAACCCATGATTACTCAAACCTATAGCTTCATGAATAATCATTATCAATCATACCAAGTATACTTATATAAGATATCCTATCACAAGGTAGGATTCTAACTTGATATAGGAAAAACATACCTGGATTAATATGTTAGTTAGTTATGTCTAACATACCCACATGATGTCTTCTTGTTTTCTTCAATGACTTGTGCTAGTAACCTCCATATATCATAGGTTAAGCATTGTAGAACCAAATTATACATACCTCATAAGTAGAGCTTCTATGTGATCCATGGCAATGGATGAATCTTTGTCTTCATGTCACCATGGTCATATGTTCTTGAACTAGAACATGATTTGTCTTTCTTGATGTACCTTTCATGTTAGCGGACAACATCAACCTCATACAACACCACAATGCATTAGTAGATTCATAAGTGTCAAAACCCTAATGAATGAATATGTGCATTCATAATTTTATTAAGGTGATACAACAAGTCTAAAGTTAATCAAGATTGTAATAACCTTAATGAAGACAAACATACCATAAGCTTAATAATGAACAGATCTCGAAACATACTTGTCAAGGTTGCTTGTAATCTTCTTATATAAGGCCTTAGCCTCAACTCCCTCTGAAACGGGAACTTCTTCACTTATGCAGGTGACTAATCCATTTTTTTCCAGGATTAACCCAATCCACTTTGATTTGCAGAAACTGGATGTGGATCTGGATTAGGGTTTGTCACAGAAACCCTAAAAATTCAAAAATTGAATTTCAAACTTCTGAAAGGATAGAAAGATGCACCTTTC
The DNA here is from genome assembly GCA_027924585.1 of Larix kaempferi. Classification (NCBI taxonomy): domain Eukaryota; kingdom Viridiplantae; phylum Streptophyta; class Pinopsida; order Pinales; family Pinaceae; genus Larix; species Larix kaempferi. The sequence continues at coordinate 342,450 of BSBM01000867.1, forward strand.
TAAGCTGGTCAATCTGGTATACTCAGAATTTGAAAACTACAAAGTTTCACCCCTCGAAATTGTCTTTTAGATTTCTGGATTCACTAGGGAGGACCTTGAATTAGGGTCTGAGTTTCCTGGACCTTCACCCAACCAAATAGTTTGATCCAAATCTCTAAACTTCGATTTTTCCAAGGAGCTTTTAGCTATGGTCACAAATTTAAAAAATTCCCATTTTCGCAGAAGCCCTAATTTTTCACTTTTCCGATCAAAGTCCCGAACTAGGGTTTGATCAGGCTCGGCCTTCTACCCAACCAAAAAATTTGATCTTGGTCTCTAAATTTTGATTTTGATGAGGAGTATCTAGCCGTGGTCTCTGATACAAAAAATTCCAACATTCTTCGAAACCCCAAATTCCCGGAGCCATGAATGAAGGTGCTCAAAATCCAATTATGTTTTGACATAAATATGCACCTGATTGTTTCTCGTGTAACTCCGAATTTATGATCTATAGGGTCTTAATATTCCACCTGTTGTAGCATGACTTGTTAACTTTCCAACCCCATAGGTTTGACCTCAAATGGATTCTCTGAGAGAGATTTATTCTAGGTGTCGCAACGTGACCTATTTATGGGATAAAATAGGAGAGCGAACTTGTACGGAGTACCACGTGTCACTGGTTACATTTCGGTCTCTGAAAACCTTACGTAAGAAACTACATTCCGTTCCCTACCTGTCGCTTTTTACGAAATTTTATTTGGAGCTTCCTATCCCAAGTTGTGACCTTTTTTCCTAGGTCACCTGTTTATGACTGAGATTTGGAAGAGGCTGAAACCATACATTGTACTGATCATAAAACAAAAAGTACAACGAATCAAAAGTTGTGCTTCAGAAACAAGGTACATTGGGATCTTATATTCGACCTGTAAAAGTTTCAGATCCTGAAAATTTACCAAAATGGATTTATAGCGAAAGTGCTATGATGACTTGTTTTTGCTATATCAAGTCCTAGCTTCATAAGTGCAACAAGTGTCATAAATGCCATACCATCCCTTCTTTCAGGATAACTCTGATACCATGTTAGTTTTTCAGAATTTACTTCAATCTAATCTAGTATCTTAACTGATAGAACAACATGTACAGCATATCTACAGCATATCAATCATGGACATAATAATGCAAGCACACAAGAGACAATAGACACACAGAGTTTCACTAGGGAAAACCATAAAGGTGAAAAACCCCACAACTTCCTCAGAGATAGATAGAGCAATGATACAACCCAAGCATAAGTGATAGTCTTCTCCTAGAAGCATCTTCTCCTCCTCCACAAGTGTGCCACTCTCCAATGAGAGTATGAGTGAGAAAGTGAATAATGAGTTGATCAAATAGAGTGCCTCTCGCACTCTATTTATACTTGACTTGACTTGCATAATAACCTTTACTAGGTCGGCCTTAACTTAACCACATAACATAATGTTGAGAGGGCCGACCCCCAATTGGGTGGTCTAATAACCCTTTAACCCACATGACTTATACAGGGCCGACCCCAACAAGGTGGTCTAATAACCCATCAAGTATAAGTTACGACACTTACAATATAAATGACGACACTTCTGTATAGATGAATAATAACATCTCTATAGGAATACAAACACTTCCTTATAGAGTAATAATAACATCTCTATAGGAATACAATATACATATATGAAATACATTCCGAAGTTACAAATACATCAACAATATTGACCCACTATCACATCAAATATGGAAAGGCTAATACAAGATTGCCATGAAGATCTTAAAACTGCTCATGATGGCTAAAACCAATGTATGCATTGATGAACCAAGGAACTCATACATTTGTTTTATGAAAGCAACAACTTTCTCTGGTTCTTGTGGTCATCCTATTCTTCTCTTGGCTTGTCTATCAGTTCTTTCTTTTCTTCTTATTGTTGGTTCTTGTGTGGTAGTAGCAAGACTTATTGTGGTCCCGCTAGTGGTTATTGTGTAATAGTAGTAGTGATTTCTATTGTTGGTTCTTGTGTGACAACAATATGGATTTTTGATGTTGGTTCATGTGTAGTTGCAACCATGTTTTTCTTAAGGGACTCTTGCAACTTAGTGATTTAAGATGTTGACACGATTTATGCAAGTAGAGATGAGGGTGAAGGTCTGCATTGAAGAAGGATGCTAATAAATGGACAAGAAGGTGTTGGTGTTATCATGGTAGAATATAAGGTTAATGGTGGTTCCCCTTCCCCCAAACTGAAAGCTTTTACTATACTTGGAAAAATAGAGAATCAAGAGGAAGTGGGACAAAGGCTCAAGTGTGTTTTCAAATACAAATCCATAGAATTCAATGAAATTTGATTTGATAGATGAAAAATAAGCATACCTGCACCTATCTATGAAATTTATGATATATATGTAGCATCATTTGAGAGGAAAGGGATCTGATACACCCACAATGATGTCAAAATTTGCAAGAAAGCACAGTGTGAAACTTGGAGCTCATAGCATGATGAACTGTAAACTGAGATCTAGAGACGAGAGCATGTACTATGAGGAGATGTAGAACATGTTTCTGTTGTAGCAATGAATCTTCTCTTATTCAAATAAATCTTTATTTATAGAACAACTTGGATATAATTATTTATCTCTTACTCTATTTGCAAACCTTGTCCATTAGTGAGCTAGTTTTCAAACAAGATTTTTCTCATTGTGCTTAGAGGGTTTTCATAGTTAGAATTTTATTATTCCTTAGGGATATTCACCATCAAGATAGTTTTCAAGCATTCCAAGGTCTCATGGCACCTGAGACAGGTTTTCACCATCAACTTTTATTTTCAACTGGGGTAGGACATGGGGAGAACTTGGCATTGTAAGTGGGACAAGTTATCTTTATTGTGTGGGTTAGAGGTGGGTGGGGAAGAAAGGCATGGAAGTGATAGAGTGGTGGCGGATAAGTTTGATCTAAGTGTAGTGGTTATATGAATGATATTATGGTAAAAATCAATGGCTTTTAAAGATAAACACATAAGCAAATGAGACTTTATAAAGTTTATTATGCATGCATCATTGAGATAAGAAGAAAATGCATATGCTTAGCATGGTAATGGTGAATGGCCATGACGAACATGACGTATTCCAAAAGGATTATTTTGGAGGAACGAGATTGGTGATATGGAAATGGGGCTTGAATTTTCATTAGACTCTACTTGGTATTCACAAGAACTCTTCATTCATCTTATTTTCTATCAATCATAAACTTGGATGAAAAACTATTAATGGAAAGTATTCTTATTTGAAAATGCTAAAACACTTTTGGAACAAACATGTAGAATCTTGAATGTGTCCACACCATGTCTTTATTGGAGTAACAACACCATATCGTAGCAACATCAATCTCTCCCATGAGTAGCAACATCATATAGAAGTAGCGGCGTCAATGTTTCACATGATTAACATCATCGTGTTTGCATCAGAGTAGTGGCACATTTGTATTAAGAATTATGCACACCCTTATTCTAAAAAAATTGGCCTAAAGAATCACTCATTTGCAAATTGTACTTCCTAATCCTACTGGGATCTACAAAGAGACAAGCACTTACCTTTGATGAAACATGAGATCATTGAAGAAGAGAAGTGATCAAGTTCTCTTCATCCAATACATATTAAAAAAGCAACAAGTATTTACTTATAAAAAAAATCCAAGGAAAATGAAAAACCTAAAATTCACTTTATACCTGTTGAGGAATGACAACCGCCTTAGACTACTTGGTAATATTTCGTTAATAAATTATTTTTTTTCTCATCCGATTTGAGCGATTCCAAAACCAAACTAAATTGGATTCATATGGATATTTCTAGCATAAATAGGTTTTGAAAATACCATGAGATGGTATGTCATATCGGCTAAAGAACAACCTGCATGTTAATGTTGTTTATGAGTTGCCACCTAGACCAACAGTCACTATTTTGAGTACAAATTTTTTTTTTGATAGCAGATTGATGTGATTCTAATTGGATGTTAAAATAAATTCATATACGTACCTCCAATAGAAACAGGTTTTGAAAACAAGCAGAATTGATGGGTCAAATATGCCAATGAACAATTGGGAAAACAATGTTTCCAGAGTGCTAATTTACGATAGGTAGTTAGTATTTTGTGCATAAATTTTTCATATGATATCAAACTTTGGTGATTAAAATTGAGTTGTAAACTATATTCATAGGATAATATTTCTTAGAAACAATTTTGAAAAATTCATTCCTTTAGGAAATCGAAAAGGGACTATCCCAACTCTCATCTTGAGTTGTTGACTCTCTACTTAATCAGTGTTTTGACCATATCTTTTTCCTTTGATATGCAAATTGAAAAATTAAAATTGTCTTATAAAATAGATTTCAAGAGATACTTTGGATATAAAAATTTAAAATTTAAAAGGTACCCATATGGTCCCTCAAAACATGATTGTCCCGACTGTGTTCTTAGTAAGTCCTGACTGTGTTCTATTTAATTTTATGGTTGTGTTATTTTCAATGTTATATATTCAAAATAATCAAAAATATTACATGAAAATGAAATACAACCACGTACCATGATGATTGTATGTATCAAGGTTGAAGGCTTTTGTATCCTCATGACTCCTCCTCTACTGGGACCTTCATTCACCAATAATTCTTTCCTCTCACCAACTTCCTACAAAAGAGAGATTAGTAATATCAGTGGCTCTTACTATACCACGTGTTCATGAGTTCTCATTCAAAACATTTTCTCTAGTCATGCATCCTATATCCTTTTTACCCATGCAATCTATATACTCTTATACCCATGCAATCTATATGCTCTAGTGAAAATGAGACAAGAGTCTACCATGAATAATCCCCACCTTTTAGGAATTGGTGGCACATGCATAAGTTCTTACCTCCCATCTTTATCTCTCAACAATCAATAGACCTAGAGATAATGCAACTAAAACCAACACTAGTTTGTATTTTTGTGCCCTTGATAACCTCCCTCGAAATGGAGACAAAATGTTGGAAAAATCAACTACTTATCAAAACAATTAATTCACAACATAAATTATCATGCAGGGTAACGTCTTGTTATTTCAAGGTTATAGTGCAAAATATATGCATGCTACAATTTCCTCTTCTAGCATTGATTGTCTAATATGTGTTGCAGCAAAGTAAATCACTCAACATAAAACTAAATTGCAAAAGTAAATACTAAAACTAATTCACATTGTACAGAAAAATAAATTCACATCCACTCTTGCATAATTAAAACACACTCGTGAAAAGTAAAGCAATCAAACAAATGCAAGAAAATCAAACACACTGTGGAAATTAAAACATACTCACACTTGTAGAAAGTAAAACACATTATGGTTGCAACCATGCTAATATATGAATCTAACACACTTACATAAGTAAAGAACTTAAATTAAATATACATCTACAGAAATAAATGAATCAAAATAAAATGCATCATATTTTAAACACTCTTAAGAAGTTAGTCTATTTACAAAATAGAGAAATTAGAAATCTACAATCTACATTAACAAGAGAGAGAGAAATTAAAGAACTAAAATCTATATTAACAAAAGAGATTAGAAGAAATATAATTATATTCCATCATAACTTGAACTTGTTTCTCTAAGAGTCCTCCCTGTGGAATGGATAAGGAGATCTTATTTATACCTAAGTTTTCCATAACAAATAATAAATGAACATTCAAAATATGATCATGAAGATCCAAAATATCCTCAATAAATCACTAATAATTTGGGTCTCAAAATCAATTCAAATATAATCCCAAAATCCTTGCTAATTATCCAAAACTGATCAAACTAATCTCCATCTCTTATTCCAATATTATCTTCTCATCCAAGATCTCAATCCAAGATGAATCTTCCATGTTTGAAAAATGGATTTTTGTGGGCTTTCAAAAATATTTGCGGTTTGTTGTTACTTGAAGAAGTAACAACAATAGAAGAAACATCATCACAAGTAACAGAAGATGGTAAGACATTAATTCCTTCAAAGTACAATATTGTTATTTGAGATATTTTGAAGATAGGATTATATTGAATCAATGATGCCTCATACAATAAATCATCTCAAGTACCCACTCCAAGGGTCTTCTGTTATGGAAGTAGTAGCAAGTGTCGATAAGTAACAACACCTGTCCTATTTATGCAAAAGTCATCTTTAGTATTCAATTTTCAAAGATAAATGCAAAATATGTTATTTTTCCAATGTTTAATCATAATTCACGTGAAAATACTAAATATATGCAATGGAAAACACATTAGGTTTAAATCCTGCACTTAAGCATAAAAAATAATTAATAATAATTAATACAAGGTTATGGGTGAGTAGGAAGGGATTAAAATTGGGGAAACGATAGTGTAAAAGGATGACAATTCAATGGCCCATCAAGTACCTAGTGGGATCAACCAACTCACTCTCAGAAGATACCAACTTCTTTTAGTTCAGTTGTAATAGGTGTGGCCATGGACCTACAGTCCTCCATTTGAAATCTCTTCAAAATGTCAACTACGTATCTTCCTTGTCCTAGAAACATATGTCCATACGTCTTCGAAACCTCCATACCCAAGAAGTAATGCATCGGTCTTATGTATTTTATATCAACTGTTAAGCAAGATCTCTCTTGCAGTTGGCTATGATTTTCTCTTCTCCTGTAATAAACAATTCATCCACATACAATACTAGAATGAGTGGATATCCATCAACCACAATGAAGTAGAGGTTGTTAGGATATTCCTATACTCCATCCTAGTCCCACCAGTATTTTGATCATTTACATTTTCAGTCATGCATGCACCTTTAGGGTTTGCATGCATTCTAGGGTTTGCATGAATTTTGCATGCATCCCAGTCATCAGTCCAGCACCTAGCCCTCAGTTAGCTAGCCCCCAGGAGCTTCTCACTATTCAGTTTTACCCCTCCAGTTGCTTAATGCGCCCTTCTTCCTTGATTTTAGGGAGCAACTCGCCCTTCTTCACCTACCAGTCCAGTTGTCACTCAGTTACAGTCAGTTACACTCAGTTACACTCAGTTACAGTCAGTTACACTTAATTACATTGAGTTAAACTCAGTTACACCTACCAGAGTTAGTTTGACTGATGGTTAACAGTTACTTGAGCATTTATGACTCCATTGATGATGATGAAGACTTCCAATTGTGCTCTGATGATCATGAGGAAGCCTAGTTGTGCTCCGATGACACTCTATTGATCTTATGATCACTCTGAGAGGCTAATTTGAATTGCCAGCTTAGGCATTCAAATCCTCTCTACCATTGTACTATTTATTTGTCCATACTGTGATTAATTCATTAGTGTGTGTGAAGTATTATTGCTTCTATCTGAGTTCTACTGTACCATATTATTCTGTTGCTCATTATACTATATTTTTTATTCTTCTTATATTTTCCTACTTAATCATAATTACTCTTGTGAGGTATACATCATCGCTTAGATCTACTGTGAGGATTTTCACAGAGGTTGAGATCATCCTCACTCTTCTATAAACCCATCTATTGCAAGTAAGTATATATCCTCGAATACAAAGCTCTTGAAGCTTGATTCATACCATATAGTTCCTTTCTCAATCTGCATACATGAGAATCTCTCCCACTCACCTCAAATCCCTCTGAATGCTCTATGTTCACCTCCTCATGTATGAATCCATTCAGAAATGTTGTCTTCACATCCATCTAGTGGATCTTCCAACCCATCTCTATTGTAATGGAGATCATTGCTCTGATCAAAGTATACTGAGAAACTGGATCGAAGGTCTCATTATAGTCAACTCCCTCTACCTATGAGAAACCCATTACCACAAACCAAGCCTTGTACTTATCAATGGTTCCATCTGCAACATACTTTATTTGTAGAGCCACTTGGAAGTCACCACTTAATTCTCCACAGGTCTTAGTACAACCTCCCAAAAATAATTCTTCATGATGGAAGCATACTCTTCCACTATGGAATCTCTCCATAATTGCTCGCATGTTTCCTTCTCATAAGAATATGGCTCAGACCCACTAATATTGCTCACCATAGTTCAATAGATACAAAATATATATGGCACCTTAATCTCTCTCTCTCTCTCTCTCTCATAGTCCTCTTCGTAGTCCCCAAAAAATCTTGATCTTCCTTCAGGTTATCTTGAATCCACTTGGGCTTCCTCTTCCATGAAGTAACCTCATGTGGAGGGAACTACTCTTGCTCATCCCAATCAACTGTCTTAGACTATGTACCTGATGAAGTAGTACCATTGTTCTATGACCCTCAAGCTCATGAACATGTAACCTATGAACCTGAAACTGGGGGACCACTGCCACGTGATCATGTACCTATACATGTACCTAGGGAACCTATAACCTATGAACCTGTTACCCCTAATACATGTGACCATAAAATCTATGAAGCCTAACTCTGCAACGTACCATCCTGAGGTATAAGAGTTTGTTTCCCCCCCTTCCCTAACTCATGTGGCTTCCTGAAAGCCTTGTCCTTCTCAAATATCACATATCGCCTCACAAGTATTTGTATCCATGTAGGGATGTATATGCAGTAGGCCTTCGATGTCTCACCACACCCCAAAAAAATACCCTTTTCTTCCATGGGATCTTGTGAAAATCCTCAGAGCAGATCTAAGAGATGATGTATACCTCACAAGAGTAATTATGATTAAGCAGGAAAATAGAAGAAGAGTGAACAATATAGTATAATGAGCAATAGAATAATATGGTACAGTAGAACTCAGATAGAAGCAATAATAATTCACACACACTAGTTAATTAATCACAATATGGACAAATAAATAGTACAATGATAGAGAGGATTCGAATGCCCAAAGTGAAAATTCGAATTAGCCTCACAGAGTGATCATAATATCAATAGAGTGTCATCGGAGCACAACTAGGTGTCCTCATGATCATCGGAGCACAACTGGAAGTCTTCATCATTAGCAGTGGATTCATCAATGCTCAAGTAACTGTCAACCATCAGTCAAACTAACTCTGGTAGGTGTAACTGAGTGTAACTGACTGTAACTGAGTGTAACTGAGTGTAGCTGAGTGTAACTAAGTGTAACTGAGTGACAACTGGACTGGTAGGTGAAGAAGGGCGAGTTGCTCCCTAAAATCAAGGAAGAAGGGTGCATTAAGCAATTGGAGGGCTAAAAATGAATAGTGAGAAGCTCCTGCGGGATGGATAACTGAGCGCTAGGTGCTGGACTGATGACTGTGATGCATGCAAACCCTAGAATGCATGAAAACCCTAAAGGTGCATGCATGACTGAAAATGTAAATGATCAAAATACTGGTGGGACTGGGATGGAGTATAGGAATATCCTAACAGATCTAACTTTTTCCTCTTCTTAGAAGGGACATGTGAGTAATTAAGGTATCCAAATATCCTAAAATTCCTAACCTCGAGCTTCTTCTGAAACATCCCGTAAAAATACCAAAATTTTAAAATTTTTATAATAGCCATAATTATCGAAGTCATTAATGCAAAACATAGAAATTAATTAAATTTTTTAACTATGATAATCAATAACGATGACATGTCATACTTCTCAAATAAAATAAGATATATTTGTATTTTCTATTTTAGATTTGAACGGATGCTAAACTTCTTAACAAAAGATTCTTTTATGATTATGCATACAAGTACACTTTACAGATTTGCGTAAGTTCTGAATATTATTACATGTTGTGCACAGTTTGTACTATCATGATGTTATTGATGAAGTGCTAACAGTTTGTTTGCATGTTGACGAAGGGGTCCTACGAGGTACCCTGGAATTTACTTAGCTACGTTTAGCTAAGGCATTTGAATCCTGTTTCCATGTACAGACCGCAGGTAAGAAATTCTACGACAACATGTGTTAAGAGTACATGTGTCTTTCAATTCATTGTCAATGTAAAATTAGAATGCTAAGTACTTCCTTGTGAAACAAGTTATTGGAGGTATGGATACTTCGTTCTAAACTAGTTTGTATGCTGACTTTCAAAACTCTTCAGTGTTATGATTTCACGTCGTCCAAGTATTTATTATAATGCTGCATTTATTATATTCCGACTATTGTCATTATTATAAAATCAGTGATAACAATATCTATTGGTGAAGCTATTAGAAGGTTTGTAGAAGATAGTATTTATACTCCGGAACTATTATTACATCTTGGTTATACAAAACTTAGGCTATTCTAAGCCTTGAATTCATTATTTGATTATCATTACACAGTTAGTAAATGAACGGTCTAGTGACTAGTGTTATGAACTCTGCATTGTAGTGAATAATATCATCATTTTAACTATGCCTTAGGTATCATATTTATCAATTAAACTTGCAATACATGGCTAGCATATTAGAAAATGTATTACTTGACTATACTTATAGGCTTACACTATTATTATGAAATGGAAAGTTATAGCTATTATATGAAATCTATAATGTATATAACAGTTAATTCTACTTTTGCATAGTTAGAATCCTAACTATGTCTATGGTCTCCATTATAAATGATTAACAACATATATATATATATGTGGCTAGCTTTATTCTATATAAATCTATGCCCAAGCCTTAGTGAATGAATTGTTAACATTATAAGGTGACTATACATTCACACCATATCTTAGCATATAATACAATATTATGATGCATAACAATAGACTATAGAGATTGATATGAAATTCTATCCACGGGTTTAACAATACAATCATTTTGATGTTGACAGGGTAATAACTTGGCATGCTTCCCAAGTTGGCGTTGACAGGCCTAGAATTAACGTGTTCCATGGTTAAATGATGTGGAAACCTAGTTGTAAGGTAATCACGGGGACTATGTTTGAAATGAGCATAAAAACAAACTGAGTTGTTCCATGCATAGGCTCTCGATCTGCTTACTTGGAAAGTAGTATATGAAGTAATTAATGCAATATTGATTGCAATCTTGGTTCAAAAATCAACGTGCCTGGAATGGAATCTATCCACTGTTGATCTCTGTAGGATCTAGGGTGGTGGATGAAACCCTAAACATGCATCGGTAAGTCATGACATTTGGTTTTCCTATCTTCATTGTTACGCTTAGTGGGAGGTTAGCAGGGCCGACAGAATGCTGCAATGTAGGGTTGTTGGTTTCTCAAAGAAGAGGACTCCTTCCTCGATCTTGAACCCGGGACCTGAGTGATGAAGTTTACAGGTTTCAAGCTTATGCATTTGTACAATAGAGCCACGATACAGTTCTACTAGATGTGTGTGTTTCTTCTGTCAGTTGTTGAGATTGATTTGAAATTGGGGTTCAGATTCTCCATGTGAAAATTGTCTTCTTAGTTCTGAATTCGTAGTTACTGTTATTGCCACCAGGCCTCGTCGTTCTTTTGCTGGTGTGGTGTGCCATTGTTCTGAAATTCGATTAAAAAGGTAATTGTTCACGATAATGAATTAATACTATGTTGCTTGTTTGTATTCTTGTATCTTCTGGTTTTTAACCTCTTCAGATGTAAACTTTGTAGGTACCACTTCGAAGGATGGTTCTTGTGCAAAATATTTGAGAATGGAAAGCTGCTACTGGTTCCTGGTAAGCTCCGGTGGTTCTCGAAAATCTTGTAGGTTCCCTTTTGCATTGTTTTGATGGTGAATATCGTATTGCCGAGAGTTGGAACTATTCGACTTTGTTTTTCGGTGATGGCCGAGTGTTGAGTTATCGGGTCTTAGTTTGATGAATACTATACAATGGATAACCTTCACTGGTTTAAAATGGCTATTCGGATCTTTGATGCCTGGTTACGCTGTTTGCTTAAGAGCTTTGAAATCCTATTTTAAATGTTGTTTGATAAGGGTATAACCTTGTGTACTTTGTTGCTCCACTGTCTTGTTTAATGTGTTTGGTTGATACGAATTAAGCCTTGTATAATATGGAACCTTGACAGGTCTGTAATGTAACTCTCATATAAATTTTGAATGGAAAAACCAGAACCGAGGGTTCTCTTGCATTTATATACAATTGTTCGATTTTGAAAGGAATGTTGTGATTTTGAAGTAATGGTTAAGAAATGTGCAAATAAATGTTAATGTAGTATCGAACAACAATGGTTGTTTATAGAGTTGCTTCCTGTACTTTGTCATCGTTGTTGGTATTTAGATTTTGGAACAGTGATGAGATAAGTTTGGTTGTCAAATGTTTTGGAATGGTTAGGCCACAATGTCTATTTTAATTCACAAATGAAACCTACCTATAGCTTTTGATTGCTATCTAGCTTGTATTGAGCTTTTGTACCCGAGACTTAACCTGTGTATAAAAAGGTTTCGATAAAGTGAATGTTTTCTTGCTAGGGTGACAAGTTATCTGTTAAACGTTTATACCAAAAAATTGTGCTTCCTGCTAAGTGATAGTTAGTGTCTCGATGGTAGTTAACGTTATGAATAGAAGATAGTATAGTTAAAGATAAAGATAACTAAGGATTAGAGATTCGTGATTGCTATGATCTCTGAAATAAATTTTAGAATCTAGGGTTTGGTAAATAGGGTTTTGATACTATTGTAGATGGAAGTATTTGTATGAATTCAAACCAGAGAAAAATATGTGAAACGGTGATAACTAGAGATGAAATAATAAGTATTTACCTATAAACAATCTATATAGAGAATAGATTTGTAGCTAATATATTTATTGAAAAATGAAGTGCTTTAAAAAACTAAATTTAAAATGTTGAAATGCATATTGTTACTATCTGAAATAATTAGAGTTTAAAAGAAATATACCGAACTGTGGAGAACGTACTGTGTTTTTCTTTCATGTATTAATTAAATGAATTCTATACTATAGTTGATGCTATACTGTAATGTTTACTGTGTTTAAATATAGGACAAAATTTTAACCGAAACATTATTGAAATCATTTATCCAATCAATGGCATTCTTCCTATCTCTCATCTTTCCTTAATTTACTTGTCTATACTGGAGTACAATGCAGAGAACAACATGGGGAAAAATATAGAGATGGTTATCAATTCAATTATTTCACCAAGCTTTTTCATTTAGAATCATACTTAGATCAGAAAAAATAAATAAAAAATGAAAAATAAATAAAATAATAAATAATAAATAATAAATAAAATAAAAAATAAAAATAAAATATAAATAATAATAATAATAATAAATAAATAAATAAAATCTTTTACATGACAGATTTTAATAATCCTACTAAGCAGAAGACATTTAACTGTAAACAAAAGTAGGAACAGTAAAACCTAGTTGATTGTAGGAGAAACAAACATCCCAAGGAACTTGTTCCACCCAACCAATTCTTGAAGATAACCAAGTTACTTTCCTTAGGACCCTCGAGCCTATTCATTGAACCACCAGGAGGAAGATTCTGTAGAAGCCTTAGTACATCAACTTGCAATAGATTGTAGATTGTCTAGTCCTTAAGACTTAGCAGTCAAAAAGACCTGCACTAGCACCTCTGGTTTTCCTTCTCAGTATAATTAACAGACTTATAGTTGCACTCTCACATAGCCTCCCTATTCGAATCTCTTAGTGATCACCTGATGCACTTGAGGAATATTTCTGCAGAAAATTTTGTAAGGGGCTGCCTGCCCAATTCGAATTTCCTTATGTAGGATGCCTAGGCCTTTTAGTGGTTAACTAGTCATTAATGAGCTACCTGCTCACTCCCACCCACTTGGGGGATAATGCCACAGTTTTAGGGGTAGTTGTTCCATAACCAACAACTAGTGGTGGAGTGCAAATGCTGCCATATGTCCCATACCTTCTAACAGCTTCCATTCCTCCTAGTGGGTCATTGAACACTCATTTAACAGTTCCCTTGGGTGTTTGTCTCCTATTTCAATTTATTTAAATAATAAGAATCAATAATTACATTCGTCCTTGACCAAACTTGGTCATAATTACAAAACTTTGTAATTCAAATTTAACATAAAGTATTTTGAAAATAAAATAATATTCTCAGAATTTGGGTAGGTGACATCTTCCCTGTGAAATCCTCTTCAGGAGTATTACATCCCAAAACCTTATGGGGACTCTTCGGTATGTACACTACTATGTTACAAGCCTCTTCCCAAAGAAAGAATGGAAAACTATGATCATGTAGCATAGATCTCAGTACACTAGCAATTGATATATTCTTTCTCTCTGCCACCCCATTATGTTGTGGGGCATATGGTACTCTCAACTATCTCTTGACTCCCTCCTTTGCATAGAACTCATTAAAATATTTCTAGGTATACACACCCTCATTGTCTAATCACAACACTTAGATATTCATTCTTGTTTGGTTCTCCACAAGAGATTTAAACTCTTGAAATGATGAAGAACTTATTTTGATTCTTTACTCTTTAGAAATTAAATACATGTCGTCATGGAGAAGTCATCAATGAAGGTCACATAATACTAATAACCCTTCATTGATGTAGTAGACATTGGACCACAAAGGTCAAAATGTACCAAATCAAGTTCCCTTGCTGCTCTGTTGTCACTACTTGGAAATTAATTCTTGGTATACTTTCCAAGTGCACACCCCTTGCATACATCACTATGCTACATGTTAAAATCCAGCACACCTGTCACCATATATCTCAATATCTTTAGAGCTTAATGGTGCAAGTGGGCCATCCTCTTGTGCCAAAACTCGCATAAGTCATAACTGTCTCTTCTATTGCTATGTGCCAAGGCATGATAAAGATTAAAGATGAGTTTTTATAGGTTTCAACATTGTACATTATTCCTCACTATTGTAGTGTTTTTGGATCCTTAGGATAAATGAGTACATGCCCATCTTGGAACAGTAACATAAATCCCCTATCCTTTATGGTAGAGACTGATATCAAATTCGTATTCAACCTAAGGATATATAAAACATCCCTCACCATCATGGACTTTCTAAATTCCCTCTGAAAGGTGACTATCCCTTGTCCAACTCCTTGATAGAGGTTTCTTCTCCAAGTACAACCTTGATATTTAAACCACTCTTAGTAAGATCTGTAAAGTACTTCTGAACATCATTCACGTCGCTACAGGCTCCATTATCCATGTACTAAAAACTGGTAATAGATGCACTCAATGACTAACAAGTAATAAGGGACAAATATTTGTCATCCTAAGTGGAATACTCTTACACATCTACATAAGTCAAAGAATGAAAATTAATAAGGAAAAATTATTCTTCTTCTTCCTCTTGTTAGGACACACTACTGCATAATGCCCCATCTTGTTGCCGGAAAAATACTTTACCTTGCTCATATTCTTTTTTATGCTCACCCAGCTACTTTGCCCCACCCTTGGGACCCTTCTTGGACTTCATCTTGCTTTCCAATGTAAGTGCCACATCCTTCTCATCATTTCCTCTAGATGAGCTCCCCTAAACTTATCATCTTCAGGTCTCTTCCTGAATGAAATCATCCCAAAGATGATCCCACTTGGGTAGATTTTCTCTAGCAACAACAGTCTCAATAAAAGAATACCATTTATTGGTTACCCCATTCAAATTTGTTTGCACAAGCTCATTTTCAGCAACCACTTCCCCAATTTCTCCAAGCTCATATCTAAATTCCGTTATCCCAGTAAGATATGTAGCCATGTTCTCATTCTTGATCATTTTAATGCTCTTTAGTTTCTCCCTCATTGCCATCTTCTAATTTTCATTGGAACTCTGGTATAGATTACTTAAGAAATCCAACATCTAATACACAATATCCTTCCCTGCCACATGCAGAATCACATGGTCCATGATGGCATCAAGGATGATTTATTAGCCTTTATGTTCTTTTTTTCATAAGCTTCCTTCAATGTTGCATCTGTAGGAACTACCATGACATTCATTGTTGTGTTGTTTACTATGTCCCACAACTCACATTCCTGCATAAGCAACAATATCATTTCCTTCCATGGATTTAAATTACCAGCCCCATCCAATCTGTCCTCAACTCCCAAACATGTATCTGCGATCTTCTCAACTGAAAAACAACAAATCCAAGTTCTTCCTCAGTGAGCAAGGTATCCCTCTTTATCACGGATCTGGACTCTCTTGTGTGTTTATTGCTCTAATATTTCAACTGCACTTTGATACCATGCAAATTTTCAATACCCTGGCCCCAATCTAGTTTCAAGTCTCAATAAATCATAGTTTAATGCCCAAGCCCAATTTCATTGCCTCAAGAAAATATATAAGCATAAACAAATATTTATAACTAGAAACACATGAAGTATTTTATGATTTTCATAATAGGAATAATCACAGATACAAAAATAATTGACATGGAGATTTTTGGTCAATATGACCCTGGAAAACTAGTGAAAGAGAGAAGTTAGTTTTATTATCTCAAGCAGATTTACATTGAAGTACAACAAAATTTCTTCCAACAATTACACAAAATTATCTCTCAACCTCCTTCCTCGAATTTCAGGGATGATCAAATCTGAATGCTTTCTTTGGAGTTGCACCCTTCACTTCTACTGGAATTCTTTGTGTTCTCCTGACGTGGGCTTCATGCCCCTATGCTATATAATCACTCTCTTAGCAATTTTACCTCTCTCTATATATAGCTGATGAACCCAATCTCTGAATTCACCCTCCTCCGGTGAAGTGCACACTCACTCGTTGAAATGTGCCCCCTCTATCTACTCAATCTCTAAGTACTTTGTCTTCTTGACTATGCTCTTGCTTCTTGCGATATCTCTTATGCCCAACCTTTACCCCTCCTCTCTGTTTTATAACACTTCACTACCTTTTAGGGTTCCAAATCCCTAATTTACTTTCCTTTCAAAAATTACACTTTTGCATTAAAAAATTACACTTCCACATTAATAAAATACAATTTTATCAAATGTGAAGTAAGGGTAAGGTCTGGACACTTTTCCTTGTTAATGTTTTTCCACACAACCAAGGTTGTATATGACATTACCTATTCATCCTTTTGTGAAAGCATCAAGTATTTCCATATTGAAGGTGGACATTTTTTCTCTTCATTTAATTGTTCCATTGATAATGTATTTTGTTGTAGAAGATAAAGAAAGCTATTGTGATTTGTATGTATAAAAAATTTGATTCCTATAAGATATTTTCACCATTTTGCTAATGCATGTATAATGACAAGCATATCCTTATCATATGTATACCTTAGGAATTCTCTCTTATTGAATTTCCAACTCTCAAATGTTATTTATTGGCCTTCTTGCATCAATATCTCCCCTATCCCAATTTTGAAGCATTACATTCGATTACAAAAGGTTTTGTAAAATCTGGAGTTGTTAATTATTTAATACTGATGTTGAAGATTATTTTTTTCAATGCTTCAAAACACTTTTCTACTTCATTATTCCATTGAAATGAATTTTTCTTTAAAATATTATTAGGTGAGTAGTCACATGACCATAATTTCGGATGAACCTTTGGTAATATCTTTTCAAGCCTACAAATTCCCTTAACATAGATATGTTATTTGGTTTCGGCCATATTGTGATTGCCTTGATTTTAATTGGATCTACCTTGACTCCTTCCTTTGATATAACATAACCAAGGTAATATACTTCTTTATCAAATGTACATTCTTGACATTTTTACATAGAATTGATTTTCTTTCAATGAAGAGAATACCTATCCCAAGTGCTTGAGATGTTCTTTCGATGTTTTGATCTATATGAGGATATCATAAAAAAAAAACTAGTATGAACTTCCTTAGATAGGGTTGGAAAATTTTGTTCATTATTGCTTGAAAGGTGGTTAGAGTGTTAGTTAACTCGAAAGGCAACACCTTGAATCGATAGTTCCCTTCATGAGTTTGAAATGTGGTCTTTGTGACATCTTCTAACCTCACCTTGTTTTGATAGTACCTCGATCTCAAGTCTAGCTTTAAGAAATACTTGGCTCAAACATGAGATCACTAAAGACTTAAAGAATGAAACAAGACAAGACACAAGTAAGCTCAAATTAGATATTAAAAAATAAATCAATCAAGTGGCTAGCACAAACATAAAAGATGGAATAGATTTGAGCATGGAGATATTAGATAAAATCCTAAAGGACAAGGAGTCCTCAAAATACAACTCATCCACCAAGTTATTTAATCACAAGTAATCGGAAACCAAGTTCTCTAGGTGCAACAAATATACAACCAACCATGTTCCCCAATTGGCTTACTAATTGTTAATTTCAACCAGCCACTGCCCTCTTCAGCTCAACCAATTTTGAAGTACCTAATGAGGATAAATACTGAGTTATCAAATTTGGATGGAGATGAAAAGCAACTTGTGGATTGGATTAACAAGGTAGAAGAATTCTTTGAAATACATAATGCTCACTTCGACGAGGAAAAATTCAAGTATCACATATAATTGGTACATGTGGCTGAATTCTACGACCAAGTTGTGCTCCTATAGTTAGGACATATTCAAAAACAATTTCTTTAAGAGGTTTAATGTGTGACAAAAAATGACTTCTTTGCAAAATTATCCAAAATAAAACAAAAAGGTGATTTAGATGAATACACTATTGATGTATATGTAACTTCGGAATGTATTTCATCTATATATTTATTGTACTCCTATAGAGATGTATTATTCCTCTATATGGAAGTGTCATCATTTGTATTGAAAAATGTTGCAAGTATGTTAACTTGTTGATGGGTTATTAAACCACCTTTGTAAGGGGTCGACCCGATATAATGTAATATGAAGTTATTGTACCTAGCTAGAGAAGTCGGCCCCATAAGTTTATTGGGAAAACAGGACAAGTATAAATAGAGATCAGGAGATCTCTATTTGGATCACTTCAGAACTCACACTTCCTTCACTCGGAAAGTGGCGCACATGTGAGGAGGAGGATCAGCTGCTAAGAGGAGTCTATCTCTTGTACTTTGGTTGTGTTATTGCTCTATCTATCTCTGAGGAAGTTGTGGGGTTTTTCACCTTAGGGTTTTCCCCATGGAAACTATGTGTGTCTATTGTCTCTCATGCTTTTGCTTCTTGTGATGATTGACATGCTTGTTATGATTGATATGCATTGATATACTATACATGTTATTCTCTCAGTAAAGATCGTAGAGTATTGTGAATTAATGCTCAAAATTTAACATACATACATGAATGGGAAGCATTGGAAACACACATATCCGACTTATTATACGATCAACTACTTCATACGTATGTGCACAGATTAAAGCCATACATAATGGATGAATTAGAAGTACATAATTTCGCAACCGGAAAAATTCATTGAAAATAAGCTAAAATATCATACCAAAACTTTTACAAGGTTTATTCATGACAGAAGCCATCTGTAACCACAAACATGGAAAAGTACCTTCTACAACATCTAAAATAAGGAAATAAACTAAAGGAGGTAAAATCTAAGAATTGTAGAGAAAAATGGAACCCTAGAAATAGATGTTCTAAAGTAGACAATATAAAAAAAATATACAATTGTGAGGTAGAAAAGGGAAAACTCAACCAATGAAAAATCAGATATAGAAGAAATAGGGAACCCTCAAAATGTACCCTCATAATTAGATGATGAGAATGCACCAAGAATATCATTAGCCACCATAACACGTACAACCCAAATTACAAACATTGAAGTTGAAAGGGCATATAAAAAAGAACAATGTTACAATTTTTATGGATACAGGAAGTAGACATAATTTTGTTGATATTAACCTCGCAAGGAGGCTAAAGCTTTTTGTGTACCTAGTATTATGAAGTTGATGGTGGAATTTGGTAAAATAAATTGAAAGTGTGTGAAAGTGCCACAAGGTTAAGTTGCAAATACAAGATTATAACTTAGAATTTGAGTTCTACATCATACCCTAAGGAGAAGTAGATGTCGTCTCAGGAGTCTTATGGTTACAAATGATAGTTTCTTACTGTACCAACCACCAAAAACACTATTAAATTCAAGCGGAAAGGGAAATGATACAAGTTGTAACAGTATGAGCCCCCCAACACCCAAATTGTTTCATCACATCAAATGGAGAATCTAATGTCGAAAAGAGAACCATATTATATGGTACGAACCCACAAAATGGAGGTACTAGATTCATGACTAATTGAATATAGATTCGATACAACCAAAGATTCAAAAGCTAAGTCAAAAATATAGATAGGTATTAAAAAACCTTGTCAGAGATATGGATCTAGCTATAGTAGCTTACCTATCTATACAAAACAATAATATATCAACAATAAGTACAGAAAGAGAACAAGAGAAAAGAGTACACCAGATATACATATTTCACCCAATTGGGCTACGTACACAGGAAGGTAGTATTATATTATCTCCAGAATATCTCCATCAATCTTACAAGAGAGAAATGCTAATAACCCCAATACAATATAGCAATACTTGTGTGAATAAGTAAAGATCATATGTGAGTGATGTGACTCCCTTAACTCTATTATATACTAAGAGATGAGGAGGAATTACTCTCACATATTACATGTGGGATAATATATTTCTCCATAATAACATATCTGTATATAATAATGAATATCAGGAGTATATTTTACCATAATGAATATGGGATATAATGTATTACTCTTTTACATAAGATTGTAGATATATTCCGACATAATACAAAGACATTATTACCTTCCGAGGAATATAAAATATTCCAACACTCCCCTTTAATAGTGGATGGGGGAAAATCCCACTAACAAACGAAGGAAGGAGTCATTACTGCTCCCCCTTGATGACAACTTCCCTCATCCCAAGTAAGGAATGAAGATGCACATAATTCATTGTTGTTAAGGGTTTGGTGAATATATCGGCTTCCTGATGCTCTGTAGGACAATACTCAAGAGAAAGAACACCATCTGCAACGAGACCTCGAATGTAATGAGCATCAAGATTGAGATGCTTTTTCTTGGAGTGATATATTGGATTATAAGCAAATTGAATTGCACCCTGATTGTCACACTTCAATAGAGTGGACGATTTCAGAACCAGACCAAGCTCAGTGAGAACATGTCGTAACCAAACTGCTTCTTTTGTTGCTTCTTTGGCTACTCTATACTCTGCTTCACATGAAGATAAAGAAATATTCTTCACCTTTTTGTTGGACCAAGAAATCGTACC
Source organism: Larix kaempferi (assembly GCA_027924585.1). Taxonomy (NCBI): domain Eukaryota; kingdom Viridiplantae; phylum Streptophyta; class Pinopsida; order Pinales; family Pinaceae; genus Larix; species Larix kaempferi. The sequence goes on from BSBM01000867.1 coordinate 363,568, forward strand.
TGAACCAAGTTGAAATATATAACCAACAGTTGACCATCGATCAGAACTGTCACCTGCCCAATCAAAATCTGTATAACCATAAATTGAAACTATATTACTCCTCGAATAAAAACACCATAATACAATGTACCCTATAAATATATCAAAATTCTCTTTGTTTCTTTCCAATGACTTCATGAGGTTGTTGCATGAACCGTGAAACCATTCTGATAGCGAAAGAGAGATCTGGTATGTTGTGAGTTAAATATATCAAACTACCGATTAGCTGATGATAAAGAGTATCATCAACAAGAGGAATAGTACACTCAATGGTTAACTTTACACTGGACTGCAAAGGAGTAGGAGCAGGTTTACAATCACTCATGTGGAAACGAGCCAATAAATATGTAGCATACTTTGGTTGAGAGAGAAAAATACCATCTGCCAGATGCCAAATTTGAATACCCAAGAAATAGTGCAATATACCGAGATCAGTCATTTCAAACTGCTTTTGAACGTCACTTTTCATACTTTGAATGAGAACAAGTTGGATCCAGTGATAATAAGATCATCCACATATAAAACAATAACAAAGATATTATCATCAACATGCTTAACATACAGGTTAGGATCAGATATACAACACTTAAAACCATTATTCAAGAAATATGTATCAATTTTATCATACTAAGTCCTAGGTGCTTGTTTAATACCATATAAAGACTTGTGTAATTTACATACTAAACTTGATTATTTAGCATTAATAAAACTAGGAGGATGTTGAATATAAATGTCTTCATTAAGATTACCATTTAAAAAAGCACTTTTAACATCCATTTGGTGTATTTCCCATTTATAAGATGCAACAATAGATAAAATGGTTCTTATTGTATTCATTTTAGTAACAAAAGCAAAAGTTTCATTATAATCTATACCTTCAAGTTGATTAAAACATTTTGCAACTAATCTAGCTTTATAATTTTCAATCCGTCCTTCTGCAGTAAATTTAGTTTTATAAACCCATTTACAACCAATTAAATTCTTTCTTCATAAGAGAATCATACTCATTAGACATAGCTTCATCCCAATGAGGTTTACCCTTAGCTTGAGCATAAGTAGTAGGATCATTTGTGGCCAAAAATTTAGTCATAAGAGAAAAGTTATATCTAGTTCTACGACTATCGGAAGGGATACCGATATCACTTCCTGCAGATTCAACAGTTTTCGAGCCCAAATAGGAAGGTTAAAAGGGGCAGAAGTCACTTCAAGAGATTCGTGGCATTCAGGTGGAATACTTGAAGAAGAAGAAGAAGAAGGTGAACTAATATCAGTCACAGAACTGGAAGAAGTAATCGAGATAGGAGTAACAGGTGATAAGGGAATATTCATAGTAACATGAGGTTCAAAAGACTCAGGTGGTGGAGAGAATTCAATAAATTGAACGTCTCTTCTAATGATGACACTTTGATTAGCAGGATCAAACAACCTATAATCCTTAGAATCCTCGGAATAACCAATGAATATACATTTGTGAGACTTGGGTTCTAACGTTTTCCATTTTTCATCAGGAATATGAGCCGAACATTCACAACCAAACACTTTAAAGTTACTAATATCTAGTTTCCTACCATTCAATTTTTCCTCAGGGGTAACATGCTTAATAGATTTTGTAGGAACTCTATTCAAAATAAAGTTAGCACAACTGATGGCTTCAGCCCAAAATTTCTTATGTAATCCTTTCGAATAAAGCATACATCTGGCCATTTCAACTAAAGTTCTATTTTTCCTTTTAGCAATACCATTTTGTTGAGGTGTGTAAAGAACAGTTTTTTGATGTTGAATGTCATATTTAGATAAAAAAGGCTTCAAATTATTTCTTAATGAATTCCCTCATTATTAGTTCTTAAATTCTTAATATTTTTACCAATTTCATTCTCAACCAAGGATTTAAATATTTGAAATTTAGAAAAAGTATCACTTTTATTTTTCAAGAAATAAACCCATGATTTTCTGCTAAAGTCATCAATAAAGGTAAGAAAATAGAATGCATGTGATATAGAAGGAACTTCAAGAACTTCAAGAGGACCACAAATGTCACTATGAATTAATTGCAAAGGTTCTTTACCACGCCACCTTTATCAAACATTTCTCTATGATGTTTACCAAGAACACAACCTTCACAAACACCATTAGTAGACGAAATATTAGGCAAGCCAAGTACCATTTTAGTTAACATTTGCATTTTAACATAATTCAAATGACCTAATATTTCATGCCATAATTTACTTAGTTCATCAGCATGAGCAATATAGGAATAAAAAGGTTGTCTTTTAGTTGAATTAAAGCAAATAGATTTATATAAACCAGTAGTATGATCAACAGGACCAGAAGAAACTACTTTGAAATTTTGATTGATGTCTCTAAGAACATATTTATTATGCCAAGCTTCAAATTTCAATCCTTTTTTACATGCACGATAAATAGAAAGTAAGTTGATGGGCATATTTTCAACATGAAAAACATCTTCCAATTGACCATGAGCAACATTAACATTACCAAAACCAATTACGGAAAGTTGTTTACCGTCACCTATAGATACTTTCTGAGATGTGTTTTTATTATTGTCATAAAATGTAAGTAAAGAAGCATTACCATTCATATGTTAAGAATCACCAGAATCCACTATCCATTCCACATTAGAAGAAGAATTACTAGAAGAAACCAAAGATGCACATAAAGCTACTTGTGATTCATCATAACCATTCTTTTTACCCTTAGACATTAAACTTTTCAATTTAAAGCAATTCTTTTCAGGATGATTAGTTTTACGACAATGCTTACAAGGATCATACACTTTCTTCTTCTTACAAGATTCATGATGTGCATTAGAAGCATTACTAGAATTATTAGTAGGTTTTGAAGTGTGTGAACAAGAACCTTTAGCATTATTAAAACTTCTCTTTGGATCCTTATTATGTGCCATAAGAGCCTTATTAGGTGAGAGTTGTCCTAAAAAAATTAGTCTTTCTTGCTCATTTATCAATCCTTTACAAAATCATCAAAAGTAGGTTTCATGGTATTTGAAGACAATTCAAGAGCTCTATTCCTAGTTTGAATGATCATATCAAAACAAGATGGTAATTTTTGTTCTACAAGAATTATAAGAGTAGTGTTTGTTTTCTTATAATCTTTACCACAATTATTTAATTTTTCATTTAAGGTTTTCACTTGAGAAAGATATAATTCTACTCTTTCAAAGTTAGTAGGATCTATCTCAAAAATATTATTTTCAAGGTAATAAGCACAAACATCATCAAATTTATCAAAGAAAGAAGAAATAATTTTCCATACCTCAATGGACTGTCTTTTTCCTCTATACTTACCTGAAGACTATCTGAAACCGTTTGACCAATGAGCCCTCTTGCTTGATCACATTTATCTTCCCATATAGCCAAATCTTGTGCATCAACAGGTTTCGTGTGTTCACCATTAACAATCCTCCATAGATTCTTACTCCTGAGAACATCAATCATTTTTCTCTTCCATGCAAGATAGTTAGGACCAACAAGTTCAGGAACAGAAGCTACTTCTGAATTCATAATGGTAGAAAAAATAAAACCCAAATGCTATAAATGACAAGAAAAAAGAGTGAATAATAGAAAACTGAAATACTTTACCGTCCTGATCTGAATCTGCAGAAACATAGTTAGAAAAAATAGTAAAGGAAAATAAACTTTTACTTATAGCCCTTTTTAAAAAGTTCCAAGAAATGCCACTCATGGATCTGCCAATAGGAAACCAGCGAATAAAAACTGATACTCATGGGTTCTGCATGGCAAAGGTCGCGGTTACTTGTGGGTTTACAGTAGAGTCAGTCGCGAGTAGACTGAAGTAAACACGAGCTAGCAGGGAGAACAGTCGTGAGTATGTCATATCATACGTAGGTCTTCTCACTGGAAGTCGTGGGTATGCAGTATACTCAGGGGTTCGCAGTAGGCACAGTTGCAGTTAATCGTGGGTTCTGCGAAGAAAAAGCCATGAACGTCAAGTTTGAGGCCGAAAATAGTGTTGAATCTTCCGAAGACGGAAACCTACACAAAGTCTACTAAAATTGGACGAAAAACTATCGTTTTGACAACCGGAAGATAGATCTCCTTGAGTAGAATCCAAAAAACATATATATCTACAAAAATATCATCAAGAAACCCTTGAAAAATTTCTGCAAAAATATACACAACAACGTTAGGGTTAGAAAAAAAACTGTAGAAACATGCCCAGAATTGATGAGAAGCCTAATGGCTACTAGATAGAAAGCAAATCTACAAAATAAACAATGCCAAAATGATAAAATATTATTTTGAAAGCAATAAAGGGTGCTAGAACATAGAAACTAGCTCTAATACCATGTCAGATATATGGATCTAGCTAAACTAGCTTACTTGTCTATGTAAAACAATAATATATCAACAATAAGTATAGAAAGAGAACAAGAGAAAAGAGTACAAATGATATACGTGGTTAACCCAATTGGGATACGTCCATGGGAAGGTAGTCTTCTATTTTCTCTAGAATATCTTCCTCAATATTACAAGAGAGCAATGCCAATAACCCCAATACCATATAGCAGTACTTGTGTAAATAAGTGTTGATGCCTCGGAGATCGTAGCATCAATCAGAAAGGGATTCTCCTCGATAGATTATCCTAATTAGATTATCTATCGTTTGGTATAGGGAATCCATCCGGTTAGCGGTTCCGACAATCGTGGGCTTGGAGTTTTATTCCAATAATACCGGTTATGGCTCGATCCACCATTCTTTTGATTTTATATTTTATAATGATATGCAAGTGCCTAGTCTAAATTTAGTCTAAATGCAAAACTGGAAAATAGATCTAAGTCTAAAACTGAAATAAATCTAACTATCCCTGCAAGGAGCAAATTTAAAGCATGAGCAATGAGCTGTAGGAATTATCTTAAAGAATAAACAGACAGCCATTAAATCTTAAAGAGAAAGCTATAGCAAAGATAAAAAATATCAGAAGATAGCTTTTGATTAAATATAACACATTCATTACTCATGAAAGAGAGAATTCATTTGCAAAGAGAGAAGCAAGATCATTTAATACAATGAAATAATTCAAGACAGTAATAAAGATCTCACAGCAAAGTATAACAGACACAGGAATAATCCACAATGCATCCAATCTCCATTCTTATGCAAAACGTCCTCTCCAGGCTCTTATTAGAAGATTTTATTTTCTTAAAACATGTGCAAGATAGCTCGTACAAGTCTAGAAAATAATTCCCTGCCAAAAGTCCTACATTCCTTCCTAACTTCTATTTATAATATTACAAAATGCCCTTTGGGATGCCACCTAGCCCTTTACACTTGTCACCTATATACTTTTCCCCTTATAACAAACAAAAATGTGACCTCCCTTTTAAACAAAAAATTATTTAATAAAAGACAGGACAGCTGTCCCATATCTCCACGTTTATACATATGAAATCCAAAATACAAATATAGGAATTAATGCTCCAAAATCAGCGCATTCATTCTTGGGCAGGCGCTCTAGCTTGGGAAGAAACACTCGAACTAGCTGATGCTGCTGCTGCTGCTGGGAGAGAGGAAATCGAGCCAGCTGGTATTGCTGCTACTTCTGGTAGAGGAGCACCTGGGCTGGCTGTCACCTCTGCTGCTGCTGAAAGAGAAACACCTGGACTGGCTATTACTTCTGCTGCTGCTACTTGTTTCTTTTCTTCCTCAGCAATGTAACTGTACCAGACACCAGTGTCCCTTATAACTACATTTGCTGAAGTGGGGAGCAAGATTTTCTGAGAAGTTATGTATTTACCAAGCTCTGCTCCGATACCTTGAATTTCTGTTACTGCTGCCTGGTGTATTTCCTTAAGCAGATGATTGTGTATCGATGACATCCCAATGTAGTGCTGGAGATCATCAATGGCTAGGACATCAATCCTTTTCACATATTCCGTTTGGATGCCCAGCTCTTCCTTCAAGTTAGCTAAAGATTTCTCTTTACCCGGGAAATCATCAAGGGATTGAGGGAAACTCAATTTGCATTTGTCATGCACTTCATGGATTCTTTGATAAAGCCTGCTACTTTTATCCATTGTCCCTTGGATCTTGGTCATTAGCTTAATGCCACCGTTTTTGCAAAATTCCAATAGGGCTACGTCTTCATTAAAACCATCTTCAGATTTAAATGGGAGATGTTTGGGGAAATCTACCTTTCCTTCTCTCCATTTTATCTAGCTCAAGATAGTTTCCTTAACCCGAGTATGTTTAGCTCTAAGTCTATTGGCTTCTGTATTAACTTCTGCCAATATAACCACCATGGCCTTGAGCTTGCATGCTTCCTCAGTGATTAGTTCCTGCGTGTCATGGATTTTCCTTAGGATGCCACAGGATAGCTCATGGAAAGGAGACATGTCCATCGTTCTGCTCTCCTCTTGCTCTAATTTCTCAACCAATATTTTCTTATCTGCCTCTAGATCGGATACTTTAGTTTCTACATCAATCTTTTATGCTTCTAGCATCATCATCTGAACCATCATGCTTTCCTTTTCTACTTCTAGTTGGTTATACTTGTCTGACAGCTCTTTATGCTCAATGGATAGGAGATTATACCTATTCACCACGAGATCCCTGTAGGCTTGCTCATTGGCCACAGTATGTTGTAGCATGCGATCTCTCCTCTTAGTCAACTCAAATTCTTTAACTATATCAGCCACATTGTCTAGAGTTGCTCTTGCTGTCTCTACAGAGGCGGATGCCATAGCTAAAGGATCCTTGTTTGTGTTCTGCATTATTGTGGTCTCCCGGTGAGTGACAATATCTTCCTAGAAGAGTCTCTTTATCCTCTCTTCCGATTTAAGGACCATAGCCTTCCTCTTCTTATCATAGACAAATTCATTCCATTTGGACACGGTATGCTCTTCCAATGGAGTATACGGGACGATTAGGAGATCTATAATATCTATTTCTGCTTCCGCGGGTGGGGTCTGGACTACCTGAGCTGGGTCTATTCCCACATTCTGGGTACCAGAGACACCTGCTTGTGCTAGGTCCGCCTCCACATTTTGAGTGCCAGGAACACCTACTTGAGGCATGTCTATTTCCATGTCCTAGGAACTGGGGTCTCCTGCTTGGGTGTCTTCAACCGCTTTGAGCTCTTCTTTAGCTTCCCGCCCTACTTCAGCTTGTTGTCTTCTCTCTTCTTCTTCAGCTTTTTGTTTCCTTTCATCTTCATCCTCTTTCTGCTGCTGGGCTTCCTCAGCCTCTTTCTGTAGCCTCTCACTTTCTGCTTCCTGCTGTACTCTCGCCACTTCAGCTTCCTGCTGCACTCTGGCAATTTCAACCTCTTGCAGTAACCTTGCTTCCTCTCTTAACCTTTGTTCTTCTTGGGCTCGGGCGTCATCTGCTTCTTTCTCTTTCGGCAGGTTGGTTTTTTGGGCCTTGGTAGAGCTAGAGCTTGCTCTACTACCTTGGCAACAAACCTGCAACCCAGTCATGTTGCTGATGCCTCTTGATGCCTCTTCCTCGGCATTATGATAATGGGCATACTCGAAATGAGCATGAATTTCTTTGCAGTGTTCGACGACTTTTCCCCTCCTATCATTCCTATGGAAAATAACTTCACCAAAGTGGAAATCTTTCAGCTCTTGCACAAACTCCTCAGCTGATGCAATTCCTGAGAATTTGTAAGCTCCTATGCAGAAAGGTAGAGGGGGGAAAGAAGCCTTATGCTGCTTGTTAAGCACTGCTACAATCCCATCCAGGAAAATTTGCCTCACTGCCTCCTTGAGGACTACATAGTCAGTAGCATACCTTGGAAAAATATATGGAGCTTTGGTCCCTCCAAACATTCTGAGGTAGGTGCTTTGCTCCGAAAAATAAAAATCTCCATAGTTTTCAAGGACCTCCATAGCATTCTCCAATAGACAGTTTGGCTCTTCCTTGAATATTTGCTCATATAGGGGCATGATGAACCCCTCACAGATGAGCTTATAGTTGGGTTTGTAGTTTTGAGCCCACATCATCCTGAAAGCAGTGTAAATTGGGGTGTTGGCCTTATCCCACGTGCAACCTAAGCGGGGAAAAGATAGCTTGGCCAAAACACAATCAATAAGATATCAAGACATGTAAAATTCCACCTTTTTTAAGGCCATACTTTCTTTTGCAGCAACCACCATTGACGCTAAACTATCTGACAGGATGGTAGCCCGGTTAAACACAATTCCTTTAAATGCCACGAAGTGGATGATGGGAACCCACTGTATCTTGTATACGGTGCCATCGGGCATACCGAAGATTCTGCACAATATCAGGGTGATTAACCTGAAAGGAGGCCTTAGATTTTGTACATCATACTCGTCATTACCTCTCTTTCTTAAGTGTTTGCCCGCGAGTAATAATTTTTTGGCCATTTCAATATTGTTCATTTGGCCCAACCATTCATCACTCAGGGCTTGCTGGGGACGTGGGAATTTATAGGCTGCGGCAAGGTATGCTAGGTGGAATGAGGAAATGGCTATTTTTCTGCTGTCATGTAATACCCTTGTCTCTGTATTAGTATGTTCGAGTATCCACCCGATTACTTCAGAACATGGGAACAGCTCGGGGCGGGTAGAAGCTTTAGCTATGCCCGAAGTTCTAATGTTGAGATAAATCTACCCTTCTTCAAGCAACATATCGGGGATATCTTGGTCCCGGATCATCTTATAAATGTTGCCCAGCGGATTTCGGGAGGAATACCGGTGGTGCACCTGGTATCTTGGAACATGGTCTCAGTCCTAATTGGTGCTAGCTGTGGTTCCGTCATCTTTGCTTTCTTCCTACCACCTTTTGGCATTTTGACTTATCCCTGGCAATGACCAAATACAAGTCATTATAAAACATGCGCAAACTATTATGAGATTTAACCAAGATCAGCACCATTTTAACATGCTAATGGGATATATAAACAAATTAGGATGCTGCCTGTTGGGAAAGCAAAATGAACCATTCCAAGCAAGAAACATAGTTCTGAGATTTGGCTATCTTAAGGGGACACAGTTTAGGGTGTAAGCATGTGATGAGAAAACAACCTGCTTCCAATCTATTCCTAGGAGAGAGGGTATCCGTCATCATTGTGATTTTAATGGTTAGTGGCGGCTGAGTCTGGGGGTGAAACAACCTTATGACGAAATAAGGGGCCGCTTTCTCCAATTATGAACAGGTGAATAAGGGGCCGCTTTCCCCATTTATGCACAGGCGAGGGATTCAGCCGACCGCCATGGTTATTTATAGCACTTGACGAGACTCTCTATGGCCGGCTTGGAATTTAAACTAGGGTGACGACACCTGGAGTATGGTTGGTGAAAAGAAAAGCTTGGGCGGTCATAGTTTTGGCTTTCGGCTGGTGGACGAGAAACCCATGGAGCCTCGGTGGTTTTAAGGACAAAATAACAAAATATGCAACTAGTGCCTATCAGCCACGTCTTAGACGAAAAGAAAAACTGAAAGGTAATCTAACGTGTAGATGAGACAAAATTAACGGTTAGAATCCTACCTGGCAAGGACGAGGTGGCTGAATGAGGTGGACGCGGACGTGGATGAGCAAGCTAAGCTGGAGCAGTTTGGCGAGGCGTCCAACAGCGTTAGTTAATCGACAAAACAATAATGCGGTCGACCCGAACCCCCACCGTTTATTTAAACGAGTTGGGCACGTACGGGGTTTAATATGGTGGGTGGTGCATTTAAAATGAGGCTTTAATATTTGTACATCGTGGTCACATCAAGTAATCTCGATATGCGTGCACAACCGCCACCTGTGGGATGGACTCATGAATTCCACCCGCCATTGCGGAAGGTTATGCTGAAGGCTTCGACATTTCGGAAGAGATTGGCGAATCCTTGTTAAATTTTCTGAATTTACTTCAATATGATCTAGGATCTTAACTGAGAGAACAACATGTACAGCATATCTACAGCATATCAATCATGGAGACAATAATGCAAGCACACAAGAGACACAAAGATTTACTTGGGGAAAACCATAAAGGTGAAAAACCCCAATAACTTCCTCAGAGATAGATAGAGCAATGATACAACCAACCAAGAGATAGACATAACCTAGCAGCAGATCCTCCTCCTCCATAAGTGCGCCTCTCCTCCTTGAGAGCATGTGTGAGAAGTGAGTGAACAAATAGAGTGCCTCCCGCACTCTATTTATACTTGACTTGACTTGCCTTTTTTTTTTTACCTAACTCATGTAGGCTCGAACTTTACCACATAACATAATGCTGAGTGGGCCGACCCCCAATAGGGTGGTCTAATAACCCTTTGACCCACATGACTTATACAGGGCCGACCCCAAATAAGGTGGTCTAATAACCCATCAAGTATAAGTTACGACACTTACAATATAAATGATGACACTTCCTTATAGAGGAATAATACCATCTCTATAGGAATACAATATACATATATGTGAAATACATTCTGAAGTTACATATACATCAACACTTCCTCTTAACTAGGAAGGTATTTCTCAGCACAGTTCTTCTAGCACAAGTCATCTTCTCTGGATCATCGTCACTGGATAATCGTCATCGAGTCATCATCGAGTCATCACTGCTGCTGCTATCTCAATCAATCTCTGAATCTACTCGTCATAGGAAGTTCTACAGAGCCATTCCTTTTTTATACTGGATGTAGGCCCACCACCTGCAGGTCTTCATCATCACTGGCCATACTGTGGAATCCTCAGGACTTATTACGTGCGTCACAAAACCTGGCTGCAGCATCCCAAGCTATTACGAGCACACAGCTCTACCTGTAGGATCTCCCAGGAGCACATTACATGTGACCCATCACAAAACCTGGCTGAAGCATCCCAGGCTGTTACGAGCACGCGGCTCTACCTGTCGGATCTCCCAGGAGCACATTACATGTGATCTCACCACAAAACCTGGTTGAAGCATCCGAGGCCTTTTTCATCCTGTCCAGATCTCCCAGGAGCAAATTACATGTGGTCATGGCAAAACCTGGCTGAAGCATCTGAGGCCTTTTTCATCCTGTCCAGATCTCCTAGGAGCAAATTACATGCCATAGGACAAAACCTCGCAAGAGCATCTCAGGATGTTACGGGTACACAACTCCGACCTGAAATCTCCCAGGGCACAAATTACATGTCCTCCCAAGCAAAACCTCGCAAGAGAATTTTCCAGATGTCCCAGGGCACCGAATTACATGCCATAGGCAAAACCTCGAAAGACCATCTGCAAATCTCCCAGGGCACAAATTACATGCTTTCCTGCACAACCTGATCCACGGCCACAAAGTATCATCTGATACTCATCAAACATCATCCTGATGTACACATGATCATCCTGATCATCATCACTGCAACATCCTGCTGCATGTCATCTGGAGAAGCTCGTCATCCACGATCATCCAAGTATCCACCTGATACATACATAGATAAATGATCCACACAATGTATCCATCAACATACATGATCCACCTGATCATACAAAGATACATGATCCACACAATGTATCCATCAGCATACATGATCTACCTGATCATACAAAGATACATGATCCACACAATGTATCCATCAGCATACATGATCTACCTGATCATACAAAGATACATGATCCACACAATGTATCCATCAGCATCCAACATGATGCGTTCATACAAAATACATACACATGATCCAACCGATCATATCCAGCATCCAACATGATGTGTACATACATAAATTATCCAGCTGATCATATCCAGCATCCAACATGATGCGTACATACATAAATGATCCAACTAATCATATCCAAGCAGAAACCAGAACATCATCCTGATGCCCATTATCCAGCGCTTACATCCACAGCCATGTGAAGGATCCTCCTTCCAACATGCTTGGAATGGCTTCAGCAAATGTGTCCATCACTTCTTCCTTGAAGTGTCCTCGATCTGAAGAATGCCAAGCCTCTCTCTGAAGTACTCGAACTTCACTCTGGCTAGTGGCTTCGCCAGCATATCTGCAATCTGCTCGTCCGTCACAACATACAAAAGCTTCACAGCTCCTCTCTGCACCATATCCCTGATATAGTGATATTTGATCTCTATGTGTTTCGACCTGTCATGAAACACTGGGTTCTTGAACAGCTTCACACAACTCTGGTTATCACAGAAGATACCAGTAGCCTCCAATGGGAGATCAAATAACCTAGACAGTAGCTTCCGTAGCCATACTATCTCACAACTAGCTGAACAGGCTGCAACATACTCTGCCTCAGCTGTACTCAGTGCTACGCAGGACTGCTTCCTGCTAAACCAAGAGATCACACCTGATCCCATACTGAAGCAACACCCAGATGTGCTCTTCCTATCTGCAGCACTTGCCAGCCCAATCTGAATCAACATAACCCTGCAGGTTAAACTTTTGATTCGCCTCATACCTGAGCCCATAATCCAATGTACCCTTCAGGTACCTCAGAATATGCTTTACAGCAACCAGGTGAACACTCCTTGGATCCATCAGGAACTGGCTCAATGTGTTCACAGCAAAGAAAATATCTGGTCTCGTGTTCATCAGGTACATCAAGGACCCAATCATCTGACGATACATGGAGACATCAACCAGCTCAGATGAAGCATCACATAGAAGCTTCAGATTCGATGCCATAGGTGTCGCCATAGCTTGCAGTCCATCATCCCGAACCTCTTCAGGATCTCTACTGCATACTTCCCTTGTCCAAGGAAGATTCCATCACTCTGCCACACCTCCATGCCAAAAACAAATAGTGCATCATCCCCAAGTTCTTCATCTCGAACTCGGTAGTAAGCTTCCGCTACGTGTCGGAAATCAATCTATCTTCACCATACCAAGTTCTGCACATATATGATTTCCTATCATGTGTCTCAGAACCAAGTGGTTGCTCTACGTACACTTCTTCTTCAACTACACCATTCAAGGAAGCTGTCTTGAATCCATCTGGTGCATCTTCTATTTTATCACTTTTATATTTCTCAAAGCTGCCATCTGCAACATGCTTGATCTGATAGTTCCATTTGGAAGTCATAAAAAAAAACTTCCCTTCACATCTTGGGACTACATCCCAAACATCATTCTTCATGATCGACGGATCATGGCATTCCATTTCTTCATCCCAGATCCTGGGAACTTCAATATCTTCAATATCTTCAATAGATATCTTTGTTGCTGGAACAAAATGTTGTAGTTCTTCTTTTGTAGGAGATGACATACGATCTTTCCTACACAACAAGTTAAATTGCATGATTAGAAAACATCTCATAGTTTTCAGAACAAATTCTTACACATAAAGAAATATGTCATACAGTCATGCAATTATCTTAGCCAATGCTTCAATACAACATTTATCCATATCCCGTAACTTTCTAGATGCCTTCCAATCTCTACCAGAACATTGTTAAGAGTGTGCACAACTCCCAACATGTCAGCAAAGAGGTTTCATTCTAGATAAGTAGCAATGGAATGTTGTACAGTGCCATAGGCCACTTACCCATGTATATTAGTAGTATACTGTTCATCAATGCAACTATTCTAATATGCATAATACACAACCTAATTCTAGGAGCATCAGTATATACATTATTGAACAGTATTATTTAAGAAATGACAATTCAAATACTTATCTTTGTTTGTTCGTTGGGTGGACTCCCTTTGAGTCTTTGCTTCCTTGCAGGAGCTGCTGGAGTCCTAATCTGAAGTAGCTTCTTCTACACCTTTCTGTTGTGGGATGTAGAGAGATGGTCAACTCCCCTTGAATATATGCATCCTTGCATAAACCACTGGAGTGTACTCCCTCTTGATCTTTGCTTCCTGGATTACCTGTCCTTGAACTTACATTCATCCTTGGTTCCTCTGCATGCTTATTAGTATCATGATTGTGTTATCCTTGTGATCTCATATAAAATCATACATTCATTAGTATACTATTAAAACACAATAATCTCAAGCATGTATAGTCATGATCATTTCAAACAGAAATAATAAGCATTAGCATTCAAGGTTTATGTAGGATTCTTATGGTTAGTCAAATCATAACATGTCTAAACCTGTAATTATTCAAACTTATTACTCTTCAGGTTAGTTGAATCATCAATCAAGATAAGAGATATAAAATGCATAAAACCTGTGATTATTCAAACCTATACCATCATGATTCTTCTGGTTAGTCATATCATCAATTATGGTAAGAAACATAATATGCATACAATCATGATTATTCAAACCTATGACTTCATGAATAATCATTATATTCAACAGTATAAGATCCTAACACAAGGTAGGATTCTATCTTGATATAGGAAAAACATACCTGGATTAGCATGCTAGCTATTTATGTCTAACATACTCACATGATGTCTTCTTGTTCTTCTTCAATGACTTGTGCTAGTAACCTGTATATCTCATAGGTTAACTATTACAAAAACAAGTTATACATACCTCGTAAATGGATCTTCTATGAGATCCATGACAATGGATGAATCTTTGTCCTCATGTTATCATGATCATATGTTCTTGGACCAGAACATGATTTGTCTTTCTTGGTGTACCTTTCATGTTAGTAGACAACATAAACCTCATACAACACCATAATGCATTAGTACAATCATAAGTGTCAACACCCTAACCAGTGAATATCTTCTATCATGCATTCATAATTTTGTTAAGGTTATACGACAAATCTAAAATCAAAATTGTACTAACCGTAATAACATGAAGACAAACATACCATAAACTTAATCATGGACAAATATCGAAACATACCTCGATGAGTCATACCTGTCGAGATCGCTTGTAATCTTCTTATGTAAGGCCTTATCCTCATCTCCCTCTGAGACAGGAACTTCTTCACTTATGCAGGTGATCAATCCATCTTCTTCTAGGATTAACCCAATACACTTGATTTGCAAGAACTGGACCTTGAGCTGGATATGGGTTTGTCAGAGAAACCCCAAAAATTCAAAATTTGAATTTCAAACTTCTGACAAGATAGAAATAAGTGCCTTGATGAGCTGATCAAGTTGGTATATTCAGAATTTGAAAACTGCAAAGTTTCACTCCTCAATTTTGCTTTTGAAACTTCTGGATTCACTGGACGTGACCCTGAACTGGGGTTTGATGAAGCTCACTCTTCTTCCCAATGAAAATGTTTGATCCAAAGCTCTAAGCTTCTATTTTTCTGAGGAGCTTCCAGCCGTGGTCACAGATTTCAAAAATTCCCATTTTTACAGAAGCCCTAATTTTCCACTTTTCTGATCAAAGTCCCGAACTAGGGTCTAATCAAGCCCGGCCTTCTGCCCAACCAAAAATTCTGATCTTGGTCTCTAAATTTCTATTTTGATGAGTATCATCCAGCCGTGGTCTCCGATTACAAAAATTCCAACTTTCTCCAAAGCCCTAAATTCTGGAAGCCATGAATGAAGGTACCAAAAAATAATTCTGTTTTGACAGAAATATGTACCTGATTGTTTCTGGTGTAACTCCAAAATTTTTGATCCACAGGGTCTGAAAAATGTTTCCTGAGATAGCCTGACCTGTTATATTTCCATCCTGACAGTTCTTACCTCAATTGGATTCTCTGAGAGAGAGATATGCCAAATGTCGCAACGTGACCTGTTTTGGGATAAAACAGGAGAGCGAACTTGTACGTCGTGCCACGTGTCACTGTTTTAACTTCGGCCTCTGAAAAAGTTTTCTGAGATATTAAAGACTGTGTACTACCTGTCACTTTTTACGAAATTTCATTTGGAGCTTCCTAGCCCAAGTTATGATCTTTTTACCAAGGTCACCTGATTTTGACTCAGATCTGGAAGAGGCAGAAACCCTATATTGTACAGATCATAAATCACAAAGTACAACGAATTAGAGGTTGTCCTTTGGACACAAGGTACCTAGAGATCTTAACTTCGTCCTGTAACAATTTCAGATCCGAAAACTTCGCCAAAACGGATTTATAGTGAAAGTGCTACGATGACTGGTTTTTGTTATATCAAGCCCTAGCATCGTAAGTGCAACAAGTGTCATACATGCCATATCATGCCTTCTTTTAGGCTATCTCTGATACCATGTTAAATTTTTTGAATTTACTTCAATATGATCTAGGATCTTAACTGAGAGAACAACATGTATAGCATATCTACAGCATATCAATCATGGAGACAATAATGCAAGCACACAAGAGACACAAAGATTTACTTGGGGAAAACCATAAAGGTGAAAAACCCCAATAACTTCCTCAGAGATAGATAGAGCAATGATACAACCAACCAAGAGATAGACATAACCTAGCAGCAGATCCTCCTCCTCCATAAGTGCGCCTCTCCTCCTTGAGAGCATGTGTGAGAAGTGAGTGAACAAATAGAGTGCCTCCCGCACTCTATTTATACTTGACTTGACTTGCCTTTTTTTTTTTACCTAACTCATGTAGGCTCGAACTTTACCACATAACATAATGCTGAGTGGGCCGACCCCCAATAGGGTGGTCTAATAACCCTTTGACCCACATGACTTATATAGGGCCGACCCCAAATAAGGTGGTCTAATAACCCATCAAGTATAAGTTACGACACTTACAATATAAATGATGACACTTCCTTATAGAGGAATAATACCATCTCTATAGGAATACAATATACATATATGTGAAATACATTCCGAAGTTACATATACATCAACAATCCTTCCGAAATGCGACCTTAGGAGAGCGGTTGCAAGTGTTTTTTACGGAGTTGTCCCGCAGTTTTGGGGAAATATACGATTTCTTTTCACCATTTTAATGGAAATAAGTCCACAGCTTCCGCAATTACGGAATGATATCATGAAGGTTCCTGCTGTTTCGAGAGGATAGGCGGAAGGCTTCCGCAACTCGGAAAAAATTTTAAGTCTCCGCGGGGTTTCGGATAGACAACGCGAAGGCCTCCGTAGTTGCAGAAGGCTTTCGTGAAAAGCGTCCGCAATTTTGTGAGGGAGAGGACTTGACTCTTTTTCGGCGGCTCTGGGTGAGATTCGTGAATTACTCCCGTAGTTTCGGGAAGATAACCTGAATGGCTCCGCAGAAAGTTTCTCGACGGGGTTTCGGAAAGACAACGCGAAGGCTTCCAAAGTTTCGGAAAGCATCCGCGACTTAAAGACTTAAAAATTTTCAAAAGAGACTAAGTCACTTGGCGGCCCCCGGGGGAGATTGGCGAGTGACTCCCGCAGTTTCGGGAAGATAAGTTGAATGGTTCCGCAACTGCGGGAGGAAAATCCAAAAGGTTCTGAAAATTTTGAGAAATAGTTTCTAAGTCCTTTTCGGAGTTTCGGGGAGGTTGGGCGAATGGTGCTCACCGTTTCGGGAAGTTTTCTTGAATTCTTCTGTCGTTTAGGAAGAAATTCACCAATAGCTTCCGCAGCTTTCCAACAATAATTTCTAAGTCATTTTCGAGAGGTTTACGCGAATAGCTCCCGCCTTTTCGCGATGAAAACTCGAATACTTCCGAAACTGTGGGGAGCCATCCTGAAAAGCTCTGCATCTTCGGGAAGATTTCACGAATTCTATCATTTGGAAGAAAACTTGGAAATTTTCACAGCAGGATTTTCAGTTGAAAAACAAAGTAAAAGTGGAAATGGCCTCTTAAGGTAGCCTTTCTTCAAAATAAAAGGAGGGGCCCCAATATGTACAAAATTTTGGGGGGGGATGTTGCTGCAACAACAATTAGCAAGTCGTTGGCGAACACAGATCTCTGAAAATTCCTCTCCATGATCCGAAATTTTATTAAAGACATCCATCTTAGGTGCAATACTCAGCTGAGCATTTAAATTTTTGTGAGGGAAGAAGGCACTTTACCTGCTAGCCATTGGGGACAGGGGAGCTTTGACAGAGACATCTTTAAAACTCTCAAAGGGCCAACATATGAGATTCATTTTAGAAGGGCCATCTTTCAGATGGTTACTATTGTCGGACTCCACAGGATTTGCAACACTTTCTCATGGACATTATTGCTCTTGTTCCTCATTCCCATGTCGCTTGCATTCTTTTGGATGTTTGTACTTTGGACAGCTTAGTTGTTTGAGCCTTCCAGAGATATTTTCTTTAGACATGATCTTTGATTTAGGCTCCTCAATCCATAATGTCCTTTTGTGTGAGTTTAAAGATTTTATTGTTTTGATCAAGCCTCACGGACGGAGAGGAGCCTATTTTGGGTTGTGTATTTTGGACAACATTCTTGATTTTACATGCTTTTCTTTTGTCTCAGCCATGCTTTAATTGAGGCGAGAATCTCTGGAAAACAGACCCTTGAACATAAGCCATTTTGGCTGTTAAATTTTGTAGCATGGAGTCACTTCAATACCCTATGTCCTCGAGATGTGCTACTTTCCATGGGTCCGACTTTAATAACCCTCTTGAGATGCCTTTAAGTGTGAGAGTGGGTGGAGCCCAAAGATAGTACTAAAGATCTTCATAGGTCTCAGCTATTTAGACAGGATTATTGTGGCTAGCAGATAGGCTTCCTTTCTTCTGAAAAATTTCAGCGAGAGCACAATACATAGATCGACTTTATTCGACTATAGTTTCGGACTCATGGGTTAGAGACTTGTCTTTGCTGAGAAACTCAACCGCAGGGGCTTTCAGAAAGCAAAATTTGTGCAAAGGTTCAAATGACAAGAAAAGAAACAAAAAATGGTCGAAAATAAAGCAAACAAAAGGCTAAAGCAACAATAAAAGAAAATTTTATTTATGTACAGAAAGTCTCAGCGAGACTATGCAAAGTATTGCTTAAGGGAGAGGCCATTGAGAGGAAGGGTTACTTCTTCTCCCTCGAGATTTGTCAATTTGTAAGTGGATGGGCCTATGTTTGCCGAGATTTGGTACGGGCCTACCCATAAATGTTGGAATTTCGTATGCATTCCTTTTCCTTCATGATTATGGTCCCATTTCAGGACTAAGTCCCCAACTTCAAAACTTCTTTTACTGGACTTCCTCTTATCGAACCATCTCTTAACTATGTCTTGGTGTTGATGGAATCGGTCTGTAGCTTTCTGTCGAGCTTCTTCAAGCTGAAGCAGGGTATTAATCTTGGATTGTAAGGCTTGGCTACCAGAACCCCGGGAGGCTTGGGATAGCTGTAAGGATGGGAGCAAGATATTGGGGGGGAGGACGACTTCCTTGCCATAGACAAGAGTGAAAGGGGAAACCCCTAATGCGTTCTTTGGAGTCACCCTATCGGCCCATAAGGCATTTGGGAGAGCCACATGCCAACTTCGTTGATTTTCTATCACAATCTTTTTTAGAATTTGAATGAGGTTTTTGTTTGACGATTCAGCTAATCCATTCCCTTGAGGGTAATAATTGGCTGAGTAGTGCAACTTGATTCCCCATTCATAAACAAATTCATTTATCTTGACGGACGAAAAATAGGAGGCATTATCAAAAACAAGGGAAATTGGAACCCCAAACCTGGTTATGATGTTCTCTCTCAGGAAGCTGATGACTGCATCCTCATTGATCTTGCACAATGGGATAGCCTCTGTCCATCTCGTGAAGTAGTCGGTAGCAGTCAGAATGTATCGGTGTTGTAGAGAATAATTTGGGTTTATTTCCCCAATGGCATCAATACCCCATTGTTCAAAGGGCTCTGAGACAATAATAGGCTGCAATGGTCCCGCTTCCTTGGGTAGCTTCCCAACGCTTCTTTGACATTTATCACAATTTCGTGCATACGCATGGACATCTCGGAATAGAGTGGGCCAATAATATCCCACTCTTAGTATTTTATGATCTGTTGTATCCCCAGAATAATGTCCTCCAGTAGGTCCCTCATGCAACTCCTTGATGACCTTTTCTGCGTCCTCCCTTTCCAGGCATCTAAGAAAAATTCCATCAAAATTCCTCCTGAAGAGCACGCCATCCATAATCTGGTAAGCTACTAATTTCAGGAAAAGCGCCCTTCTCTGTTTGGAGCTCCAATGCTCAGGTAGATATCCGCTCTGCAGGTAATGCACTAAGTCCCTGTACCATGATTCGGGTGCTGTGAAAATTGGGCATACGTCGACCATGTTCAACTGAACTTTATTTGCCCAATCCTGCTCTTCTTCTGTATGATGTTTCGCAAGTAATTTGCATAGGCTCTGCCCTTTGATGATAGTAGTGGGTTTGAATTCTAGATCATATTCTTGAAAAGCCGTAACCCAGTTCCCTCTCCGCTCTCCTAATTCTTTTTGAACAAACAGGGATCTAACAGCTGGGTGAGGGACTATAACTTTAGTTCTATTCTTCAGAATGTATGGTTTGAACTGTTTCATTGCCTTGAACACGGTGTATGCTTGTTTCTCTACTACGGGGTAGTTCAGTTTAGCACCTTGCAGGCTCATGAACGAAATCGGGTATTCATCTCCTAATTCCACCTTTTGAGTAAGTACCGTAGCAAGGGAATCATCCGAAGTAAATGTGTATAGGATAAAATCTTTATCGAAGTCTGGGCTTCTTAAGGAAGGAGCTTTGGCTATAGCTTCCTTAATATCTCTGAATGCATCCTTTTCTAAGTCCGTCCACTTGAACTGCATGCTCTGCTTGATCATTTGTTGTAAGGGTTTAACAATTTGAGCGAAATCAAGGACAAACCTTCGGACAAAGTTAATAGTACCCATAAAAGAATGCATAGATTTCTTGCCGTGGGGCATAGGGATCTTATTGATAGCCTCCACTCTTTCTTGATCTATTGAGATTCCCCACTTTGAGATGACATGACCAAGCAATTTACCTTCAAGGACAGCAAACACACTCTTCTTGGGATTCAAAGAAATACCATATTTTCGGCAACAATAAAAAATCTGCCTCAAGTGAAAAACATGATCTTCTCTTTTCTTAGAAAAAACTGTCACATCATCTAGATAAACAACAACACAACGACCACCCAATCCTCGAAAAGAAACATCCATTGCTCGCTGAAATGTGGCTCCTGCATTTATTAGGCCGAAAGGCATCCTTCTGTATGCGAAAGTTCCCCACTTAGTGCGGAAGATAGTCTTCAGCCTGTCCTCTTCGGCTACTAGTACTTGATTGTAACCAGAAAAACCATCAAGGAGGGAGAAAAGTTCTGAGCCTGACACTGTCTGGAGAATCTGCTCCATTGAAGGGACTGGGTAATTGTCCTTATCCAAGGCCTTTTTCAGATTCCTAAAGTCAACACATAGCCTTATTTCTCCTGATTTCTTCCTCACAGGGACTAGATTAGCAACCCATTCTGAATGTCGAACCTTAAAGATTATTTTAGCATCCAGTAGTTTTTTCAACTCCTTTTGAATCAGGGGTTCTAGAGTAGGATGCATCATCCTTAATTGTTGTTGAAATGGCTTGACACCCGCTTTCATTGGTATGTCATGCTGAATAATGCAGACGTCATATGTCTTCAGATCCTCATACATCCAAGCAAAGACATCTTTGTATTGACGGAAAAGCTTAATGAACTTGTCTCTTTCTCCTGGCGAGCAACACTTGCCAAGATTAATAAATTTGGGTTCTGCTTCGGTACCGAGATTTACCAACTCGTGTTGTAATGACGAGCTATTGGTCTTAGTATTCGCTGGCTTTGTAAATTTGCTTTGTAGATCAAAGAGTGACTCTAATGACCTTACTTCTTTGGGAATGAAATTCCCTTTGGCTGGATCTATCTTTTGTAGATTAGAGTCATGTTCATCTTCATCTATGGCAGCTTCTTGGAACATGTCTTCATTTGTTAGGAAGTCAATAATCTGATCGTCATCATCGAAGAATCTGAAGTTTGTGATGTTATTGGGGATGGAAGGCCTGAAAACCAATTCAATTGAGCATTTATTATTTGACGGCACCAATCTAGAAGCAGATGTTGCTAACAAATCAGCTGCAAAATTTTGCAATCTAGGAATAGATTTTATATTGAAAGCATCAAAATGCATAATTAAATCCCATACCTCAGCTTGATAACCCTTCAAATGAGGTGAGAGGCAATGAATGGTGTCCCTTACCTATCTTACAACTATCTCGGAGTCACCAAAAACCTTCAGGTACTTAACATTTAAGCCAATGGCCTTCTTTAATCCATGTACCAAGGCTTCATATTCTGCCGTGTTGTTAGTACAATCAAATTCTAATCTACAGGACAACAAATATTTGTTTCTTTTTGGATCCATCAGAACACAACCAGCTCTGGATCCTTCCATAGTTTTAGAACCATCAAAGTATAACATCCAGAAAATATCCTTAGATTCAATTAAGTTAGTATCTCTATGATCTAAATCAGTAACTAAATTAACTATGTTACAATCAATATCATCAGTCCGAGAGAAATGAAGGAGATCGGACTGTTTATCTAATTCATGGCTCACAGTTTCAGATTGGTAGTTACCCGGACCAATTTCTAAAAAATAATTTCCCAAGACCGAAGATGAGAATGCCATGGCTTTGTTCTCTCCTTCCAATTGGGTTACATTTTGTTTCATGTGTGGCTCTCTTAAGACTTTGATTTGGTTTTGTCTGTTTTGATATGGCAGCCATAGGTGAGACCAATCAGTTGCAAAATAATCGTTTAGTTTCGTGGACCAATCTCTGCTTAATATTAGCCCATAGGCTTTAGGAATATCAACCACCATGATATCAATGAATTGACATACTCGGGAATCAGCGGATAGCCTAATAAGGACATCTTTCATTTCTCAAATAACTTTCACAGCAGTCCTATCCAATTGTATAATTTGAGCGGAAGATGGGGTAGGTTGACCATTGATCTTCCTACAAATGGACAACGGCATAACATTTGAGGATGCCCCAGAATCTACCAAGCAATTATGAACATTATGATTAAAAATTTCAAAGGTTAGTAGAAAAGGCAATGTTTGAGATTTAGATTTCCCTCCGATGCTAGCTTCATTAATTTCGGGATTTTCTTGAGAGTCTGTCAATGGGGTGCTGGTCTGGGGTTGTAGAACATGCAGCAGCTTGTCTCACTGATGGGGCAAGATGCACATGTCGAATATTGACACATTTGCTTTGACCTTTTTTATATCTTCAATAATGTCATATCCTATGTCAGATTCGTTCCCAATTCGGGCTGGATGATCTGTTTTTCTCATTGTGATCTTAGGTTGCTGAACTATGGTGTCAGTGCCTGGTTGTTTGGCCGCTGTTGGGTTAGCTTTAGGCTGTGGTGGAATAATCGTTATATGCCTTCTAGTCAGTTCTTTTGAAACTTTAGGCTTAGGAGGAGCCGAGCTTGGCACAGGATCCGTAATAGGGCCTCTGCTGCGAGTAGCAACGTTCTTGGTAGAGGGAGAGCTTTCTATGGGATCCTCTTCAGCTAGTTCAGTCATAGGTACCCAATCCCATAGCACCATAGTAGTGTCCGGGGTTGGCTCTTCTAACTCAGGGATCGATTCCTCTAGAGAATCATCTGGATCTGGAATCTGCGAATCCAGCATTTGGTTCATGACCAAGCTCATGGAATTAATCCATTGTGGGCAGCTCTTTTCCGAATGTGGTTCTTGATGAAAAGTACATAAATTATCTATTCCTATTTCATTGAGGTTCAAAACAGGGGAAGTATTCATAGGTGGATGAGTTTGATCACCGTCTTCCCTCCTTTTGTAAAATGGTTTAAAAGGCTTCCTGGATGTACTGGGTGTCTTATCCTTCTCGAGATCTATTATTTTGTTAGACAACTTTTGCATCATTTTAACCACGTTCTCCATATCAGCTGATGATTCTTCCTTATTTCTTGTAAGCAGTAGAGGTTTCCTGGTGGCTACTGTTTTTGGTTCAGCTTCTAATGCATGTTTAGCAATGCTATCGGTTTCTTCTTCTACCTTCCTAGCCTCTTCAAAATTTTTGGTTAAAGAAACTTTCTTAGCTCTTTTTACAAACATTGCTATGGGACCATCCAAAGCTGTTGTATAATATTTGATCAGAGATTCTTCAGCTGGCTTAGTTGTTTCACTAAAATTATTTAATAGTGTCGTAAATCTCTGGTTGAAGTCCTGAACCTTTTCTTTCTTTTCCATCCTCATGGATGGCAATTATTTCATGAGCGTTGCTACAGTTTTTTGATTCCCATACTTCTTTAAAAAACAATTTTCAAATTCTTCCCAATTAGAAATCGAACTGGCCTGCAAGCTAAAATACCAGGAGGAAACCTTTGGTTCAAAAGTATATGGGAAAAGCCTACATACTACGTCCTCATGTTGCACATTTAACAGACTCAAAGCTAAATAAAAGCTCTTAAGATGGTCTTCCGCAGAGATACCTCTACCTGGATCGTACTTGGGTAAGACTTTCTCAGGATTCTTAGGCAGATTATGAAATGGTCCATTTATGTTTAAAGTTCCCCTTGTCCTTCGGGCAGGTACAGCCATTGTTGTTCGTGGAGAAACGGGTGGAGAATTGTGTGAAGAATTTCTTTGAGAGAGTAAATCTTCAAGATCTTCCAGATCTGAAATATTCTGAAGCTTTTCTAGATCTGGTTTTTCAAAATTTTCTAGATCCTCTTTCTTTACAGGGTTTGATATTTCTTCCAAAGAAATATCAACCAATTCTTCCAAATTTTGCACAAGGATTGAATCACGAGTGTATTGCTTTTCTTTCCTAGGAGCTCTTCTTCTTGGGAGAAAACTTATTGCGTTTAAACCCCCAAGTTGTCTAACGTAAGCACGCGTATGCCTTCTGAGATTTTCTACTTCTCAGAGAGGGACAGTGTACAACGTTCCCTGCTGCTCAGAATCGGAGTTAAGATTTTCTTGATTTACCAGTCCAAGGGTCGGATTATCTGAAATTACTGTTTGATATGGGTTTTCAGTGATATTTCTATTAATGCATGAGTCTCCGATATCAGCCATGCACTGTCGGCCCTCCTTCTAGCGCCAAAAACTGTTGATGCCTCCGAGATCGAAGCATCAATCAGAAAGGGATTCTCCCCGATAGATTATCCTAATTAGATTATCTACCGTTTGGTATAGGGAATCCGTCCGGTTAGCGGTTCCGGCAACCGTGGGCTTGGAGTTTTATTTCAATAATACCGGTTATGGCCCGATCCACCGTTCTTTTGATTTTATATTTTATAATGATATGCAAGTGCCTAGTCTAAATTTAATCTAAATGCAAAACTGGAAAACAGATCTAAATCTAAAACTGAAATAAATCTAACTATCCCTGCAAGGAGAAAATTTAAAGCATGAGCAATGAGCTGTAGGAATTATCTTAAAGAATAAACAGACAACAATTAAATCTTAAAGAGAAAGCTATGGCAAAGATAAAAGATATCAGAAGATAGCTTCTGATTAAATATAACACATTCATTACTCATGAAAGAGAGAATTCATTTGCAAAGAGAGAAGCAAGATCATTTAATACAATGAAATAATTCAAGACAGTAATAAAGATCTCACAGCAAAGTATAGCAGACACAGGAATAATCCACAATGCATCCAATCTCCATTCTCATGCAAAATGTCCTCTCCAGGCTCTTATTAGAAGATTTTATTTTCTTAAAACATGTGCAAGATAGCTCGTACAAGTCTAGAAAATAATTCCCTGCCAAAAGTCCTTCTACATTCCTTCCTAACTTCTATTTATAATATTACAAAATGCCCTTTGGGCTGCCACCTGGCCCTTTACACTTGTCACCTACAGACGTTTCCCCTTATAACAAACAAAAATGTGACCTTCCTTTTAAACAGAAAATTATTTAATAAAAGACAGGATAGCTATCCCATATCTCCACGTTTATACATATGAAATCCAAAAGACAAATATAGGAATTAATGCTCCAAAATCAGCACATTCATTTTTGGGCAGGCGCTCTTGCTTGGGAAGAAACACTCGAACTAGTTGCTGCTGCTGGGATAGAGGAAATCGAGCCAGTTGGTATTGCTGCTTCTTCTGGGAGAGGAGCACCTGGGATGGCTGTCACCTCTGCTGCTGCTGAAAGAGAAACACCTGGACTGGCTATTACTACTGTTGTTGCTGCTTGTTTCTTTTCTTCTTCAGCAATGTAACTGTACCAGACACCAGTGTCCCTTATAACTACATTTGCTGAAGTGGGGAGCAATATTTTCTGAGAAGTTATGTATTTACCAAGCTCTGCTCCGATACCTTGAATTTCCGTTACTGCTACCTGGTGTATTTCCTTAAGCAGATGACTGTGTATCGAAGACATCCCAATGTAGTGCTGGAGATCATCAATGGCTAGGACATCAATCCTTTTCACATATTCCGTTTGGATGCCCAGCTCTTCCTTCAGGTTAGCTAAATGCACGGGGGCTTCATTAGAAGGCAATATAATACCACGTTCATTCAGATTGCGGTATTAAATATTCATGAAAACCTAAAAATTATATTGCTTATATATTAAGGGGCAAAGGTTTTTTTTATTTAATGTAACAATACAAAAATACTTTGGGGTCTTTTTTATATCGACGGGTTGACAAATATCCGCCAAATGGAGATGGCGAGATCACTGTCGGATGAGAAATCAAGTTGAGGCAAGGCTCGGGCTTACTAGTACGTAGGGAAATCACGTCTTGAGGCATGCTTGAGGCCAGGAGGTTTTATGGTGAAGTGGGTTTCTAGTCGATCATAGTCGAGAGACAGTGGTCATTGATAGCCAATTGTTACCAATAGCACTCAGCCAGTTGTTCTAAGCCTCCAGGGCCTGTTATAGGCCCTCGATAGGCCTTGGGGGCTTGAATGGCCAACCACTCGTGCCTATTACAGGCCTTGGGAGGTTTAGTCAACCTCTTAGAGCTTGTTACAGGACCTGGGGGCTTGGATACCTAGCCCACAACAGGCTTAGTCAACGATTGAGGAACTGTAACATGCAATCTAAATGTTGTACTATGTGCATTGGCTCTAGTGACATACAAGAAGTGATCTCCTATCTCTTCATTAGACCATTAGATGTTGCAAATCATAATGATATGTGGTTGATTAATTTCATTGTGGGTGAAGTAATGTGCATCCACAATATACATCGAAAGAAGAAAGGTGCATTGTAGAATGCATGTGGGATCATAAGAGGGGTATCATATCAATATACTAGGTAGAAATATAAAGGGGTATAAAAAAAGTTAATGAAAAAATTGATACATACAATATCTAGTGAAAATAGGGGTTTTTTAAAATTGGGAAGGCATATTGGGAGGGGGTAAAAAAAAAAACGATTTTGGAAGGTATTTTCCAATATTTAGTGAAATTAGGGGTATTGTTTCATATGCCACGAATGAACATGCTATGATAGCGGTTTATTGAGTGAAGCCTCCATGGCTAAACGTTGCTCTTTGCCCGGGAAATCATCAAGGGATTGAAGGAAACTCAATTTGCATTTGTCATGCACTTCATGGATTCTTTGATAAAGCCTGCTACTTTTATCCATTGTCCCTTGGATCTGGTCATTAGCTTAATGCCACAGTTTTTGCAAACTTTCAACAGGGCTACGTCTTCATAAAAACCATCTTCAGATTTAAATGGCAGATGTTTGGGGAAATCTACCTTTCCTTCTCTCCATTTTATCTGGCTCAAGATATTTGCTTTAACCCAAGTATGTTTAGCTTTAAGTCTATTGGCTTCTGTATTAACTTCTGCCAATCTAACCACCATGGCCTTGATCTTGCATACTTCCTCAGTGATTAGTTCCTGTGTGTCATGGATTTTCCTTAGGATGCCACAAGACAACTCATGGAAAGGAGACATGTCCATCGCTCTGCTCTCCTCTTGCTCTAATTTCTCAACCAATATTTGCTTATCTGCCTCTAGATCGGATACTTTAGTTTCTGCATCAATATTTTCTGCTTCTAGCATCATCATCTGAACCGTCATGCTTTCCTTTTCTACTTCTAGCTGGTTATACTTGTATGACAACTCTTTATGCTCAACGGACAGGCGATTATACCTATTCACCACGAGATCCCTGTAGGCTTGCTCATTGGCCACAGTATGTTGTAGCATGCGATCTCTCCTCTTAGTCGAATCAAATTCTTTAACTATACCAGCCACATTGTCCAGCGTTGCTCTTGCTATCTCTATAGAAGCGGATGCCATAGCTAAAGGATCCTTGTTTGTGTTCTGCATTACTGTGGTTTCCCAGTGAGTGACAATATCTTCCTGGAAGAGTATCTTTATCCTCTCTTCCGATTTAAGGACCATAGCCTTCCTCTTATTATCATATAAAAATTCATTCCATCTGGACACGGTATGCTCTTCCGATGGAGTATATGGGACGATTGGGAGATCTATAATATCTATTTCTGCTTCCGCGGGTGGGGTCTGGACTACCTGAGCTGGGTTTGTTCCCACATTCTGGGTACCAGAGACACCTGCTTGTGCTGGGTCCGCCTCCACATTTTGAGTGCCGGGAACACCTACTTGAGGCACGTCTATTTCCATGTCCTGGGCACCGGGGTCTCCTGCTTGGGTATCTTCAACCGCTTTGAGCTCTTCTTCCACTTCCCGCCCTACTTCAACTTGTTGTCTTCTCTCTTCTTCTTCAGCTTTCTGCTGCCTTTCATCTTTAGCCTCTTTCTGCTGCTGGGCTTCCTTAGCCTCTTTCTGCGGCCTCTCACTTTCTGCTTCCTACTGTACTCTCGCCACCTCAGCTGTTCGGATATCCACATCATCTTTTTCAGGATCTTGCATGCAATTAGGGTTTGCATGCACTTTGCATGCATCCCAGTCACCAGTTTGATGCCTCCAGCACCTTAGCCACCTTATTCTAGCACTCGGTAGCCACTTCCTTCAGAGTTTTATCCCTCCTAGGCTGAAAGGCGCCCACTTCTGACCTACTGCCAGAGAAGGGCGCACTTGTTCACCTACCACTGCAGTTCCACTTCAGTTACACTTAGTTAGCTCCGATTCTCCCTGATTTGAGGCTAGTTTCACTCCTGACTGACTGTTTCACTTCCGTTGGACCTCCAGATTGACTAGATGACTTGTTCTGACTTCAGTTAGCCTCCCATGCACCCCCACTGAGCCTCCTTCCCTTAATCAGTGCTACACACTCAGTTAGACTCAGATTGACACCTGGATGACTGGTTCTTGTGCATTGATGACCACCACCGATTGATGATGAGGACTCCTAGTTGGAGTCAAGCTACTCCATTCAGTGATTCGAATGACCTACTTAGGCAATTCGAATTGCTTAGTCATTGAGTCAGATTGTATGGTAATTATTCACCCTTATTGGGATATTGAGCACTGCTGCATGTTTTGCACAGCTTTGCACCATATTTTCTATGTTCATCTGTTGTGATTGATTTACATGTTCATTAGATCTGTTGTGACTAATTTTACATCAGCTTCCTGCTGCACTCTGGCAATTTCAGCCTCTTGCAGTAACCTTGCTTCCTCTCTTAACCTTTGTTCTTCTTGGGCTCGGGCGTCATCTGCTTCTTTCTCTTTCGGCAGGTTGGTTATTTGGGCCTTTGTAGAGCTAGAGCTTGCTCTACTACCTTGGCGACAAACCTGCAACCCAGTCATGTTGCTGATGCCTCTGAATGCCTCTTCCTAGACATTATGATAATGGGCGTACTCGAAATGAGCATGAATTTCTTTGTAGTGTTCGGTGACTTTTCCCCACCTATCATTCGTATGGAAAATAACTTCACCAAAGTGGAAAGCTTTCAGCTCTTGCACAAACTCCTCAGCTGATGCAATTCCTGAGAATTTGTAAGCTCCTATGCAGAAAGGTAAAGGGGGGAAAGAAGCCTTATGTTGCTTGTTAAGCACTGCTCCAATCCCATCCAGGAAAATTTTCCTCACTGCTTCCTTGAGGACTACATATTCAGTAGCATACCTTGGAAAAATATATGGAGCTTTGGTCCCTCCAAACATTCTGAGGTAGGTGCCTTGCTCCGAAAAATAAAAATCTCCATAGTTTTCAAAGACCTCCATAGCATTCTCTGACAGACAGTTGGGCTCTTCCTTGAATATTTGCTCATATAGGGGCATGATGAACCCCTCATAGATGAGCTTATATCTGGGTTTGTAGTTTTGAGCCCACATCATCCTGAAAGTAGTGTAAACCGGGGTGTTGGCCTTATCCCATTTGCAACCTAACCTGGGAACAGATAGCTTGGCCAAAACACAATCAATAAGATATGAAGACATGTAAAATTCCCCCTTTTTTAAGGCCAGACCTTCTTTTGGAGCAACCACCATTGACGCCAAACTGTCTAATAGGATGGTAGCCCAGTAAAACACAGTTCCTTTAAATGCCACGAAGTGGATGATGGGAACCCACTGTATCTTGTATACGGTGCCATCGGGCATATTGAAGATTCTGCACAACATCAAGGCGATTAACCTGAAAGGAGGCCTTAGATTTTGTACATCATACTCATCATTACCTCTCTTTCTTAAGTGTTTGCCCGCGACTAATAATTTTTTGGCCATTTCAATATTGTTCATTTGGCCAAACCATTCATCACTCAGGGCTTGGTGGGGATGTGGGAATTTATAGGCTGCGGCAAGGTATGCTGGGTGGAATGAGGCGATGGCTATTTTCGCACTGTCATGTAATACCCTTGTCTCTGTATTAGTATGTTCAAGTATCCACCTGATTACTTCAGAACATTGGAATAGCTCAGGGCGGGTAGAAGCTTTAGCTATGCCCGAAGTTCTAATGTTGAGATAAATCTGCCCTTCTTCAAGCAACATATCCGGGATATCTTGGTCTCGGATCATCCTGTAAATGTTGCCCCAGCGGATTTCGGGAGGAATACCGGTGGTGCACCTGGTATCTTGGAACATGGTCTCAGTCCTAAGTGGTACTGGCTGTGGTTCCGTCATCTTTGCTTTCTTCCTACCACCTTTTGGCATTTTGACTTATCCCTGGCAATGACCAAATACAAGTCATTATAAAACATTTGCAAACTATTATGAGATTTAACCAAGATCGGCACCATTTTAACATGCTAATGGGATATATAAACAAATTAGGACACTGCCTGTTGGGAAAGCAAAATGAACCATTCCAAGCAAGAAACATAGTTCTGAGATTTGGCTATCTTAAGGGGACACAGTTTAGGGTGTAAGCATGTGATGAGAAAAGAACCTACTTCCAATCTATTCCTAGGAGAGAGGGTATCCGTCGTCATTGTGCTTTTAATGGTTAGTGGTGGGTTATTCTGGGGGTGAAACAACCTTATGACGAAATAAGGGGCCTCTTTCTCCAATTATGAACAGCGAATAAGGGGCCGTTTTCCCCATTTATGCACAGGTGAGGGATTCAGCCGACCGCCATGGTTATTTATAGCACTTGACGAGACTCTCTATGGTCGGCTTGGAATTTAAACTAGGGTGACGACGCTTGGAGTATGGTTGGTGAAAAGAAAAGCTCGGGTGGTCATAGTTTTGGCTTTCAGCTGGTGGACAAGAAACCCACGGAGCCTCAGTGGTATTAAGGACAAAATAATGAAATAGGCAACTAGTTCGTATCAGCCACGTCTTAGACGAAAAGAAAAACTGAAAGGTAATCTAACGTGTAGATGAGACAAAACTAACGGTTAGAATCCTACCTAGCAACGACGAGGTGGCTGAATGAGGTGGACGTGGACGTGGAAGAGCAAGCTGAGCTGGAACAGTTTAGCGAGGTGTCGAACGGCGTTAGTTAATCGACAAAACAATAATGTGATCGACCCGAACCCCCACCGTTTATTTAAATGAGTTGGGCACGTGCAGGGTTTAATATGGTGGGTGGTGCATTTAAAACGAGGCTTTAATATTTGTACGTCATGGTCACATCAAGTAATCTCGATATGTGTGCGTGACCACCACCTGCGGGATGGACTCATGAATTCCACCCGCCATTGCGGAAGGTTATGCTGAAGGCTTCGGTGTTTCGGAAGAGATTGGTGAATCCTTCCGAAACGCGACCTTAGGAGAGCGGTTGCGAGCCTTTTTTACGGAGTTGTCCCGCAGTTTTGGGGAAATATACAATTTCTTTCCAGCATTTGAATGGAAATAAGTCCACAGCTTCCGCAATTGCGGAATGATATCGTGAAGGCTCCCGCTGTTTCGAGAGGATAGGCTGAAGGCTTCCACAACTCGAAAAAAAATTTAAGTCTCCGCGGGGTTTCGGAAAGACAACACGAAGGCCTCCGCAGTTGCGGAAGGCTTTCATGAAAAGCGTCCGCAATTTTGTGAGGGAGAGGACTTGACTCTTTTTTGGTGGCTCCGGGTGAGATTCACGAATTACTCCCGTACTTTTGGGAAGATAACCTGAATGGCTCCGCAGAAAGTTTCTTGGCGGGGTTTCGGAAAGACAACGTGAAGGCTTCCGAAGTTTCGGAAAGCGTCCGCAACTTCGAGACTTAAAAATTTTCAAAAGAGACTAAGTCACTTGGTGGCCCCCAGGGGAGATTGGCGAGTGACTCTCGCAGTTTCGGGAAGATAAGTTGAATGGTTCCGCAACTGCGGGAGGAAAAGCCAAAAGGTTCTGCAAATTTCGAGAAATAGTTTCTAAGTCCTTTTCGGAGTTTCGGGGAGGTTTGGTGAATGGTGCCCGCCATTTCGGGAAGTTTTCTTGAATTCTTCCGCCGTTTTGGAAGAAATTCGCTAATAGATTCCGCAGCTTTCCAACAATAATTTCTAAGTCATTTTCAAGAGGTTTACGCGAATAGCTCCCGCCTTTTCGGGATGAAAACTCGAATACTTCCGAAACTACGGGGAGACATTCTGAAAATCTCTCCATCTTCGGGAAGATTTCACGAATTCTATCATTTGGAAAAAAACTTGGAAATTTTCACCGCAAGATTTTCAGTTGAAAAGCAAAGTAAAAGTGGAAATGGCCTCTTAAGGCGGTCTTTCTTCAAAATAAAAGGAGGGGCCCCAATATGTACAAAATTTGGGGGGGGGATGTTGCTGCAACAACAATAAGTAAAGATCATATGTGAGTGATGTGACTCCCTTGACTCTATTATATACTAAGAGATGAGGAGGAATTACTCTTACATATTACTGTTGGTGTTTGTTTTTGTCATTATTTTTTAATATCAAATACACTTTGATTGGCATTACTTTCACCATTTTTGATGTCCTAAGTCACTCTGTTTTCCATTCAGACTGTCAAATGAAGCAGGTATGCGTTTATTCACACATTACATGAATTTTGGGTAAAAACTGTTATATTATGGTTTATTGATGCTTATTTGGGTTTTTTAGTAACTACATTCGTTTCACAGGTTCTGGCTCTCAAATGAATCTTCAACTGGACACGTATTGAAGTTGTGGATGATCAGTTGCATTCATCCTGCCATTCAGACCTGCGTTCGACATGCAAGATCGATGGTTGAGGTATGCTCGGGCCATTAGATATTAAACCGATGCGTGGGTTCCATTTGGGATGTGGACCTGTTGGTACATGAGCTGATGTTCTGGAAGATCCTTTCTCCTGCATGCTCAGCTTGACATCACATCCATCTCTTCCCACGTCAAATGAGCATTGACGTTTCAACAACTACATGAAGGATCAATGCCGTGGAATTTGGAACAAATCACTGTGCACTTTCACGAAACTTTATGAGGTCATTCCTTGGCTTACGAGTTGTCATAGGATGTTGACTAGAGCCGCTCTTTGGTTATGCGTTGTCACGAGATGTTAAACAGAGCCATTTTCGTGTATTGAAGGCTATCTATTATTGGAGCAGTCAACCACTAAAGGGTCGACTTGTTTCCTCCATTGTAACGTTGTATAAATAGACCTCTTTGTAACAGAGACGAGTTAGTCCTTAGTCAGTAGTCAGTTAGTCTTTTATCTTTAGACTTGTTAATCTCTTTTATCTGCAAATGGATACAGAAGCACTGTAACACTGTCTTTTATTTTAATACATCTATGTTCCAGATTTATGGAAATCTATCAGCATGTATCATGATTGACTGATTAAGGCTCAGCCTCTGTTTGCTGAGACGGGCCCCTCAACGACCAGTGGTATTCTATCTGTGTATATACTTTGTGTTTGTTCTCTACAGATAAAATTGTGTTGTTTATTTCATCTCTATATTTATTTTATACATGATGTTTTTGTCCTATAATATAATTGATGTTATGTTGTTTACATAGATGAGATTTCTGTTTTGTGCTATGTATTTTATCATTGTTCATATTCGATGGTTTATATAAATAACATTTATGTGTTATATGTATCCTATTGTTATTTATGTTAATACTATTCAGAATATAATTGATGACCAGTCACACTCAGGTTCATTTAGTTTGCTTAAGTAGTTTAGATCACGTTTGGTTTATTTAGCTGTTTAAATAGTTTTATTTAAAAGATTTAGTTTTCCTAGTTAACTTAGAGTCTAGTTAGTTTCACCTCTTATATATGCTCATAAACTAAAATTCTTCAGTTTCTCTCATGTAGCAGAAGGTTAGTTATTAGATACATTCCAATCTCGTTTCCAAGATGAAATAGAAATAGTTAGTTTCCCAACATAGATAGCTTTTTTTTCTAATTCTAGCTCTTAATTAGCTTATTCATTGCTTCCCCTGCACTGTAGGATCATATCCATCATCCAAATGGTAGGTAATATCATCCCATCTTCTCCTCTCTTTAGTTTAAATCATTTTCTTCCATTTGTACTATCATTTGGATAGTCATCTGGACCGACATTCGGACCTCCATACTTCTTGCATCATTTTGCTTAATTAGAATTCAGTTTTTAGCTTTTCTTCAATATAATCTCTTTTACCCTTAATTAGTATTCCTAGTAGTCATTAAGACCTTGTTGTATTTCATATGAAGTTTTGATCAAGTTTTGTTATCATCCGTAGTTTTCCTTTTCTCTTTCCTTAAACCCTGCTTCAGTTGTTTACAAGTTATCTTTTCCTTATGTTTGATTCATTAATGTTGTATGGTTACAAAATTTATCATTCTTTATTTTTAGTACCGTTTATTGTATGTTAATAATATCAATGTTAGGTTAAGTTTAGTAATTTCATTCTCCAAATCATCTCAGTCTTGGATTATTCTTCTCATGCTAATAATGGATTCATTGAATAAGATTTAGTTCAAAAGTACAATATCTTTATCAAGTTTTATACTTGCTTTTGAATTTAATATCTTTATCAAGTTTTCTACTTGCTTCTAGACTTCTTCAGTTCAATTCCCTCGTTTATAAATAGGATATAGGTCATTATGTTTAAATTTAATTGTACTTGGATAATCTTTAGCTTGCATTTATTTGTAGAAGTTAAATTAGATTTAATTCCATTCTGTATTCTTGTTACCTTTGAAAGCCACTTCGACACATTCACCCCTATCCCCATTACATTTGATACACTTCCTCAAGATTCCCAAGGAGAATGGAATTAGATGCTTTAGTAGTTTTGAAAAGTTGTTGAAGTCATTAATAGTTTATAATTTGCTTTAACTTAGTTTTATGTTCGTATGATTGATTTATTCCATAGGTAGGTCTTTACTTTCTTCTAATTCTTAGATTAGAATTTGAGAATTGATTTAGTAGTTTCCATTCTTACAAAGAGTAGTTTGTTTTTGTCTTCTCTATTGTTTAATCATAGAATAGAGTAGTATTGTTTGACAATATTTTGATCCGGTAATTTAGATAGGTTCAATTAGTTTCTTTGTTGTCTTTCTGAAGTTTGACTCGGTTTTTCATTTTGAAAAATCTTTCGATCTTTTCTTTATTTAATGTTGTAAGGTCTGAAAAGCCGAAATTTAGGTATCATTCTATTTTAGCATATACTTTGCCTCAACTCTAAGATTACCAACCCTGGTCGATAATTAAATATTAGGTGTTTTCTCTGAGATAGCTCACACACCCAACATTTAGGCGGCATTGTCGAGGAGTTGTAGATAGATAGGTAGAATTTAGTTGCAAATAGATAGAACCTTCTCTTATGGATAGATTTGAATTTCTCTCTTTTTGATAGGCTGGTGGTGAGTGAGTGGTAATACGAGAGGTAAGAACCTGCACATCTGTTATAATAGGCATCCCCAAAACCCAGCAACATTAGTTTTGCAGTTAGAAGTTATTTCAGTTATAATTTATTTTTTTCATGAATAGGTTTAGAAATATCACGAGGTAGAAATCCCTACTAAAATTCCCACTAACCTATGTGGGGAGTGTGTCACCCCAACTTCTAACTTAACATAAAGGTATTGGAAGACACCCAAAGGGGATAGTCTCATTCATAAAGCTAAGGAAGTCCTTTTTGGAGATCAATTAGGAGAAACTATAGGGACATTAGAAGATTCTATTTATAAGGAAATTCCACTAAAAAGAACCTCAAATTCATACAGAGACTAAACCTAGACAAAAGGAAGCTCCAAGGATAAAATTCAGAACATATTTACCAAGAAAGAAACCATCTAGGTCTTCTCGTTGTGGCAGTCGAAGATTCATGGAGAATGAAGAACATGTTTGTGGGAGTTACTCTAGGAGCAAAGGGAAGAGTGGAAGATACTCTCGATAATTTTATGCTAGGAACCTAAAAGAAAACACATCTGGTTCCAGTGGAGTTACAAGGGTAGAGTTGGAAAACCTATTAGAAAACTTTAAATCAGACATCCTCGAAGCAATAGGTTCTCGACTAGATACACTACACATTAAAAGGAGGCAAGATGAGGAGTGGGTAGCAACGAGTTTTTTCTATCCTAGGTGTAGGATTGAACATCCTCGACAGGGGTGTGCATGGAATAATTTCTCAGTTTGTCACCTTTGTATAGTAAAACATCCAACTGATAATTGTCCATCATTGTCTAGAATGCAAGCAGTATACAAAAGTGAAAACCTTAGTGGACCATCCAGGAAGCCTTGGAAACCTAAAGCTCAACCATCGTATCAAGGCTCATCACAAATTCCACCCTATACTTATCTACCTCCTCAACAATGGAATGCTTCAAGTTGGAAGAATCGGTGACCACGGTACCCTCCTCAGAATGCTCAACAACATCAATGGTCGCATGGATGGAGGAGACCAACCTATGCTCAACCACCTCTTCCTATGCCTAACTATCCTTACCCACCTAATATCCAGCAAATTTTTCCTGGATTTGTACCTCCTTCACTACCCCATATCCCAAATCAACCTCACCATTTCCAGAATAAGAATCCTCCAAAGGCCACAATATTACCGGCACAACCGATACCAAATTCTAACCATAAACCAACCCAAGCTTTTAATAGCATTGGGTTTTTATCTCTCCCATGATATCCCATTGCGACCACACCAATACATGAGATTCAATTGCGGTTTGGAAGAGTTATGCAAGATGAGCCCAAGTCATTAGTTGTTATCCAAGAAGAGAATGAAGAAGTCAAAACAATTGATGATTTGCAAATCTCCCCTGTTGTAAATGGACATAGACTTAGACCTTATCATCAACCAATATTTAAACAAAATTTTGTGCATAATGCCTTCCAACAAAAGGAGATAAAACTGGTAGAAGAGGAAGTCATTCCTCCTTCTCCTGGTCTTTGAATTATTTTTGGGCTATCTTCATTGGTATATATATGTAAATATGTTTTTGTTTTCAATAACAAGAGTCATTTCTAAACAACTGAATGCATTCTTTCAAGAAATTCATTAATGTCATCAGCTTATGAAATTTTTCCAATTAAAACAGGAAGACTCTTTCTCCTTTTTCCCAAAATTCATATAATTCTTTCTTTTTTTACGTATATATTGTTTTGAATTTGAAATCATTTAACAAAGGGTTTTTCAGTATGATTACAAGAACTTCACAATCAGCTCATGCAATACTTGGAAGAGGAAGTGTTCTAAAAATACTTATAATTCTCTTTCTCTTTTGATTATTTGAGGAAATTGAAAATTGAAGTGTTCTCTATATCATCTTTAACCACTTTATTTTATGATTCCGCATATGGTATTTGATTCAGACATGTA
Organism: Larix kaempferi; assembly: GCA_027924585.1. Lineage (NCBI taxonomy): Eukaryota > Viridiplantae > Streptophyta > Pinopsida > Pinales > Pinaceae > Larix > Larix kaempferi. The sequence continues at coordinate 401,476 of BSBM01000867.1, forward strand.
CATTTTTTATTTATCATCAAAATAGTTGCTTAAAGAACCTACTCTAATTTCTCTGATTTTTCAAAAAGTTCTATTTTACACCTATGGACTACTAGCTCATCCTAGACTCATTATCAAAACTTGTCTCTCAAAGCATCCTTAAAAGGTAGCTCAAAAGGGAATGATATTTCTATTTATGTGGGGAATGTTACTGACTTTTTATGAAGAAGATAGACTGAGAAGTCAAAGAATAGCTTTAGGTTATTATCTTTTGACATGATCTATAATCTAGTCAATATTAAATAAAATTTACTCACAAGGGTCGTTCTGGAAATTTTTGAATTATGTGTTTAGCAGGCTTAGCACACTCTAGTGCCAATCGGATTCCTTACAAAAAATATATACATATATATCATTATAAGAAGCAAACCCACCGGGGTACTGAACAGGCTTGCCGGCAGCAAGTCCATGCTAAGTAATATCTTAAAAAATAAGGAAGCTTGGTAAGTGCAAGTAAACCCGCTGGGGTACTGAACAGGCTCATTGGCAGTAGGGCTATACTTGCATGGTACCAAGATAAACTCATCAGGTTATTGAACATGCCTGCTAGCAGTGGGGCAATATCGGGTAAAAGAGGTTTGGTTAATGCATCTCTATCCACATGGCTCATCAAAACCCTAAGTATATAAATACATGTTTAGGCCAATTATTTATACTTTCATTAGAGAATAGTTGTAAGTTGGACTTGGACACTGTCATCTAATTCACCCACTACCTAGGATATGTCCATCCTAGAAATGGGACCCATAATTCTAGAAGTCTCATAAACTTTACAATGAACATTCTTTATATTCTTTGGATGACAAGAAATATTTACAATGAGTCATGCATGACTAGTTGTCTTATGGAATTTTCTTTACACCAGTTATACTATCATTCTTCACAGGGTCTTCTTAAGCACTATTGTGTTCTTTTTTAAGAATGTACATATCTGAATCATCTACATTGAGGACACGCCATATTTTTGGTTTGGGGGAGGATTCAGAACTGTTTTTACTCTCTGAATATTAATGAAAAAGATCATGTATCTCTGGTAAAATAATGGGTGTTTTTAGGATAATGCAAAAAGTAGAAAGAAGCTCGTTTTGATCAAAGACAAATAAGAAAGAACGTGACTTAAAAGTTCCAGAAAAATTCTCTGCATAATCAGCAGCAGCCAGATCCATCAAAACATGTTTTTTGTACAAAAGTCTGTATGAAGGGTTGAATGAAGGGTCGAATGACGATCCAAATAAACTAACGAATGAGGCAAATAAACAACGATTTGAAGGGAGTATTGAATGAAACCATAGCTTGAAATAATATTATGCCATGGCATTTAAAATTTTCAATTTTTGTTGATATATATAACTAACTAGTCATAACAAGGACCGAATTAAAATGCTATCTTTGCATACTCATCTTGTCTTATCAAATAACTTGGTCAGTCATACATTTTTGGGCATTGTTTTAAGATTCTTATCCTCCATTTAAGATTTATTGTGCCACTTATCATTCATGCACTGAAGCATTACTATATTTCATGTGTAATTATGTCCCTCATAAAATTTATGTTCAACCTATCCAAAGTTTTACTTTGGACATGGTTGAATACATTATAAACCATATAAATTCATAATTACATATCTCTAAGGTGGTACACGACTCAAGGAAACTCAAATTATGGTGTATCACTTGTACATGTGAGATCTCTCTCCACGATCGTTCAATCATCCAAACGGCCCTTGTTTTAAATCTAACCCTGCATAGACCCTGCCTCATTCTGCTCATTCTTCATCTATTATGAACTTACCAAACCCCATCCACTACAATTTCGTGCATTCCCTCTATTCATCCGTTCAAAATGCCTACCTGTCATGAGCCTGGCAGTTACCAGGATCTCCTCCACATTTCCGAGTTTAAGGCTTGCCATGAGATATTTCTGCGTGCTGGATGGGGTCCGTTCATTCGCCTCCTTGACAGTCACGACCACAAAATATCCTTACTGTTTGCAAAAGGGTTCGATGGTAAGACAGCCAAGGTTCACCATCTTACCTTTCTAGTGATAGAAGAATCCATAACTGCGGCTACGAAGCTGCCCAGGGAAGGTGCATGTTGGCACAAGCATTTGTTTCTCCCATGGACAGCCCATGATTTTTCCCTAAAGCCTGAGTATCAGCATGTTGAAGGTGTAAAAGGGGTTCACCGAGAATGGGTTAGGCCCGAGTAACTTGAGCCATTAGCCGTCATTATTCACTTAATCACCTATGAAGTTAATTTTTCAGTCTTCAAAGCCTGTCATTTTCGATTATTGGCACACTTTATTATTAAATCAACCCCTAAATTTCCCTTTTTATTTCCTAAAAAGCCTAGAAAAGATGTCTAGCCAGGTTCGAAAGGATACTGTTAACCCTGCTAGCAGTTTGTATCACCATTTCCTTATAAAAATCTTGATCACTCATAAATTGGAAGAAAAGGGTCAAACTTGGGAACGTTTTGTCTTTGAAACCCTAAACCCTCACCTAGTCAAGAAGCCTATGGTTAAACCCCCTGCTTCTCGAAAATGCCATCGTTTCCTAACCCGTAGCAATGAGCCGGCCCAAAACTATGCCAAGAAAGAAAAGGTTTCCAAGGTTGTAAGGTTTAGTGAGGATGCCCCCAGAGAAATACGCCCTAATCATGCATCTTCCCCTGAGCATGTCCATGAGGATACATTCACAGAACCCTCATTCTTTTCACTCATACCCACGAATTCAAGAAGGGCTAATCATGACCAAATAGTTGACCCAGCCATCATCCAGTCCGACGACTAGACCATTGATCATTCCATCACTCAGTCAGTCATTGAGCCAATGCACCCGGACAATATCGACGATCAAGCAAATGACCCCGTACTTGAGTCCCCTCTCCTTGCATTGGCCAATTTATTAGCCAGTTTACTTGAAGACCCTGTCCTGGAGCCTACCCCTGCATATCCTAAAGATAAGGCCCTATATTGGAGAAAACTCACTATGGCTTGGGAATACCACAACAAATAGATGACTACCAGAAATCTACTCAATTCTCAAAGCAATGCTATTATAAATGACAATGTTAAGATAATGGAGAAATGTAACCAACCTCGATCCAGCATTTGATGTAGATCCCCGTTGGAGCTTTCAATCCACGCACTGCAAATTAGTCTTGACAACCAATATCCAACAAGTACATATAATATATAATTGACATTAACATTATCAATAACAATGGTCCATAATATCATAAGCAAATGTAACCCAATGTATAATAAACAACATTAACACCATGAATGGACAAGAATATGAGTATTTCTATTAATGAACAAGAAGAAGTACAAAGTGATATGACCTCTTGCCGGCAACCAATCTGAACCAAGATCTAGGTCAATCCACTTGTGCCTCCACCACTTCAATCCTCCATGAATGGAAAACTCAAACTAGAAAAGAGTTTGGAAGGTGAACATAATGGGTTCACAACTACAAGGATCAATGAGTGCAGACTCAAGATAGGGAAAAAATCCACTAGAGTGCCTTTACTCTTCTCTTCTTCCCCTCGTCCATAAGCCATATGTGCTCAATATATAGTCCTCTCAAAGGCAGGTGAAAGGACTCATCGAGACGTTACTTGGGCAGATGGAGAGCCAAAGGTCACCCATTGACCACTTTTGGGGAGTAAAAAGTAATTAATAGTGGTTTTTACCATTTTACTTGATACCTATGGGCTATAGTGTTGCAAATCGCGGGTATGCATGCTATAGTGATGCAACATGCGGGTAGGAACAAAAATAGGGAAAACTAGTATCACTGAAGGATAAAAATGGATCTAAGTCACTTAAATGGATCCTACCGGCCAAAGAATGTTGATGCTCACAGGGTAGAAGATTTATGTGTAACAAATGCCCCCTAATGTGTGAGGTCAGAGACTAAAAGTGCTATGATGGTCAAAATACATTATAAAACTCAAAAAGTGGAGTGATGGAGACACAAGTGGAAAGAACAGTTCACTCATCATAATACAATAATATCTCTGAATACATGTCGATATAGTACAACAATCTGATACGATGGCCATAAATAGGTAGTACATAAGTAAATACATGTCATAAGTGATCATATCCATGATCCCTCTATAGTAAGATATGGTCTTCTGCTGAAAAGAAGACAACTGGTGCAAAACTGGAGGTACAAACTCCTGAAATCTGAGAGGTGATATCTCAAATGTAAAGTCAAAGTCATATGTAGCATACTGAATGCCACAATCGCCTGGGGCCTTCTACACAAGTCTTCGATGGTGCAAGTCCCATCAAGTAAATAAAGGAGTTGGGGTCGAACCTGATGAGACATCGTCTAATTACTGGTCAATGATGTATACCATTAACAGATGCGAGATGACCCACCAATAATGAAAATGGGCATCAAGGCACAGAGCGCAATCATCAGAGTGTGAATAAATTGGTTGAAGTCGAAGACTAGGATGAATCCATTAATCAGGGGACATTGATGTATTCCCAAAACTGTTGATGGTGAGAGAACCTACCACTAATGACTGCAAGCCTCAAGGTACTCAACCGAACTCTAAACCTCAAGTCCCGGAATAAATGAGTTGAAGTCAATGGAACGAGACTCGCTGGAAGGAGGGCATTAAAGCATCCCCATCAACTAGCATGAGGTACCAGCAATGTTGAAATATTTGGAAGATCTCAGGTGAAACGGACTGACTCAATAAGGATGGTTGACATGCAATAGTCAAGAGATCTGAGGAGTGGCCGAGACTGGTTTCAGGACTTCCTTTAAATAAGAGCATGAGTAGATGGATAGACTCAAGCAGCATAGACTTGACATAAACTATGCAATGCAAGAGCCATTACAAAGGGCTCCATAATGACTGGAAGCTTAACCAATCGGTGGAGAAAACTGAGAAACAAGTACAGCTCCTAAGGCCCAACTATAGTCCTGACTCATAATGTACGGAGTGGAATCAATGCTTTGTTCAAAGGTGACACAATAGTTGCCAACAAGAAATAGTGACCATAATCCCGTCTTGCTTTTTGGAATATTTGATTTTTTTGGTCTTTTTCATATTTGGGAAAAGCTTGAAAAATAATAAAATTGCTTATAGTACAACAAGTGAGGGAACGAGTGTCAAATAGCTAGTAGACTAGTCCCAAGCAGTGGAACATACCTATGCTCAATGCAAGGAAATGCGTGCAGGATGTGGACACTCGGGGGTGTGTTCCCTCAGGGTCAAAAGGTCATCAAATTGTGAAGGGAAAATATATAAGCTCTGCAAGGCTCGATAGGGAAAAGTGATCAAGCACCAGGCTAATAACTGAGTAAGCGGGAGTTGGCACAAGGCTCAAGTGGCAAACAGGATTATGCAATGCAATCACAACATGATATAACTGAGAATTCCTTTTTCGTAAAGTTAGTCTCCTCACCTGAAAAAGTGTAAAAAAATGAGAGAAGAACTCTTCTAATCACGTATGACTAGAGTATACATTTTTCGTAATTAATCCACAAAGGTCCGGAAAGGGGTAAACTTATACCTAAGTGAATGTCACTTCAAATCCTTTAACGAGCCTGAAATGACAAGTATACTTGGCAATCTTGTTTGATTTGAAAAAGTATAACAAGGGCTTAAAAAAGACTTTATAAAAATCTTTTTCATAGAGGTTTAACAAGCCCGAAAAAATAAACTCGTGACCTCCTTATTGTTTTTAACGAGCTCAAAGGAGATATGGAAGAATGCTCATAATGAGAGTAGATGAGTGTCAGGGACATGCGAGACTAGTTCCAAGCGCATGGGACAAAGCTATGCATAATGCAACGAACATGAGCAAGATAAGGACACTCAGGGGGTGTCTGCGAATTCGGGGAGTCCTATATGCAAGGTTCCGAATATGCCTGCCATGAACGAAGCAAATGTCAAAAAGGACCAGTAAACAAGTATAAGTCGAGCTAGGAATCCTGTCTCCAAGAAACATAAGTACCAAGATCATCTCTAAAACGTATGTAAAAAAAAATCTGATACAAGTCACTGCAGTAGAAACATTTTCAACTTTACTATTGTTAACCTCAGACATAACGCAGGTAGAGCTAACCACTAAAGGTGCCATAGTACCAATACCTGAGGGATCAAAATGATCAACTTCGGAATGAAGAGCAAAGCTGAAGGATGTGGAGGAATATGCAGTGGCAAATTCATCATCAAGGGAGTTGAAAATTCTAGAAGTAGAATCAAACTCATCAGGATCACCGATTTGTAGATCTATAGGAGAGTCTAAAGACTCATCAGACTCAAACGTCAAATCAGGGTTGGATGAGACTGTGAATGGATCCAAATTCAAATGGATGGCAAGTTGTATTATAGGCTCATCGCGTTCAATAAGATCGAGGGTGGAAAGGGAATGAGATCTATGATAGAAATCCTCCCAAGGCTCGTCATTACCATGCATGGGATCGATAAAATCTTCATCCGAAGGTAGAGTACTATCAAGGCATTCATGTGAACAAGATGAGTTGGCTACCCAAACTGGCAGTGTAACAGGATCTTCTTCAACTGTCTGGGAAGAAGAGAGATCTGGATCTGTAGTGGTTTGTTGGATGTGATCGTAAGTGAGCTCCGCTACAGATAAGGGCATAGGAATCCCAACATGTGCAATGTCTCTAGACATAGAATCCATGGATGGAAAAATCCATGGATCATTACAATAGGAAGTCTGGAATGGCATACTATTCAAAGAAGGAGGCGCACTGTTGGAAATGGTTCTGATAAAATTCACAGGTGCAGAATGGTTAAAAGTTCCCATCAACGAGGGGTACATTCCAACACCTATGTTCCCAGTTGCCAAATGAGAATTAGAAACTTGCGGCACTACTAATCCCGTGGATGATGTGGAAGGAGTGCCAACAAAATCCAACTGATCGATCGTCACAATCATGCCCTCATGGGGAAAGAAAATAACTCGAAATACAGTAGACGCGACAACCTTCATAGCGTACATCCAGTTCCGACCCAGTAAAATGTTGTAGTCGATGGGCGCATCAACCACTTCGACTTCAATAGGCACGGACTTACCTTCCAAGGAGACAACAAGGGAAGGGATAATTCCATGCGGCGTAAAAGATCTACCATCGAAAGCAGTGAGTGTAGGTCTAGACGCGAGTAAGGGAGGAGAGCCAAGAGCTTTCCAACAAGTTAACGACATTACTGACGCGGAAGCACCTTCATCAACCATAGTATGTTTGACGAAGCTCTTAAGGAAAACCACCTGGATTTGAAAAGCCACGTGGTAAGGAAAGCGAGGTTGGACATTAGTAGTATCGAACTTGATAACACTAGGACTTCCCCCATCCTGAACTCCTAACGCACTCAAAAGGGCATGCTTCTGAGAAGGACAAGCTTGCAAAACTTCAAGAGATGACATGGCACATGGAGTTTGGCCCAAATATTCTACGATGGAGTAGTTCTGAGTGGCTCAAGCACTAGGATTATGCATGGAGCGCTTGAGAACACCTTTTGGTATCCGCAGCATAATAGAAGGCTTCTCGATATGCAAGGAATTATCAGGAGGAGGGAGAGTCTCATTCCCCAAATTCGGTTGTGGTGCACCATAATCACATTGACGAGTAGCAACACAAACCTTCGACTGAACCATATTCACACATCCATAACCACTAGTATTGGAAGAAGACGTTGCCGTTTCATTAGTACCATAACCAGTGGTGGGAGCATGCAAAGCCATATTTTGATGATGAGGAAGGGGATCCTTCAACACAGCTGGGCTTTGTTCCAGATGCTTCAATGCTTCTTCAATTCGAGGACATAAGTGAGTAAGATGATCCTCCCCACAAAGCTTGCAAGGGAATTTCACCTTACACCTAGGTTTACGATCCTCGCCAGCATTACCACCTTCCAAAGGAGGGTTGGCACTCTCTTTACGAGGAGTATTATGATTGCTATTGTTGTTACTTCCATTGTTTCCACCCCTACGATTGTTTCTCCCCCTTTTCTTACCACTAGGTTGTTGGTTACTCGACGGTTTCGTTGATTGCACATTGTGTACATCAGACGACGGAGTGGAAGTGGACAAGGTGTGAACCTGTCTGGGTGCAGACTGGTTTAGCGACAAATTTTGCATTTGATTAGCTACCAAGTCTATAGGGAGATTGCATGTGGACCCCACGATGCCATCAGCATGTGGTCCATGAACTGACATAGGCTCATGTCTTGTTCTCGGTCCATCAGGAATAATTTCATACAAAATGCCAGACTGAGAATAAAGTAGATCTAACCGATGGACTTTCAAGATAGCTTGTTCTTTAGTCACAATGCCGGACATCGAAACATCCTTAGCAATGTATGGGAGTAAATACTTAAGGAACCATTCTAACATGAACTCTGGAGGTATGTTGTCTTTCACTAATCTCTTCCACCGACGCCACTCTTGAACGTGATAAAAAATATGGGTGGTCTTATTCTGACGGAAGGTGGACAACAACTCAGTACTAGTATCATAACGAACTGACAACTGGAAATGGTCTAAGAAAACCAAAGCAATCTCATTCAATTCCTTATAGGTGTTTCCGGCCAACTCCACATGGCACTTCACGGCTGCCCCCGTGAGGGTACGTTGAAATAGGCGTAATCGAATGGAATCATGATTCAAAAAGTTGGAGAAGCACCAAAGGTGAAACGTCATGACATGATCTCCCGGGTCCTCACCACCTTTCCCCTCAAACTTCGGAATGTCGGAAGGGAGCTTGGTAGGGACTGCAGGCCATGTAGGGTCATGACACACCGGATCATTCGTGAGCTTCGAAAGATCCGGGAGATTCAAGCGTGCAAGGAATGGGAGCTGAGGCTGGAAAGCTTGATTATAAGCTCCCATAAAATGTTGGTTAAATGGAACTATGTTATAAGATGGACCAAAAGCTTGACCATGAGGATTAAACTACTGATACAGAGGACCTAAAGGCCCATAAGCTTTCCCATGTCCATAAGATTGATAACCTCCCCCTAGCTGACCCATTTTAGAGTAAGTAGGTATATGCGTGTTTTGAGCACCATATTGGGGTGGTGGGTGATACTGGGGGCCAGCACCGACTGTGTCGTAGTAAGGGTTTCCACCATGACTATGGGGCATGTATGTACTATTCATAGCGGGAACCATGTTGTATTGACTGTAATGGTATGGTATGTTCCCACCCCCAACATTAGGATAAGCTTGAGCAGTCGTGTGGTGACCAGCAACATGAGAAGCATTCCCAGGTCCAATATGGGTGTGACCAGTAGCAGGTTTGGTGGCGTGATGTCCATGTGGATAGGAAATATTCCCACCCCCTACATTAGCATTACTAGTGGTGGCGGTGGATGCAAAAGTATTCGGTATGTGTCCACCCCTGTGGTTGGGATGAACGGTATCATGTGCAAAAGTAGTCCGAGGTTGACAAGTAGTGATGCGTGTATTGGGTTCTAGATGGCGAGTCGTGTTCCGAACAACATTTCGGCTAGGTTGTGTATTCCTAGGAGGTGGTCACGCTCCAAGATAAGCATTGTTATGAATGTGACCAGTCCCCATACTATGTGAGTGGGTGGACAACGTAGTGCCCCCAGTAAGGGTAGTGCCCCCAATGGGCATAGTATGGCTAACACTTTGACTAGTGCCAACGTGAGTACCAACCATAGTGGAAGGTTCGATAGTATTGTGACTAGGCATACCAAAAGAGAGTGTAGTGCCGTTGATCATAGGTTCAGAATCATCATGAGTCTCAGGCCTCCCGTATCTAAAATCACGTGGAAACAAAGGAACGAAAGGCTCGTCCTGTTCTTTCCCCTCGAGTAAGTCGGGCATTCTGTAAAGATAATTGTTGGGATTCGAAGGATCAAACGGATCCTGGTCAAGTGGATTAGGCCAAATAGAACCAGTTTGAGTCTCAGGTGGATCACCTCCCCAATCCTCACGAGGAGTATGGGGATCAGAAGTAAGGTCAACTCTACCCAAAGGAGTAGAAGGGTCTTGCCCAATATTAGGATGTGCAGCCATGTAATCTTCAACGTAAGTCTCGTATGAATCCGAAGACGCAGAGGGAGCCCTCTGGCATCCCCTAGCAATACGGCGTGTAACCTCGAGTGGATTTAAACCAACCAAACGACGGGACCGGCGGAGAGTAGGGCTCCGCGCCATGTTCTCTCCAGAGAGCGACACAGCGTCTCCTAAAGGCCAACTATCGATAAAAAACAGTAAATCAAAAGCACACACCTAGAGAAACTACAGCCAAGAGCAGACAAACAGAGTGGCTAAATAAGCTCCCGACACTAGAGCCGGTATGTCTCGCCTAGGAGAGGCTTGAGACTCCCAAACTATAGTCGAAGGTAACAGATTAAGTTATAGAGACACCTAGGCTTCACTGTGTCGACAGGGTCAAGTCCACTGCACGAACACAACTGTGCTGTCTAATCCCTATCTGACTCAGGACACAAATAGCATAACCAATGCAAGTACCCTGTGCGGTACCTAGGTAAGGAAACTATGTTCACCGCAATATAACCAATGCTCAGGGGGACAGTCGCAGGTGGGACCTGTCGTATGGGCAGGGTAGCAAATCCCAAAGCACAAGAGGATGAACCTCCGGTACCCCCAGATACGAACAAATCCTGGATATATCTCCCACATTCAACCGGTTTCAAAGGGATATCTTCTCAACCAACCTCCCGTGACCTTGTGTTTAACTCTGGATTAAGTAGAGCTTCCTGAGAACACCGATCTATACCATGGATTCCTCCACTCCCTGGTCAGACACCTAATGTTTCGTCTAGTATTCTTGGATTGTTAACTCACAATGATCTATTCCAAGACTCTAAACCTATGCTAGTTGGTGTACCCTATAAAATAAAATCAGTCTAATAAATTTTAATGATTAAGCATTAATTTTAGTGGTTGTGATTAATCAAGGGATATGGTCGTGAAACCAGTGATATGTAGACTCAATAGTATGCAACATCGTCCAAACCTAGACTCATCTATCCAATAAAATAATGACACTAATATGCACAGTCAACCAACAATTCCTAAATAAAGATGCAATCTTTTATCTTTTTGATGCACAAGAAGAACCTAAGATGAAGGGAACAAGCACTCAATGAAAGATGCAGTACATGAAAGTAAAATATTTTTGTATTTTTGCTTATAAATGAGAAGGAAAATGCAAAAAACTAAATGAATATTTTTGTATTTTTTCAATATAAATGAAATTAAAAAATGCAAGAAAAATCCTACTATTCAGTCACTGAAGTGTCGAGAAGATCACTAAGACAACCCAACAGATCCTAAACAGCAATACTCAACCAAAGGAAAGAGCTCAAAAGGAAGAAACCAAGAGGCTAAAACCAAAGATTGGTAAAATACCAAGAAGGCTCAACCAAGAGAAACGAAGAGATCTGGTCACAACCAAGGCATGAAATAGTCAAGAAAGAGGCCAACAAAGACTCAAGAACCAACCAAACTCACCCAGCAACAACCAATAGCCATAAACCAACAAAAGCCGGAGTTACACGCTTCTATCGAAGGAAATCTTGCGGGTACCCATGAGCAGTAGAGTAAACAGATACAGGTATACGTGGGAAGAGCTAAGCTAGCCCGTGGCTGAGGAAAAGCAAATGGTCAAATAAAGAGCCTAGAGGTTCAGAAAAAAAAAGTAAGTTTTCTACAGTATATCTTAACGTCCAATCAGTGACACAAAGCTTCGATAAACAACAACTCTAATTATGGACTAATGCTCAAACAATTTCCCAAACATGGATGTTTTCTTCGGTGGAGTCGCCATTTCTGTATTGGAGAAAACTCACTATGGCTTGGGAATACCACAACAGACAGATGACTACTAGAAATCTACTCAATTCTCAAAGCAATGCTATTATAAATGACAATGTTAAGATAATGGAGAAATGTAACCAACCTCAATCCAGTGTTTGATGTAGATCCCTGTTGGAGCTTTCGATCCACTCACTTGTAATCTGCAAATTAGTCTTGACAGCCAATATCCAACAAGTACATATAATATATAATTGACATTAACATTGTCAATAACAATGGTCCATAATATCATAAGAAAATGTAACCCAATGTATAATAAACAACATTCACACCATGAATGGACGAGAATATGAGTATTTCTATTAATGAACAAGAAGAAGTACAAAGTGATACGACCTCTTGCCGACAACCAATCTGAACCAAGATCTAGGTGAATCCACTTGTGCCTTCACCACTTCAATCCTCCAAGAATGGAAAACTCAAACTAGAAAAGAGTTTGGAAGGTGAACATAACGGGTTCACAACTACAAGGATCAATGAGTGCAGACTCAAGATAGGGAAAAAATCCACTAGAGTGCCTTTACTATTCTCTTCTCCCCCCCGTCCATAAGCCATATGTGCTCAATATATAGTCCTCTCAAAGGTAGGTGAAAGGACTCATCGATACGTTACTTGGGCAGATGGAGAGACAAAGGTCACCCAATGACCGCTTTTTGGGAGTAAAAAGTAATTAATAGTGGTTTTTACCATTTTACTTGATACCCGTGGGCTATAGTGCTACAACTTGCGGGTACGCATGCTATAGTGATGCAACATGTAGGTAAGAACAAAAATAGGGAAAACTGGTATCACTGAAGGATAAAAATAGATCTGAGTCACTGAAATGGATCCTATAGGGCAAAGAATGCTGATGCTCATAGGGTGGAAGATTTATGTGTAATAGGCCCTTGAGGCACCCATTACATTTGTTGATCCCGAATATTTTCAGAAGGAATTGAGCCCTCAAAAGGACCTTATTTCCTTAACAGAAGTCTCTGCTTCACTCTAGGAGACTGTGGATAGACTAACCCAGGATGTAGCAGAGCTAAGAAACCAAAATGTAAAGTATGAAGAGATCATTGCTGGGCTTCGCCAATAAAATAAGGACCTGCGTTTTCAGGTGAAGTGTGTGGAAAATATAAACGAAGCCAAAACAGTCTCCAACCTTTCTCTCTGTTTCAAGCATGATAATTTGAAGGAATATCTCCAGAAGTTTAGAGCTAAAAGCACTTCCTCGTCGAAGTCGAAGGAAAATGCTACCACAGCTACGCCTTCTTCCTAATTTTTTCTTTGTTGCTCAGTGGGACCTGGCATATCTCCAGTTTGGGGGAATGTCAGTGTCCATTTTTGTCATCATTTTTTAATATCAAATACACTCTGATTGGATTACCTTCACCATTTTTGATGTCCTAAGTCACACTGTTTGCCATTCAGACCGTCAAATGGAGTAGGTATGCATTTATTCACACATTAAATGAATTTTGGGTAAAAATTGTTAGATTATGGTTTATTGATGTTTATTTGGCTTGTTTAGTAACTACATTTCGTTTCATAGGTTCTGGCTCTCAAACGAATCTTCAATTGGACGCGTATTGAAGTTGTGGATGATTAACTGCATTCAGCCCACCATTCAGACCCGCGTTTGACCTGCGAGATCGATGGTTGAGTTATGCTCAGGCCGTTAGAGATTAAACCGGTGTGTGGGTTCGATTTGGGACATGGCCCTATTGGTACTTGATCTGATGTTCTGGAAGATCCTTTCTCCCGCATGCTCAGCTTGACATCACATCCATCTCTAACCACGTCAAAGGAGCATTGACGCTCCAACAACTGCGTGAAGGATCAATGCCGTGGAATTTGGAACAAAGCTTTGTGGGTTGTCATGAAACTTTATGAGGTCATTCCTTGGCTTACGACTTGTCACATGATGCCAAGTAGAGCCACTCTTTGGTTGTGTGTTGTCACGAGATGTTAAACAGAGTTGTTTTCATGTATTGAAGAGTGTCTATTATTAGAGCAGTCAACTACTAAAGGGTTGACTTGCTTCCTCCATTGTAACACTGTATAAGTAGACATCTTTGTAGCAAAGGCAAGTTAGTCCTTAGTCAGTAGTCAGTCAGTCTTTTATCTTTACACCTGTTAATATTTTTAGCTGCAAATGGATACAGAAGCACTGTAACTTTGTCTTTTATTTTAATACATCTTTGTTCCAGATTTATGGAAATCATCAACATGCATCATGATTGACTTATTAAGGCTTAGCCTCTGTTTGCTGAGACGGGCCCCTCAATAAACAGCGGTCTTCTGTCTGTGTATATACTTTGTGTTTGTTCTCTAAAGATAAAATTGTGTTGTTTATTTCATCTCTGTATTTATTTTATACATATTTTTTGTCCTGTAATATAATTGATGTTTTGTGCTATGTATTTTATCATTGTTCATGTTCAATGTTTTATATAAATAATATTTTTGTGTTATATGTATTCTATTGTTATTTATGTTAATATTGTTTAGAATATAATTGATGTCCAGTCACACTCAGGTTCATTTAGTTTGCTTAAGTAGTTTAGATCACGTCTGGTTTATTTAGTTGTTTAAATAGTTTTATTTAAAAGATTTAGTTTTCCTAGTTAACTTAGAGTCTAGTTAGTTTCACCTCTTAGATCTCCTTATAGACTAAAATTCTGTAGTTTCTCTCCTATTGTAGAAGATTAGTTATGAGATACATTCCAGTCTCGTTTCCAAGATAAAATAGAAATAGTTAGTTTCCCAACATAGATAGATTTTTTTTCTTATTCTAGCTCTTAATTAGCTTATTCATTACTTCCCCTGCACTGTAGGATCATATGCATCAGCCATCTAGTAGGTAAGATCATCCCATCTTCTCCTCTCTTTAGTTTAAATCATTTTCCTCCATTCAGACTGTCATTCGGATAGTCATCCGGACCAGCATTCGGACGTCCATACTTCTTGCATCATTTTACTTAAATAGAATTCAATTTTTAGGTTTTCTTCAAATTATAATCTCTTTTACCCTTAATTAGTATTCCTGGGAGTCATTAAGACCTTGTTGTATTTCATATGAAGTTTTGATCAAGTTTGTTCATCATCGGTAGTTTTGTTTTTCTCTCTCTTTAAACCATGCTTTAGTCGTTTACAAGTTATCTTTTCCTTATATTTGATTCATTAATGTTGTATGGTTACATAATTTATCAGTCTTTATTTTTAGTAATGTTTATTGTATGTTAACAATATCAATATTAGGTTAAGTTTAGTAATTTCATTCTCCAAATCATCTCAGTCTTGGATTATTCTTCTCATGCTAATAATGGATTCATGGAATAAGATTTAGTTCACAAGTACAATATCCTTATCAAGTTTTCTACTTGCTTCTGAATTTAATATCTTTATCAAGTTTTCTACTTGCTTCTAGACTTCTTCAGTTCAAGTCCCTCGTTTATAAATAGGATATATGTGATTATGTTTAAAGTTAATTGTAGTTGGATAATCTTTAGCTTGCATTTATTTGTAGAAGTTAAATTAGATTTAATTCCATTTTGCTTTCTTGTTACCTTTGAAAGCCACTTCGACACATTCACCCTTATCCCCATTACATTTGATACATTTCCTCAGTATTCCCAAGGAGAATGGAATTAGATGCTTTAGTAGTTTTGAAAAGTTGTTGAAGTGATTAATAGTTTATAATTTGCTTTAACTTAGTTTTATGTTCGTATGATTGAGTTATTCCATAGGTAGGTCTTTACTTTCTTCTAATTCTTAGATTAGAATTTATAGAATTGATTAAGTAGTTTCCATTCTTACAAAGAGTAGTTTGTTTTTTTCTTCTCTATTGTTTAAGCATAGAATAGAGTAGTATTGTTTGACACTATTTTGATCCAGGAGTTTAGATAGGTTCAGTTAGTTTCTTTGTTGTCTTTCTGAAGTTTGACTCAGTTTTTCATTTTCAAAGATCTTTCGATCTTTTCTTTATTTAATCTTTTAAGGTCTGACAAGCCGAAATTTAGGTATCATTCTACCTTAGCATATACTTTGCATCAACTCTAAGATTACCAACCCCGGTCAATAATTAAATATTAGTTTTTTTCTTTGAGATAGCTCACACAACCAACAATTACATGTAAGATAATATAATTCTCCATAATAACATCTCTTTATATAATAATGAATATCAAGAGTATATTTTACCATAATTAATATGGGCTATAATGCATTACTCTTTTCATAAGATTGTGGATATCTTCTGACATAATACAAAGACATTATTACTGGCACAAGGGAACCCCGTCGCAACAAGGTTCTTGCTTAACAATACACATCACATGACCACAAATTTTCAAGATGCAAACAACATGCCAGAAGCTGGCTTATATTACTTCTCTGAATCGATTACAATGCGGAATAACTATAAATATAAATAGCTAACTATCTGTCGGCCTCAGCCCTTACAATACATAATTAACTACAGTGTCCTCTCTAAGTGTGTCGACCTCACCCTCTCCCGGTTCGCTACTGAACTCTGAGCTATGGCTCGATCTTCTCTTCGGCTCTACTTGACTACCCCAAAATGCCAAATCCCTCTCCTGATCCAAACTCCCTCGTCTTATACTCTGCTGTTGTTGTTCCTGAGACCACTGCAAACCCCAAGACATGCATCCTCCCATCAGCCGATGCTTCCATGATCCTGCAGACCTGCAACTGTCATCTCCCCTGACATGATGCACAGCCTCTTCCTATGACGACATTCATCTTGTCTTCACCCACCTACAATAACTGCCATTAACTTCCTTAGCAACCCCAAACTGTTTCCAAGTACTCTTCTTGACTTCTACGCTTCCTCTGACAAGCTACAGTAAACCATCTCATCAGCCATACTGTCCTCCATCAACTTAGACTCTCCTATCGAATTTCACTTTGTGCTTAGGCTTCGCTAGTATACCCCTTCCTCCTAGCTTAGCTCATCCCCAAAATCTATCGATTTAGTGGTTCGAAAACATATTGACCCTTCCACAACTCTGCAAAAAATTGGTGCCTATCGACATTAACATGCTGACTATCGACTGTCGTCTGTCGACACTAATATGTCGACTTTCACCCTCTTCACTTCTGTCAACTGCTTCATCGGCTTCTGCTTAACTTATTGACTTTGACGAGTCAATCTGCTCCATGCACTAGCGGTCATTGGGACTCCCTCTTGTTGGATCCCTTCTGTCGATCAACTTCGACTGATCTACCTAGGCTCTGATGCTCCTACATCAGACTCCCTAGGTGAAAAAGAACTCGACTGCTCTATCAGGTTCCTGAAATCTTCTTTGAAAATCCATGTCGCCTCCTGCAACTCATCATCTCTCCATCGCACCAAGTATTCTTTCCTTCGTGAACTACGTGTACGCCTGACTTCGCATTCCTCTATTACTTCTACGATCTCCTCCTTGTGTCAATCTCAAATCTGTGTTGCTCAGTCGATGTTCGACACTCCTGCGCTTCCTTTGCTTGAACCTTCTTCGAACTTGTACATATCTGAGATATTTAACATTAGTGAAATGCTCAAGTCATTCGGCATCTCCAACACATAAGCGTTGTCTAAAATATTCCTCAAGGTCTTACATGGTCCAATCTTCTTCAAGTTCAGCTTGTTATATGTCTCTGTCAAAAACCTCTCCTTCCCCAAATGAGTGTAGACCAATTCTCCTTCGCTAAACGGTTGTAGTCTCTTCTTCCTGTTGACTATCAACTTGTATGTCACATTGCTCTTTTCTATGCACTTCCACACATCTTCATGAACTTCTTTCATGTGCTCTGCGAATGATTCTGCATCCGTGCTCCTTCTATTTTCTGTCGGCAACTCGACCAAATCCACAAATTCATGTGGGATTCTTCCCTGAACAATTTGGAATGGGCTCAAACCTATCAACCAATTCAAAGAATTGTTGTATGAAAACTCCGCTTGTGTCAACATGTTATCCCACTGCCTGGGTCTGTCGGTCGTCAAACATCTCGGAAGGTTTCCCAAACTTCTGTTCACCACCTCGATCTGTCCGTCTATCTATAGATGATATGCCAAGCTAAACTGCAACCTCGTGTCCAGTTTCTTCCATAGCATTCTCCATAAATTCCCCATAAACTTGGTATCTCTGTCCAATGTGATACTCTTTGGTAACCCATGCAATCTAAGTACTTCTTTGAAGAATAGTACAGCAATGCTCGTGGAATCACTTGTCTTCCGACAGAGAATAAAGTGTGCCATTTTTAAAAATCTGTCAACTATGAAAAATATTAAGTTGCTCCCCTGCTTCATCTTCGTCAATCCTAGCACAAAATCCATGCTCAGGTGCTCCCATGGGGTTTTCGGTACCAAAAACGGTGTATACATCCCCATGTTAAGACTTCTTCCTTTTTCCAACTGGAAAAATCTACAATGTCGTACCCACTTTCCTACATCTGTCACCATTCCTGGCCAATAATACTTTTCTTCAACCAATTCCCTGGTTTTGTCAATGCCAAAATGACCTTCTAATCTGTCGCTATGCAACTCCCGGATTAGGTTCTCTCACACTAACCCTCTGGGAATACATAACTGTCATCCCTTGAATAGGTAACCTTCTTGGAAAAAATAATCCAAATATGGAGTTTTGTCAACACTCCATGGTTCACGACAAGCTTCCCTTGACTTCGCAAAATCTTCATCGATAGAATACTCTGTCTTCACCAACTCAATGCCTGTTGCCTGAACTGTCGCCATGTTCAACAATGCAAGTCTTCTACTCAGATTGTCGGCAACCTTGTTTGACTTGTCTGACCTATGTCGCAACATGAAGGTATATCCCTATAGGGATTCGACCCATTTCATGTGCCACTGATTCAACTTTGACTAATTATTCAGGTACCTCAGCGCTTGATGATCTGTGTACAACACAAACTCCTTGAGAAACAAATAATGCCTCCACTTCTTTAATGCCTGGACAATAGCATAAAATTCCTAGTCATAGACTGAATATTTTTGCTTCGCATCATCCAAATTTTCACTGAAGAATGCAATTGGTTGACCCTCCTGGCTCAACACTACTCCAATTGCAATTACACTTGCATCACAATCGACCTGGAAAACTTTGTCAAAATATAGGAGCGCCAACACTGGGATCTCAGTGACCTTTTCCTTCAGCTTGTCGAAAGCTTATTTGGTTGCTTTCATCCACTTGAACACTCCTCTGCATATACACTCTGTGAACGGTGCGCAAATACGACTGAATCCCTTGATGAACTTCTTGTAGAAAGTGGCAAGTCCATGGAAACTCCTCAATCTAGTTGCGCTTGTCAGTTCAAGCCAATCCAATATCGCCTTAACCTTTTCCGGGTCCATCACCAACCCTTTACCCGAGATTATGAATCCCAAGTATATTAGTTCTTCCTTCATGAACAAACACTTTTGTAGGTTCACCATCAACTTCTATTGCTGCAACTTATGCAATACCTATTGAATATGCCCCAAGTGTTCTTCCTTGGTTCGACTGAAAATAAGAATGTCATCTAGATAGACTACGATAAACTTTCCCAAGAATGGTTTCAGTACTTCATTCATCAATCGCATGAACATACTGGGTGCATTAGTCAATCCGAATGGCATGACTAACCACTCATACAGCCCTTCCTTCGTCTTGAATGTTGTCTTCCATTTGTCTCCTTCTCTAACTTGAATTTGGTGATAACCACTCTTCAGGTCTATCTTCGTGAAGTACTTCGCTCCACTCAAACAATCCATCAAGTTGTACATTCTCAAAAATGGAAACCGATACTTGATCGTGATCTTGTTGATAGATCTGGAGTCTATACACATCCTCCATTCTCCACCTTTCTTCGGCGCTAATACTGTCGTTACCACGCACAGCCTTAGACTCTCTCTGATTAACCCTCTTTCCAATAAATTCTGGACCTATCGATTGAGTTCCTGACATTCTGTCAGACTCATCCTATGTGGTGCCTTGTTTGGAAGACTCGACCCCAGAATCAAGTCAATCTGATGGGATATGCTCCTTGTCGACGGCAACCCTGTCAGTGTCTCATCGACCACTATGCTATGAAACTCTTCGAGCATTTTTCTGACCTCGACCAGAATTTTCTCCACTGTCGCACTCTCGACACATGGTCCCTTCGGAATGATAGCATAACACCTTGAATGCTTTTCCTCTTCTGCAAGGAATTCTTTCACTGAACACATCAGCATGCGCTTCTTCCAAAAGTTGTTCTTGCCCTGCTTATCATCAGCTTGCTCCTCCAATTTCGTCTTAAGAGTCCTTTTTATGCCATTTTGACACACCATGTCAGTGTTGGCTTGAGCATCATAGATCATTTTGCGATCATACTTCCATGGTCTTCCTAACAACAGATGGCACGCATCCATTGGGATTGTGTCGCACAGTACGCTGTCCTCTAACTTCCCAACCTTGAAGTTAATCAGGCACTGTCTGGTCACCTTCACATTGTGTCCCTTCTACAACCATGATATCTTGTACGGGTGTGGATTTTCTCGACATCTCAACTTTTCTTTCTTGATCACCTCTGTCAACACAAGATTCTCAATGCTTCCACCATCAACTATGGTCTTGCAACACCATTCGTTGGTTTGCACTTTTGTTTGAAAGATCGCCTTCTACTGTGTCGCCTCTTTCTTGTTGCATCTGTCATCTAGAACCAGTGTCTTGCTAGCGGTCATGGCCCGACTTTTCTTCTTACCATCTCCACTGCTGTCGGACGCCAATTCCTCCCTCTCGTTGACTTGCTCATCCCTTTGACGTCTGGGTTTAGAATCCTCTGCAGCATGTCGGTTCTTTGGGCATTCACATGCCTTATGTCCTGCTCCATGACACTTATAATAGATTATGGCTAGTTTGTTAGCTCCTTTTCTGTTGGATGGACCACTTCTAACATACGCACCTCGACCGCGGTTCTCTCAACCATCGCATTGGTTCTCTTGCACTTTCTCCCTTGTCGATGTCCCTTCCGCATGTCCACTATCTTCGACAGTTTCCCTCATGTAACTGCTACTTTGGCCTTTCGCAGTAACATTTCTCGCACCCCGACCAGTCATCCTACCTCTGGTTGTTGTAGATTTTCTTAACAGTTTCTCTTCTGCCTTCAAAGCTAACTGGTAGGATTCATCCACTGCTATGAATCTAGACATGCTCAATTCATCCCGAATGGCATATTTCAAACCATTCACATACCTAGCGATAGCTTCTTCTCCTTTGTTGGTTTTCTCCGATCTTATCAACAATCTGTAGAACTCTTTCGTGTACTCCTTCATGATCATCTTCTTTTGTCGAAAGTTCTACAACTTCCTGAACAAGGAAATCACATAGTCATTTGGAAAGAAATTCCCTTTCAGCTTGGCGACCATCCTGTCCCAAGACTTGATTTTCTCCTTTCCCTTCTTGACTCTGTCAACTTGTTCATTATTCCACCACAATGAGGCATGACCCTTCAACCTCAGACATGCAGTCTTAACCCTTTTTGGATCCTCGATCTGCTCTATGTCGAATTATTTCTCCATCTCTCTGAACCAATCGATCAAGTCTTCTGGATCCAGGCTTCCTGAGTATGTATGAACGTCTATCTTTGCCTGACCTCTCATCTCCATCAAAATCTTGATGTGTTTTTCTTCTAGTTCATATTTTGTTGCTTCCCATGGTTCCACTTCTTTGAATTCCTCAGCATTGTGGTCTAACGCATCCGAAACACAACCACGCATTTGGATTTCTTTGATCGTTGCGACTTCATTTGTCAAAGTTCACGTCATTCGAACACATTCTGTTGGCTTCTTTTTGGACAGACCCGGGTTTTTAGAGAGGTGCAACAACAAACACCCATTGGCGCACTGGCCCTTTCGGCAACGAGCTGCGCAAGCAACCCGAGGTCTCACCCAAAGTGTCTATGGGGGGCTAAGGAATCAGGTTTCCTTAACCGGGGCAGTGTGGAATCCACAGTCTTTTCTTCCTTCCTTCCGCAGTAAATTCTAAACGGAGCGTCTGATTCTTCACAAGTCATACAGCGCAACAGCGCGGGAGCTTACTCGCCTTAGCCTAGTTGCACGGCACCTCTGCACCTGTGCATGAGGCGTTTACCTGCTACGTCCGCTATGCATTGTATTACTTCTGCGCTTATGTCACAGCGTACAACGAACTCCTTACGCTCCACAACAATAGTGCTCTTACTGACTCCTTCGATAGTGCGCGAATCTAAATTCTAAGGGAGCTTCGAGGACTTGCTTTATATACTCATTCATAAAGACAACGAAACATTCATGTAAACACAGATAGTAAAACATAAACATGCATTCACATAACACAGCATCATAACAACGAGAATTATAAAATTCACCTCCACGGGGAAATCACATTCACTGGAACTATATCTTATATTATCTCAAGATGGGAATTACACATCCCTACTGCACACACAGCTGCAGCCTTAGGTCTTTCTAGGAAACTCCACGCACACAGCTGGGAGCCCTTCTCCTAGATCTAATCTCTTCTTCTATATAGATTACAATGGCTCAGACTTCGACTGAGACTGTCTGCAACTCAGTGACTAGCTCTACAGCTATCACCTCTCTAACTCATCTAACCTCTAATGTCTAAAACATCTAATGGCTAACTAACGTCTAACCTTTACAATTACACATATATATAGGTCGCCCTGAAGGTCGCACCTTTACAAAACTGTGGGCCTTTCCCAGCAGTAATCCCCAAAAACCCTAACCACGGACATGGCTAGGTGTACTGTAGGCATCGCTTGCAGTCATGTCACCGTTTCCTGCAGGTTATATGACTTCCGACGCAGATTGCGGGTATGGGTGCCGCTTCATCATTCTCTACTCCTTGTCCTTCACCTTCAATGCTTTGGTCCGTTGCTCCTCCTTGGTCAGAGAAACCATAACTTATGTACTTAGCCTTAATGAGGGTAGCTGAGCCCTCTATTTCGTCGCTTCATTTATTGTGGTAGCTGAGCTTTCTACTCGGCCACATTCACTCTCCTTTTGCATGTATGTGTGAGCTCCACGATTTTCGGTCTGTAATCTGCGCTGAGCTTGTCCATCTGGCGCCGTACTACGCACCATTCACTTCTGCCCAAAATTGGTGCTTACTCAAAATTAGCACTTTCTCCTCAACACTTGGTGCTTTTTCCTCAAAATTCACAGATTTACCATTGCTGCGGCCTATGCTCCAACACATTCGTCAAACATCTCATGATCAACTATGACTACTATGCCACGCGCTCTTCGTCCTCGAACATTAACACCTTTGTGATCCATTTTTAACCTCTGTTGAAACTCTCACTCGTCCAATCGCAACCAGACCTTCAACAAGTCATGCACAACTCTACCCAACCTCATCTAGAGTTGTTCAACTCACTTGCAGGCTCAATATCACTCGAATTTCTTCTACACACAGGGATTCACTTCCCGCTCTGATATGGCTATCCTTCGACTCTCTTGATAGTATTGCTCTGATACCAACTGGTGCAAGGGCACCCCGTCGCAACAACATTCTTGCTTAACAATACACACGACACAACCACAAATTTTCACACAAACAAGATGCAAACAACATGCCAGAAGTTGGATTATATTACTTCTCTAAATCGGTTACAATGTGGAATAACTATAAATATAAATAGCTAACTATTTGTCGGCCTCAGCCGTTACAATACATAATTAACTGCGGTGTGCTCTCTCAATGTGTCGACCTCACCCTCTCCTGGTTCGCTACTGAACTCTGAGCTATCGCTCAATCTTCCCTTCGGCTCTGCTTGAATTCCCCAAAATGCCAATTCCCTCTCCTGATATAAACTTCCTCGTCTTCTACTATGTTGTTGTTGTTCCTGAGACCTCTGCGATCACCGAGACATGCATCCTCCCATCAGCCGATCCTTCCATGATCCTGCAAACCTGCAACTCTCAGCGCCCTTGATGTGCTGCACAACCTCTTCTTGTGACAACATCCGTCTTGTCTTCACCCACCTGCAATAACTTCCATTAACTTCCTTAGTAACCCCGAACTGTTTCCAAGTACTCTTCTTGACTTCTATGCTTCCTCTAACAAGCTACAGTAAACCATCCCATCCTCCATACTCTCCTCTGTCAGCTTCGACTCTCCTATCATATTTCACTCTACACTTAGGCTTCGCCAGTCTGCCCCTTTCTCCTCGCTTGGCTCATCCCCAAAATCTGTCAATGTCGCAGTTCGACAACATATCGACCCTTCAACGACTCTACGGTAACTTGTCGCTTATCGACATTAAGATGTCGACTATTGACTGTCGTCTATTGACACTGATATGTCGACTCTCTCCCTCTTCACTTCTGTCGACTGCTTCGATGGTTTATTCTCGACTTATTAACTTCGACGAGTCAATCTGCTCCACGCACCAGCTGTCTTCGGCACTCCCTCTGATAGGCTCCCTTCTATCGATCAACTTCGACTGATTTTCCTAGGCTCCATTATTTTCATAAAATTCGGAGGGATAACACATATATGGCATTGTTCTTGAATAGCTAACACTCCATGATGGATATTTGAGGAAGGGATGGGATGATACGGTGAAGTAGAATCCACAAAAATATAGAATCAAAGGGAAGATGAGGAATTGAGGGAATGCTCGGTTGATCCACTCAAAGGATTGAGATCAAGCTACATTTTCTAGTTTTGATTGGTCTACAAGCAAACCCCACTCTTGGCAAGTATGCATGCCCTTCTCAGAAAAAATTCCATATTTAGGGCGTTAGGGCCTTCTCCAAACAATAAATATTCCAAGGTCATAGAAATGGTAGGGTATAGGCTATCTATATATGAATCCAATCAAAGTGGGCTTTCTAATCTCCAAAAGTAAGCCATAAACCTTTGAATTCTAGTGAAAAATTAATGGAAGAGATGAAAAGTGTAATTTTGTAACCCAGTTAGAAGATAGTTGATTTGAAAGGTGATAAATGTCAAGAACTATGGCCTCTTCTTCCAAGGGCATGAGCACACACAGGTCAACCATCCATTCCATACCAAACGAATTTGGATGGTTGGTCATTCCAGGGATAAAGCTATAGTAATAAGTAGATCAATCTCCTTATCCAATTGGGAAAACATCAAATTTAACAAAGGAAGGCTATGTTGTGGCTTGTAGGAAGGAGTTTTGTAAACCAATTGAATAAGTAGAAGAAGCAGAATGACACTTTGGGGGGAATCTAGCAGCATAAATTTCAAGTTGTAAATAATTTGTGAGGAAAGGCCAATAATGTGGTTGGTGGAGTGATGTTGAAAGAAATCAATCTTTTTCAATGTTTGACCTTGGTAGGGATATTTCATGGGCGGTTTATATTTTTTGTAATCCTAAAACAATGGATCATCAAACAATGGATTCTATTCTTGGGTTACATCCCTTACTTTCATATTTTATCAAAATGATAGATTACTTTCATGTTCAAGCAAGGGAATGGTCATCAAATTTAACAAATGAAGATATATGTGGTGGCTCGTAGGAAGGGGTTCTTTAAAGCAATAGAAGAAGTAGAAGAAGGATAATGACATTTTGGGGGAAATATAGCAACAAAAGGTTGAAGTAGTAAAGCAACATGAGGAGAGGCAAAAAAATTGGTTGCTGAAGGAGTGATGTTGAAAGATATCAGTGTTTGAACTTAGTAGGGAAATTTCATGGGAGGTTTATCTTTGTTGTAAACCTAAAACATTAGATCATCAAATATTGGAGTCTAGTCTTGGGTTACATCCCTACTTTTGTATTTGATCAAAAGGATAGATTATTTTCATGTTCAAGAAAGGGGATGACCCAAAGGTGATTTGTGGGAAAACCCGATTCTAGAGTAACAAAAAAATAAAAAACTTAAGAACATTAAACATCATAATATGTCACATGCATATTTATTCAAAATTCAATGATTCATCATTCATTCAACATTCACATTGGAACATAAACTTTGATATCAAGTGGAATTTATGTTATGATTCCATTCAACCCTTGTCATAATGCATTCAAAATTTTCCTAATCGGCCAAGGCCTAGTGGCATTTCTAGCCATGAAATAGAAAATAGTCAAAATACAAAATTGAAAATTTAGAAAACTCAAAGCATTGAACAATGCACAATGGACAAGATAAATTCTTTGGCTTCCTTAATCCATGTCATCAACATCCTTAGGATTATCATCAACATCACTAAGGTCCTTTGTCAATAGTCTAGTCTATAGGTAGGTGTCACTCTCAAGCGCAGCCTCCTGCTCATCCATAGTAACTGGATGAAACTCAACAAGGCCATCTGGTTGTACCTCCTCATCCACACAAATATCATTGTATGTGTATCGGTCCCATCTCTTGAAAGGACCCTCCTTGTACCATGGGTATTTCCGAAATATGAGGTGAAGTGTGCTATGAATGTAAAGTAAATTCTTTGTCTTCTTCGATCCCAAGATGTTTCTTTTCATTGAATGGATGAAGGAATAAGTGCTCCAAATCCTCTCAGAAGATGAGGATATAGCTACCTACCCAAGTAATCATATGGAAAATTGTAAGTTACAAGTATGTAAAATAAATTAATTTTATAAAAAAATTAAAATTTATACAAATGTCGAAAACAATATGAGGAACTAGCTACTTTCCCAAGTAGTCGTATGGCAAAATAATTCAAATTAGGAGCATACACACCATGAAGCCACCACCAATCAATAAGATCCTTCTTATTTCACCTATCAGTCAAAGAATCATGTGAACTAGGGACACTTCACCCACGTGAAAATTGGGCAAATTGAGATCGTAGCTTAGATTCCTTTACTGAAGAAAAACCATAAAAAAATTTAATGGCAGTCATAAACCCTTTCAACACCTCTCTATCTTGGGAAGGATCCCTCCTTCCTATTGTGGGATTATTCCATTTTGGATTCACTACATAGGCTTCCATATGAAGTGTAGTGTTCAACTTATTCCACTACCCGTGTATAAATGTTTGCAACAGGGGCCATAAAGTAGGATCTCTTCTATCTGTGATAGATTTGATCATTTCACCCATAGAGTCCATGTTTTTGTAGATATCACCTAAACATGGAGCATCTATGTCTACATAGAGAAGCATATCACAAATTGGATCTACAAATTCCACAACAAATTTGATATTATCCCAAAACTCATCACTCCAGATCAACCTCTTTACCTCCACAGTTGTATTTGATGTAGATAGCTTCCACTGATCCCACATGTCAGTGATAACTGTAGAAATTAAATCCACCTTCATCTCCAAAAGATGTCTAAGAAGACTGTAATAAGTTTCAAATATTGTATCGGCAGGTTTGAAAAGCTCCATTTTAGCATGCCTTCAGTAAATGGCTTGTGAATGGTGGTGGTTGCATGTGAACACCTAAATTTCGTGACCATTCTCAATCAACAACCAAATCCATTCAATTTTGGCAATGTCTTTTGATGCATTGTTCAAGGAATTCATTGCGCATGCCGTCCAAAAACTATGCCTAGGGTGCATGAAGAATTCACAAATGAAAAAAAAAATCTATAATTTATGAATAAATATCAAAAGTTTTAAAAAAATATCAAACTTGTATTTAGAAATCAGATTTGTAATTATCATATTTAAAAATCAGATTTCTAAAAATCGGACATGTACTCCTTTTGGACCATTATCCCCATTGCTTTTCACATTGGAGATGCATCAGTGACAACTTGAATGACATTGGATGGCCCCACCACTGCAATGGCATCACATAGTTGGTCTTTTAAGAACATAGTGTTATTTTCTTAACCGGAACAACCAATGGACCCGAGAAAATATGCACCTAATATAGAAGAGATAATTATTGTGATATTAATTAGTACATGATTCCTACAATGAGTCCAACCATCCATTAAAATGGAGCATCCATCTATAGTCGAAGATGCCTTCAATGGTGTCATTTCATTCTCAAGGCATGCTTTCTCCTTGTCCATCAAAACGATTCAAATCTTCTCATAATCGGGTGCCTTATACCCCACAAGTACATCATTAATGCCATGGACCATTTGATCAAAATATAGTGAGCGAGATGCATTGAAAGGAATTCCACATGAAGAAAAATTCTTTCTATTGCAAGATCAACACCCTCCCTGCCTTTCACATCAAACATGGAATAAATGCCACCAATTTTAGGTTTCTTGTGTGGATGAGTTGTAGTGTAGTGCTTTTTTATGCTTTTTATGGCACATTCTCATCACCATACTCAACTTCATCTTCATATGGAATTTCATCTTCATGGGACTCATTATCATCACGGACACTGCGGCATGGCCTTGAGATTTCATTTCCTGCCTTAACATCATCCCTTTGCTGCTCCCTTTGAACA
Source organism: Larix kaempferi (assembly GCA_027924585.1). Classification (NCBI taxonomy): domain Eukaryota; kingdom Viridiplantae; phylum Streptophyta; class Pinopsida; order Pinales; family Pinaceae; genus Larix; species Larix kaempferi. The sequence goes on from BSBM01000867.1 coordinate 429,764, forward strand.
TTAGCAAGTCTATCTAGATCCTTCGGGTCTCCAAAACAAAGATCAACACCCATCTTTGGAATTCTCATAAAATGGGATTTCACTCTAGTATAGCTGCCCCTCCAAATAGTAGCACCGAAATTGAATTTTGTTAAAGCTAACCCCCTACACCCTTTGGTGGTTTTTTCCTCTCCACATATTTCCATAGTGGATATTAAGGATTTCATGAAGCCATTTGAAGTTTTTAAAATCTGCAAATGAAATTTCAAATTTCAAATGAAAAAATTCAAATTTCAAACTCTCACCGTTAATACTATGAATCTCTCACTCTTCAAACTTCATACAATTCACTTCAAAACTTTTAAACTACAAAGGTAGGTGTATAAAATTATAAATATGCATCCAAAGGTGAGTTTTTTTTATTTTTAATAAGTTGTTCATTTCGGATAAAAAGGCATGTAAGGCTCTACATAAAATTTACTCTCTAAACTCTATGACCAGCCAGCTCAGGAGGCCCACTCAACCTAATAGAAATATTTTGATTTAAAATAAAGCCCTCTCATGCACCCACCGTAAAAAAACACATAGCCGGAATGATCCAATTCTTCAAAATAAAGATTGTCTCAAACATAGTAGCCTCATGTATATGCTCGTTCAGTTATAGATGCGAGTATTGGATGTATTACAAGGACCCTCCTTTGTGTAAATAACTAAATAATTGAATGATATATATATATATATTAAAAAAATTATTTACAATTTTGATAACTAAACAGTGGTCTTTCTATCTAAAAGAGCATTAACAGGTATTGAAGGATATTTATCTTGGGAGGAGTGGATGGACTCCAGCATCCAAGACTGTGGTGAATTTTATATTTTCTAGAAAAATTTTGGAAAGTCTTTTTGTGGTCTACTACAGTTACTGTACTGTAGGGATAAGAGTCTAGTTGATACATGTTATGTTATATGTTTTGATGTAAACGGAAAAAGTTTATGGGTCCACTCTCATGCTCATGTAGAATGTATCTCTATCTTTTAGAGGAGGTGGCTTATGCAGAATGTATCTCTCACTTTAGAGGAGGTGAATATCTTTGTACTATTTGATTCGATGAATAACAATAGTACATTTTTTTTCGGCTGAAAAAAAAAACTAAACAGTGGTCTTTGGACTTACGCTCTCAGGCTGCCATTAAAATCCTTCACGGTTTCACCAGAACTCTGTCGTCGCCGCTGGACAGTGGAGTTACACTGTCGGGATGCCACGTGAAATCATTCACCTAGACGTGGAAGATTCGTTTTCGATCCGGCCATGGACAATGTCGTTGCTTGGACGCTTTCGCCATTGCTCGTGGTTGCTCTTCCTATAGACGCTGCCACCAAGAAATGAAAAAAAAAAGGAATGAATGTGGGCCGTAAATTTTATGGTTGGGAATGGGGGCATTGGTTAATCGAGCATAGAAACCCACAATAGACCCACACTGAACCAAAAATCACGGTATGGCACACCCAGTCAACACAAAGAACCTCTTTTTGATCGTCGGTGAATCAGGTTCTTCCAAAACGGACCAAATTCATCTGGTTTCACCAATACTGAACCCACACTCGAACAACAGGGGCCCACACCTGAACAACAGGGGCATAGATTCGTGAATATAATTTTTATAATTTTCACTATACATATACATTCATGTGCAACCATATGAATCCAAACCATTATATATAAATATGAAAATTTCCTCATGTATATAGCAAGGGTGTATACAACTAAAAAACAATCAAATGCAATCCATATATGAGAAGTGACCCAAAATACATAAACAAAGAGGCTAAATGGCCTATAGAGTCCAAAAAAAATTATGTTGCAACAAATAATTACATATCAAAATCCTTTCCTATATTGGGATCCTATTTATCAATAGCACCCTATGACCCCTCCTCTAAGCTCTAACCCTTGCCTCTACCTTGAATCTAGAAGTTGGTCCTCCAAGGTCATTACTCAACACCCTATAGTTTTGATGAAAATTCCTAATCCAAGTGTTAAATAAGGTCAAAAAAGCTTCCCATGCTTAATCAGTGATATTGACTAGATATTTATCATGATGTTGTGCATTTGGATCCTTTTCAGCATACCTATGGGAAATATTTTTATCTAAGATACCAGTGTACCCATACTTAAGGGTCAGGGACGTGTATTAGTACCTAACTTACATGTTGTCGTACCCAGTATGGGAATGAGTACTTATGGGCATACCCAAGAAGTACCCGTTATGGTCCAAAAGTATCTGTTACTTCTTAATTGCTAGACGAGTATGGGTACTCCAAAAAATTCCAAGCACCTCGATTTTGGGTACTTCTAACCAGCAAATAGACAACCACAGACTATAAATTTGGATTTATTTATTTATTTTGAAGTGAGGAGGGAGTATGGGGATGGTGGGGCCCTCTCCCAAATACCTAAACCCAAGCTTAAAGCTCACTAAGAGCTTAACCCCATTCATTGTGATTTCTGTCCATGCATTTGGGTTGAATTTTGGAGGTCATAGCTTGCATTTGGTGGCCATTTTAGATGTCCACGCATTCAAGGAGTCAAGACCAATACCAATAGTGAACATGGAGCTCACTTTAATGGTGAGGAGGTGTTTTCCACTATCCATCAAAGAGGAGAAAGGAAGACAGTGACCAACAGTGATGTTTAGCATTTTGTATTTCATGTTCAGAAATGTGGCAAATGTCATTTGTCAAATTTTGGATGTAGTATGACAATATAAATATATTGTTAACAAAAAAAACTCCCCCACACATCGTAACCTACTTACCATTCCTACATTATTAAGTTCCATGCAAAAAATCAATATAATGAACCTTCATACACCAAAAAACATACCATGGGAAGTGGACGTATCCCACAAAGTTAGGAAATCCCACCAAAATAGGGATCTCCAGCAAAATAGGGAAAAAGCCACCAAAATTGGGGAAAGTCCACATAGAAAGAAATTCCCACTCAAATTCAAGAATTACTAGCGGTAAAGTGGAAAAACCACCATGGTTTGAAAACCCTAAACCCTAAGTATTTTCCTATTTATATGGTATGAAGGTTCCCATTCACAACACCTCCAAATCAAGCACCGCTACCCTACTAGAATTCCCTTTGAGCCATTAACCCTTTTTTACTTCTCTCCTTTCACCCTGGTTGAGCTTCGGCACCCCCGTGACAAAGTCTAGGAGACATTCGGCTCAGCTGCAAGGGCCACCATTGTATGAGGTATTCTATGTTCATGAAAAAGCCGGATTCTTGTAATAAAATAATTTAAATTATTTCTTGCTATTTATATGTGTGTGTTGAAAGGAAAAAATGCGAGTTACTTGTTTATTTTTACTAGTACCTTTTAAGTTTACTGAGTAACATTTTATTTTTAGTTTTCATTTATGGCTCATAGGCCTTTCACTTTGGGTTTCCATTTTAATGCATATAGTTTAGTTTTTATATTTACTAGATTTTACGTGTTTTTACCGTGCACCTCTCACACACAGAGCTATGAGAACCCTTCTCACATAAGCTCTCTACCTCGGCTCATTCAAGCCGGTAGCACCACCACTTCTTCCTGTTGGAGTGCAAAAGCACCACCAACAGAACTGGCGACCATACTAGGAAGAGCCCTACAGATCCCTGGTGATCTTTTGTTGAGTTTTTAGTAGTTTTTACCATAGATTTTGAGAGTGTTAGATCTCTTTAAAAAGTTGGTTTTGTGTGTTGTTGAGACTGCAGTTAACCCCTGGCTAGCCAAACCGGCCTAAACCAACCCTTAGTACCCCCCTTCAGCATTTCTTTGAGGTTAGTTTTCATTTTGTATTTTCCAGTTTCTAGGAGGCTACCTTTTGCCCGATAAGAGCGCCCTAGAGCACACCTATTGCTAGGTTAAGATTTCCCCAGAGCGCTCTTGTCTGTCATTTAATTGAATCCCAGAGCGCTCATTTTGCCTTGTTAATTGCATCCCAGAGCGCTCATTTTTCCCTATTAAATGCATCCCAGAGCGCTTGTTTTTCGCTGTTAAGTGCATCCCAGAGCACTCATTTTGCCCTATTAATTGCATCCTAGAATGCTCAATTTTCTCTATTAAGTGCATCCTAGAGCACTCAATTTGCTCTGTTCAGTGCATTCTAGAGCTCTCAGTTTTCTTAGTTAAGAGCACTCCACCCCTGAACATTTTGTTTTGAACTATGCCTTTGAACACCCCTACCCTTGGACTATCCCAACACTTTCTTGGTTCCCTAGCATTGATTGTTTGATTTGCATGATTGACTAATTGTAGAATACTATTCGCTTGCTTGAGTGATTTTGTCATGATCAGTACCTATACTAATTTCCTAGCAGTTTATTTCAGTTTCCACAAAAAAAAATAGTTTAGTTTCATTTATTTCTTGCTTATCTAGTGTAGCCATACATGCCACTTGTGCACCCACTCACACCCTAAAATATCAAGTGAGACTAAATTTTTTTAACTAAACACACAACTAACCCCACTTGGGGACCAAAATTAATCTTCTAGCTAGGTAGGGCACTGCGGGTAGGCATCCAAATAACCCCCCTTTGCCACTTTACATATGAAACTTAGCAGTTGACCATTAGTGATCTGCACGTGCCTAGGTGCACGAGGGAGACAAAATTTTGACTGAATGAGTCGGCTCTGTTATGGCGGAAGCAATAAGAAATAGAATAAGCAAAGAAGGAATACACTACACAGATAAACACAAATACACACACACAATATGCAGGAATGCGAAGTGATCTTCTCTATTACTAGATGAGTCGAAAGATGAGATGTGTGTTACAATATTTTACATGCTTATATAGAATGCTAAGACGCTTGGGTTCCTGCCCGTTACGTTTAGTTACAAGAGAAGTTAAAACGGTTCAGAAGTTCACCTGTTACAGTCGACTGGAATACAGAGAGACAATTTGTCGTGGTTCGACAGTCGCAAGTCGCAGGTAGACGTTGCATGCCGACGTCGCGAAAATGTTTAAGGTTGTTGACCTTGTCGAAGTTTTTGAGGTTGTCGAAGTTGTGTCGAATTCGAAACTTGTTGAAGTTGTGTCGAATTCGATGACTTGTCGATGTCGAAGTTAGCATTCGACAACAATGCAAACTACTGAGTGGATTAGACCTCCTTCCTTAAGAAACAATGGTGCCCATTGTTTGCTCTGAGAGGTGAGGAAACTTGTCAGTTATTTCAGTATCAGAGTACCACTTTCCTTGGGATGGGATTTGTCCTACTTTAGCAACCTGAAACAAGGGAATTGTGTTCGTCCTTGTATGGCATACTCATCATCCCATAATGGTGCCACAAGGAAGAGGGCTAGAGGCTCCTGAACATCTGGATGGATGTCTTCGAGTTCTTTTGTCGGTAAGTCGTTATGTTCCAATAGTAGTGCATGGTATGGTTGAAGTAGATCCACATTGAATACTGGATGCAGATCCAGGCATGCAGAAATGTCAAGCTGGAAAGCATTTTCTCTAATATGTTGAAGAATATTGTATGGACCATATCGCAGAGGTTTGAGTTTCTTGTATGGACCAGTGAAGCGCTCCTTCTTGAGATGTAACCATACCTTATCCCCAATTCGGAATGAACGAGGTGTTAAATTTTTAGAATTTACTTCAATCTAATCTAGGATCTTAACTGAGAGAACAAAATGTACAGCAAATCTACAGCATATCAATCATGGACACAATAATGCAAGCACACAAGAGACATAGAGTTTACTTGGGCAAAACCATAAAGGTGAAAAACCCCAATAACTTCCTCAGAGATAGATAGAGCAATGATACAACCAGAATACAAAAGATAGTCTTCTCCTAGCAGCAGAGCCTCCTCCTCCACAAGTGTGCCACTCTCCAAAGTGTGAGTGAGAGAATAGAATGTGTAAAATGAGAGAGACACACTCTCTATTTATACACTAACTTGACTTGACATTTACTCAACTAGGTCAGCCTCAACTTAACCACTTAACATAATGCTGACTGGGCCGACCCCCACTAGGGTGGCCTAATAACCCTTTGACCCACATGGCCGACCCCCAATAGGGTGGTCTAATAACCCTTTGACCCACATGACTTATATAGGGCCGACCCCAACAAGGTGCTCTAATAACCCATCAAGTATAAGTTACGACACTTACAATATAAATGATGACACTTCCGTATAGAGGAATAATAACATCTCTATAGGAAAACAATATACATCTATGTGAAATACATTCCGAAGTTACATATACATCAACATGAGGAATATGATGCATGTCGTGTCGGGCCTTACCTTTCTCATTTGCTCGTTGTAACATTTCATGCACTTTCTTTTGGATGTGACAAATCTGATCTCGAAACTTCAAGGCTTTATCAACATTCCACTAGCTGTAGTTGGTGTCGAGGTTCGACTGTGTCGAGGAGCTGATCAAGTCAATAGGCGCTGAGGGTTGAAATCCATAACATATCTCAAATGGACTCTTTCCCATAGAGCTGTGCCAAGCACGATTGTAGTTGTGTTGTATGTATGGAAGACTTTAATCCCATGTTCATCGATGCTTGTGGTTGTACATGCAAAGCAGTTGCACTACCAAGCGATTCACAACTTTCGTCTGTCCATCGGTCTGAGGATGGAAAGTCGTGTGTCTAGCTGTTACCAGAGGGTCTTCCAAAATATGCCGACGAATCTGGAATCTCAGTCATAAGTAATGGTTGTCGATAAACCAAATTATTTCCAAACATGTGTGAAGAAGAGCTGAGTGGTTTGCTGCGTTGTCGTCGTCTTCTTACATTGAATGAAAATGGCCATCTTGGAAAATATGTCGAGTACTAATAATACCAAGTCATGCTGATGTTTTGTAGTATGATATCCTATCAAGTAGTCCATAGAAATGGATTCCCATGGCTGACTAGGAACTGGTAATGGTGTGTACAATCCCTATCGTCGATTAGGCGGTTTAGTAATGGCACAAACCATGCATGATTGAATGTACTTGTTGACGTCAGTTTTAAGTGTAGGAAAAAATAAATACTTCTAGAGAATAGCAAGTGTCTTTGCTACTCCAAAGTGTCCTACATTCTTGATGTAGTGCACATCCCAAATGAGTTGTGGTCGATGGTCATTGGTCGGTACACAAAGCTGTCCAAGCTTGCATAGAAAGGTGTCTTTCAGGAAATAGTCGGCGGTCAACGACTTGTCGGTCTGTAGTTGTTGATAGACTGTTGAGAAGTCATTATCACCTTGATACAATTGAGGCCAAACAGTCGTTTCATATCCCTGCATACTCATCACTATGAAAAGGAGAGTAATGGGTGGTCAACTTAGACAATCGACAGTGGCCTTAGCTTTACCTTTCCGATACATAATCACCAACTGGAATTGTTGTAGGTAATTAATCCACTTGAGCTGTCAAGTTTTTTGTAGTTTTGACTGGGTCGGAGTGAACTGTAGAGGCTTATGGTCAGTGAGGATGACTGTTTCCTTTCCAAGGATGTAATGCTCCATTTCTTGAGAGCTTGCACAATGGCGTACAATTCTTTTTCGTACATCGAATATCTTCTAACTCTATTGTTAAAATTTTCAGAATGAAAAGCGACTGGGTGACCAGACTGAGTGATCACTGCGCCCAATGGATAGTCCAATGCATCCGTCTCAATCTCAAAGGGATGATGCAAATCAGGTAACATAAGTACCGGTGCAGTGCAGAGCTTGTGCTTCAGATTTTCAAAAGCTTCTTGTTGTGTTGGTGTCCATTTAAAGACAGTTTTCCCATTTCCCTTCGTCAACTAATTCAAGGGCCATAATATGTGACTGAAGCTGAGTATGAATCGTCGATAGAAATTCTCCAAACCAAGAAAGTTTCTTAGTTCTTGAATGCTTTTAGGATTTGTACTTTTTATGGATCGACGCGAATTCCTACAGAGTCAATTACATACCCCAAATATTTGATGCTAGTCATCGCAAAGGTGCACATGTCCATGTTCAACTGAAGTCGATGTTGCTAGAGAGTGTCGAGGACTTGTCGAAGCTGTCCGACCTGTTCTTCCCATGTTCGAATTAAAATCAGTATGTCGTCGAGATAGACAATGACACATTTTTCGATGAAAGGTCGAAGAGTGTTATCCATGTATCGCATGAAGGTCACAGGTGCACTGGTTAAGCCGAAACGAATGACCAACCATTCAAACAATCCTTCCTTGGTTTTGAAAGTAGTTTTCCACACATCTACGGGCTCTATTGGAATCCGATGATATCCTGACTTGAGGTTGAGCTTAGTAAAGAATTTAGCACCTTTTAGACATTTGATGAGCTTGTCTACCTGCAATTGAGGGTAGCGATTATTTACCGAAATTTTGTTGAGTGACCGTTAGTCAGTGCACATGCGCCAAGTTCCATCTTTTTTTGGAACGAGGATGACTAGACTTCCACAAGGAGAGGATATGGGTCAGATATGAACTTTGTCGATCAATTCTTGGGTTTGCCTGCGAATCTCTTCATTTTCGAGAATGGGTCTTTTGTAAACATATGCATTAGGAGAAGAAGAACTAGGAGAAATTTCAATGGAGTGTTTTACCGGGCAATGTTGAGGTACTCCGTCCGGCTCTTGGAATAAACTCTGACACTCGTCGAGAACATGGTTGATCAACTGCTTCTGTAGGGAGCTGCATTGGTCGGTGAGTCGACTTGTCGTTGCAGTATTCCTAGAATGTTGTGATTTGATCATGATCAATGCAAAATTTTGAGCATGATTGATGAGATTTTTCGTTTGATTATAAAATATCATTGAGACCGTTGGTGTAGGTCATCACTCCGGTATGCCATACCATCACTTTCGGATTTTGACAATCACATTTTGAGGTCGTCACTGATAACTTCCATGGCGATCCCACAGGTAAGGTTTTCCAAAAAAGGCATTGGCTACGGAGAGTGGTGACATGTCGTAGAGTACTTCATTTTCAAAAGGCTTTATGAAGTAGGAGAGTTTGCATTGTAGCCTCCCACTATAGCTATGTTCTTCCTTTCAGAAACTCCATTCCACTGTGGAGAATATGGAACAGTCAATGGCCTCCCAATCTCCTCTTGTCGGCAAAACTCCTCAAACTCCTTGGAGGCATAGTCACCCCCATTGTCTGACCTGAGTACCTAAATCTTCCTCCCTGTTTAGTTCTCCACAAGAGCTTTAAACTCTTGGAACCTCTTCAAGACTTCCTCAGAGTTATTGTTATTCAAGAAGTAGATCCAGGTCATCCTGGAGTAATCATCAATGAAACTGATATAATACTCAAAACCAGTCAATGAAGCAAAAGACATGGGTCCACATAAATCATAATGTGTCAAATCCAATACTCCTCCTGATTTGCTATCACTGCTTGGAAAATCAGTCTTGGTGTACTTTACCAAAGCACACCCACTGCACACACCACTCTACTCTATGTTGAACTGTGGTAAACCTATAGTTATCTCTCTCAAAAATCTCAAAGTTGAATGATGAAGGTGGGACATCCTCCGATGCCACAACTCAGACAACTCACTGCTACTGCTAGTGTGGGAGAATGCATGATGAGGCTGGAAGAGAAGCTTGTACAATTTCCCACATCTAAATCCGATGGAATATGAAGCATATGGTCTTGTTGCTATGGGAAAAACATACACTTTACCATCTAGGACATACACTCCAAATCCCATGTCCTCAACAATGGAAACTGAAAAAAGGTTCTTCTTCAGCTTGAGGACGTACAAGACATCCCTCAATGTCATGGGCTACATGGACTCCCTCTGAAAGCTGACAATCTCGCACCCAACTTCTCTCACAATAGTATCATCGCCCAACACTACCTCCAAACTCAATCTAGTATCAATCATCTTGGTGAACATGTCTTGAACACCTGTCATATGACTTGAAGCCCCACTATCAATGTACCAAGTGGAAGGAGTGGTGGAAGAATTCAATGAATGACCAACCAATAAGGAATATTGTGTCTGATCCTCCACATCACTATTGGTGATAGATCCTCTCTTTACATAACCAACATATAGAGAAAAATCTCCCTCAAATCATGTAAAAAACTCATCAATATGAGCTGCTGCTTTTGTCAACTATTTATTCTTCTTCTTATTTGGACACTGTCCAGCATAGTGTCCAAAATTTTGGCAAGAAAAGCATTTGACTTTGCTCGTGTCTTTATTTTTCTCACCACTCTATTGCTTGGCCCCACTCTTAGGGCCCTCCTTGAACTTCTCCTTCTTTCCATTCACTGTCAATGCCACATTCTCTTCATCCTCCCTACTATGAGACAAACTACCCTGTACATATCCTCTCAGGGCCTCCTCCTGAATGAATTAATCCTAGAGACGATCCCAGGAAGGAATATGCTCACGAGCAACTATGGACTCCACAAATATACCCCATGGATTTGTCACGCCATTCAATGTTTTACGCACCAACTCACTACCTGTACAACCTCCCCAACTACTCTGAGTTCATCTATAATCTGTGTGATCCTAGTAAGGTATGAAGCCATGTTTTCTCCTTTGTTCATGTGAATGCCTTTTAACTTTTCTCTCAATACCATCTTTATGTTTTCGTTTGAACTTTGGTAAATATTAGTTAAGGAGGTCCACATCTAAAATGCATGGTATTTTCCTATAATGTGTGGGATCACATGATCCTTCATGACAGCAGGTATAATCGTTCTCGCTTTTACATCCTTCTTGAGAAAAGCAGCCTTATCCATAGCATTGGTAGGTATTGTGACTAGATTAGCTGTGGTATTGTTCACTATGTCCCATAGTTCATTTTCTTCCAGTACATCAACACTGTTCTAGCCTTCCATGGGCTAAAATTTACAACCCCATCCAACCTATCTTCTATTCCAAGTTCGGTGGCCATAACCCCAAACTGTCCAAGAACCTATTTTCTTCACTAACCAACTATTCCCCCTTCTTTTCCAAGTCTGAAATTTCTCTCTAGGTTTATTTCTGCCCTTTATTTCAACTCTAATACCATGAAAAATTTTGTAACCCCAACATAACATTCTACCCAACACTAAAGTGTATCCTATTTACGAAATATTCCAAGAATCTTTAGTATTTTTGGAATAAATTTTTGCTTGTAACTCAGAATTGGGAGGAATTTAGACCATTGGAAATATATTGAAATTCTCTACTACTTTGATTTTTTTAGTTTTCTCTGATTTCTTACCATTTGGGAGATACATGCATTTTAGTAAAAAAAGAATCTTTCAAAAGATGCTTTTTAATATTCTAGGAATATTTCGTATTTTGGGCATAACTTTTCGCTCGTAACTTGGAATTGGGTCGAATTTGAACCGTTGGGAATATCTTGAAATTCTCTACAACGTTGATGTTTTGAGTTTTCTTGGATTCCTTACCGTTTGTGAGATGCGGGCATTTTAGCAAAAAAACATCTTTCAAACGATGCTTTTAGAAAAACATCTTTTGAAAGATGTTGTTTTTTACTAAAATGCTTGCATCTCACAAACTGTATGGAATCCGAGAAAACGCAAAACATCAAAGTTGTATATAATTTCAATAGTTTTCCAATGATCCAAAGTACGCCCCATTCCGAGTTACGAACAAAACGTTATGCGTAAAATACGAAATATTCTTGGAATATTTATGTTTTTTCTTATTTAGGATACATTTTGACTTGGGTAATTCCTTATAAGCCTAATTTCAAGTTTAATTTTTCACATAGAGTTTAATTCCCAAACCCCTTGACTTCATATTAGCTTCAATGCATAAAAATTTAATTTTTCTTAAAACACATGGAATTTCTTCAACTTTAAACAACTCAGAAATTTTATGATAGCCAAACCACAAAAATTAAAGACTTGGAATTTTAGCCAAATAAGCTCAGGAAAAAACCCTAAAGAGAAAACATGTTTACAGAGAGAATTGTATTCTTTCAGACAAATTTTACAAACAGAACAACAGTACTTATCTAAGCTTTTCATCTTGAAAAGCGTGCCAAAAATTCAGTAGAAATTATGTACCCTTTCTGACAACAGTATTCCCCACACGTGTGATTAATTATTGTTGTTGTTTACCTCGAAAAACACACCTAGAAATTAACTCCTCGATTTCTGTGTTGTACGAACAAAACTTAATGTTGTACGACCTGCTTAAAAATTCGTACCAGCATCTACAAAATCCTCCTCGATTTATGTGTTGTACATCCTTCAATAAATGTTGTACGGACTTCTAAAAAATCATGCCAAATTCAGCATGTACGGTCTGCAATAAATATAGTGCGACCTTCTTGGAATTTGTACCTATACAGCCTCTTGGATGGTTGTCTCTGCTGTTGTACAAATTTGGCTTGGATCGTACGAGGAGAATAGATGCCTATGTATTTAATATGGAAGGTTACTTTTAAAATTTATCATGTTTAATGGAGTCCAATCATTCCCATAACTATGAACGAGTGGTCCTTATATGAATAAGCTTAACCTTTCAGGTTGATAAAGTACAGTAAACCCGTGACCTTTATTACTGTGTCCTTAATACCTTAATATTAGCATGTACTCTTTGTATTCAATTACTCTAGTTATGATGGGGTTAAATTACCATTAAATCAATAGTAACTAATAAGGGAAAGATGGGATATTGTTTCTGTGATTCCCATCTTAAGTAAAACATGGCTTATAATCTGTGCCCTTCCTCTTAGAATTCGTGCTAATGCTCAACCTGCAAATTCTTCAAGGGTTTTCTTCTCTCTTCTACTTTCGCCTCTTGCTCTCCAAATCTCTTAAATCACAATGAATGAATGAATGACCCAATCCCTAGGTTCTCCATTTTTTGTTCATGGTAACTTCTTCTTGAGATCCAATGGACAAGATTAGATCTTGGCTCAAAGAGATCTGAGGCTCACATAAAACTCTTTAATAATTTAATAAATGAATTTAATGCACTTTTCACTTAAGTACATTAATGACCCTTTTAATTTCTCACCCACTTTATTTCTCATAAAGTCAATTAAAAATTAGAACCATGAACAAACTTTATAAAGTGAATTTAAAATTATAAAGTGATTCTCACTTTAATAAAGTGACTAGGGACCACTTTTAATGTTTTATCCACCCCTAGGCATCATAGGGTGGAAAACACTTCCTTGGTACTTTTTCAACATTCATCATCGTTACATAGTTTTTTGCTAGACTTTACTACAATTGTATAGTTCCCCTAGCCCTTCAATGATATCCATTAGGTATGCACCCCACAGAAGTTATATGAGTTTTAATTACGATAAATGTGATACTCCTATATTGTTGTTATTCAAACTAAGCACTCTAATCAACTATCACTAATCCTTAATTGACTAGATAGGATTCCTTTATGCTAAGGTGCATTTCCCTTTCCCCTTATGTAATTTTCATAATTTATAATTTACATTCTTTCATTATCATCTTGTTGGATCTCATATTTCATTACCTCTTTTATATCAAGTCTCCATAACTTCCAAATTCCTTATAATGATCTATATCCTCAACCCAATCATTTAATTCAAACTAGTTTAATTTTCAGCATTGCTTCTTAGTAGGCATTTCCCTTAAACATTATAGGGATTCCTATTATGTTTTGTAATTGGATACCCTTCTATGATTCAACAACCATTTGTTAATAAGCATAGTTACTCATTTGAGGGATATATCAATGGTTCTAAGTTATCCTTTCTACCTCATCATGATTATTCCCTCATGAGAATTAAAAAAATTTCGTCATGTTTTAGGATGGGATAATACTCCAAAATGTTAATCCTAGGAGAAACATTTAAGATACATCTTGAATCCTTTCCCACTCACATTTTTTGTGTCAACAACATTCATTTGTTATATTTATCACTTGATCCATCATGCAATTAGTGTATCAAAGTGTCTCATCATTCCACTCAACCCAATTATAAGTTGTTTATTTCTCTAAATATTTGATGTCTCTCTAAGCCATGCATTTCATTTCTTTTGCATCCCTAATTTATAGATCTTCCTATCAACATTGCAATATGAGTTTCTTTGTAACATTGTTCTTGGCCTAGCATACATATGTGGAGAGGTGATTTATGTCTACCTTCCATGGTTAAGCCAACATGTGTGTTATAGTTGCTTCTATCATACCCTTCCTATCATATGCTTTAGAATAATTAAGTTTGCCTTATGAGTTTTAATACTTCATAGTCCCTATATTAAGTCTCGTGGTATATGTTTTCGAACACAATAATCAATCATCCACATTAAAACTCAAACCATGCATCTCATATGTGTAATTTAATTTATTTCCTACCACTGTATGAAAACAAAGAAGAGGGAATAAGAAGAGAAGATGCATCTTATGGAAGTCCAAGGAGATAAGTGTCAAGTATCTCTTCCTCATGCATCATTATTTATAGTGTGCTCCTCCTAGTGTTTTCATACTTTCCATGTGTTGACTCAATCTTGTACTGGGTCACATGTATTGCTGCCAAAGTAGTTGTGAGGATATCCTCAACACCTTTGGCATCTCACCAAATTGTAGCTGAACAAAAAATGGTTTGAGTATTGGAAAACTTCACTTAATAACTTATATCTCCAAAATGGATTCCAAACTCTTTATAACTGCCACTAATCAGATCTCAAAATATATTGTCGTGTTGGGATGGATTCGCATATTTTCTAGGAGACAAGGGATGCATGATATTGCACTCTATATGATACAATATGATATCCTCAAGGATGGTGTTCCCCCTAACACTAATAGTGCATGTAGATGATAAAATAAAACTCAAAACAAAAATGCAATAATTAAACTATTTTGCTACATTAATTAAAATAACCATGGAATAAATATAGAACAAGGTTGCATTTTTTGTTTCAAGTTTATCAGTTCAATGTGTTACCTTCTTCCCCTCTTCATAGATAACATCCCCAAAGCAAATTCAAAAAAAACTATTCATTATCACCATAAGTCTTACTAATTTATCCTTCTCAAATTAAATTATTACCGCTAACTTATTGCTTTTCCAAATCACATCATTACTACTAAGTTGTCCTTAATTGTTATATACATGTCTTACCATACTAATTCAAAATAAATTATATATAATTAAGTTGGAACATGGTAGTGAGGTCCAAATTAATTCATTATATATATTCTTTTTTAAATAATATATTTAGTTCATCTGGCCAATGATAATTTTTGGACCTCACTATATATATATGCAACCATCCAAATGTAGAACTATTCACAAATATATATTTCTTTTTAGAGTGATAGATTCGATGTATCAATGGATCTACATGCAAAAGAAACAGGTCTTACCTTACTTGTTAATTAAATAATTTGCAGAGACGTATTTTGTTGAAAAATTATCATTGATGTCAAAGCAAGTGGTACTTTCGCCACCATGATAAGTTGGGTATGTCAGCTATATTAAAGCAAGTGAGACTTTCGCCATCATGTTAAGGCCATTATATCATAAAACAAGGAGAATAAGGCCATTATTTTGTTGGTGACTTGACACTTGTATAAATAAAGGAAGTGATCAATCTATTTAGGTATCCATCTAAGTAAGTATTTAGGTATCCATCTAAGTAAGTATGGAGCTTTGAGTAAGTGCGCAAATTTCAAGTGGAAGATGAATTTTTGGGACTTAGCTAGTAAGGATGGTTCGTTTTTGTTGTATTCTAATCCTTGGTGTGAGGAATATTAATGTGCAAGGGAGACCAAGAATCACCCACGAATCCAAGAGTCACCTTGGAAGACCAATCCAAGGGACATTTCAATGTATATATTGACAATTTGTTAGAGTCACCTTGGAAGACGAATCCAAGGGACATTTCAATGTATATATTGACAATTTGTTAATGGAATTAATGTGCTTTCACTCCTATTTCAATGTCTTCATGAGTTAATAATTTATGTGGCAGTTTGGGAACCGTATCCATATCATTATAAGCCCGTGGCCTATGCTGGTCAATTATGTGCCTTATTCATAGTAGCATAATTCCATGATATTGGCATTTCTTGGATATTTGGACCAATTGGAATTTGTCGAATATTCGGTATAGATATGATACAAATATAGATTCTTACTAATGAAAAAATAAATTTTAAAAACCAAATTTTAATTATTTAATAACTATAAAATACAAATAACATTCAATTTATTAGTTGTTATTTCTATCTTATTCCAGTTCAAACATTTTATATTTTTATTTTTAAATAGTAACTTTAGTTATTTATAAATAATATGTCTAAAATTTTCGTACTTAAATTATGCTACTATGGCCTGGCCTTATCTACCTGGATTATTCTCTGCTAAGCTGAGACATGTAGCTTTGCACTCATTATGTCAATGTAAACGGTCACCTGCAAGTCTAATTCTAGAGTGTATTATTATTTTCCTTATGAGAATTTGTTTATCTATCCTATGTGTTATCGTCATCCATTACATTCATCTGTTACATGTTGAGAACCATCCTCCTGCAATTATTCTCTGAAGTCTACATTTATTCTCTGCCTATGCCATAACTCATACCTGCTCCTTCCTGCCATCCTGGACGCCATAATTCTAAAATTATTATATGCTTATCTGCCAATTTCATCTCCATATTTGTGAGAAACTCTTAACGTACTCCAAAGTTTCATTTCTGTAGCCGAACAGTTTTGTAGATTTTCAATTATGGCCTGACGTTCTGCCTGGCTCTGCACAATTCCCTGTTGTCTGCTAGTTTGCAAGTTTGTACGAGTTTTGCGTTGACAAACCTTAACTTTTGTGTTGCGTCTACTGGGTGAAGCATTTGTAATGAGCTATGAATGTGAAGGGTGAAATCCATCTTTGGATTCAACTTGTGAAGCTATCTCTTCTTGAGAGCGTGAACCCATTGGTGTAGAGATGTGAATTCAATGTAGTGTTCTCTCTTTTTTATGATGAAGACTTATCTCTTGTTTACGATGAAGATTTATCTCTTGGTGCACGCGACCTCTCTCCTCTAGTGTGTTTGAGTTGCGACCTCCATTTTTCCCACATTCCTGTGCTCAGTTGATATATTATTCCATCTTCTCCAACTTTGTAGCACTGATACATGCAACCATCTCTCAGCATAAATATTTATATGTTTTCCTCGATGTGCACATCAATACATTTTCTATTATCAATGCACACTACATTCCCTTGTCTGCATAGAGATATATTTCTCCGGATCACGCCTGCCACAGATTCTAATGCAACCATGTATTAGCTGGTGTTGCACTATATTGGAGCTACATCGACCCATATTGGAGCTACTTTTGCGTGAACGAGACAGAGAGTATGTATGAACCAGAAAGAAGAGTTTTTATGCTGCGTCAACTAGTCTGAGATCATTAATATGCGTGGAGGTGCAACATACAACTGTGCATAATAGGGCCAGCCTGTTGAGAGTGGAGGAGTTGAAAAATCCTAATTCTTCTTTGTGGAGGCTGCTGCGTGGACTCTCTCCATATATTTGGAGCTGGAGCTACATATCTCCTTGTCCACGTGAAAGTCCTGGACCTCTACTTTGGAGACGTGCACATGCATGGTTGAGGAAAGAAGGAATGGTGTTTGCATGAAGCTGTGTGAACGCCCGACAACAACGAACCTTTGACTTGGAGACTTCATGGGCATGTTGAATCCCTACAATGAAAGACTCATCAACCTGCGGTGATGGATATTGAATCCGCAATGCATTTTATCTCTTTGTTGGAGTGGCTTTTCTCATTGAAGACTGATAGTTGTCATCTCTCAACAATTGAATTCGGGATAATGATGTATTAAATCGCTTACTGCACGAGACTATGACCACTCCACTCCATGAAATCTTGTGACCTGAAGTGAGACTCCGTTGAACATTAAAGAGTGAGATCTCGATGAATAGACTCCACAGTTCGAGACGTGCATGATCTCTCTTCCCATGTGTTGGTATTGTTGGACTATTGGCGCGTAAGTTCTCTCCCAATTGAGCGCCCAAGGAATCGCGTCGGTGAAGACTCAAATGACTGTGTGGTGAAAGCTTATTAGAGCTGCGTTGATCGTTGATATTGTGTGGAAAAGATTGCATCGTAGCATTCAATATTGTCTCATGTTCGACTGCAAATTAACATTGAAGAGTTTCTCTCTCTTCCTGAGTGCGTTGAATCTTGAATGGTACAACCACACCAAATCGGTCTCTCCCCATTTGTTGCGCTGAGTGGAAATAAATTGAATACTGCTAATGTCATTGGAATGCAGTGAGTGATACCAAGACATCTCCAAAATCGTGTTTGTGACTTATGGTTAAGCATTGAAACTCTCTACTGTGAAGACTGCTCCCTTGAAGCCTGTGGTGAATGGTGAGTGTGGAAGCATTGGACTGTGTGTTGCAGTATTACTGGCGCACTGCAGAATTCTGGCGTGGATTCTCTACTTTTTACACGTAAAGATTGAACATGCAATGGTACATTAACATCTTTATTGCATTCGTTGCGCAACTATGAAACACTCCACCTATTGCTTTACTACCTTTGCGTAGGAACCGAGTTGAGTGCTCTCTTTTTTTCCTGAGTTGTGTATCATATTGTGTAGGAATTGTATTTTGTATTGAGGAAGTTGCATGAAGAGCTACATTGAATGCTTTCAAGTGAGCTGTAGCATGGAGGTGATACATAAACCCTAATTTGATACGCGACGAATGGAAACCCTAGCTCCTCCTCCTCCTTTTGCGTCTGGAGCTACCTTATAGGCAATGTGAAGACTGGTTGGTGGTCGTTGGTGAAGTGTGTTCATATTCACTTGAAATAGTTGCATCCATGGCGTGTCCCTAAAGCCTTTATCAACATCAACTATTGTGAGCCTTCACCATATCATTCTCATCCACGGGATTTGTTCGAGTTCTGTTCGAGAGCTACATGGGACTTTGGAGATAGTATAAATCTTCTTGTTGAATGTGCATTCACATCATCTGTGTGTGCATCATCTTCGTAATATTGGTATATTACTATCTATTGATTTCTGCATATTCCACCAAGAATATTAAAGGATGATGATGACTTTATCTCCATCATTTCCACATTGTAGTATTTGATGAGCCCAAATTATAGCTATCCTATAGCCTTTTTGCCACACTAAAACAAAGGATATGATGAAGGAAATACATTTGTTTTGTGGGTTAATGATTTTCTTTGATTATCTAATGAAGATGTTTTAAGATTATTCTTTTTATGTTTAAAGGGTGTCTTTTATAAACTAATTACATGAAAACGGGTATGTATGACCACGCACAGGTACACTAAGAAGCAACACCCAAATCTAGCTCGAGGATTGGAAAACCATATGAGGCTCAATGCCCTTTTTCCCTAATTTATAGAGAAGAACTTCAATAGGATAGGTGATTAAAGCAAGTGGTTAGGTTAGAATTTGAGGTATATATATATATATATATATGGAACTCTCAAGTAGCAAGGGGATCCTGTTGCTATTTTGTGGAATTAATCATTTTTACATTTTACTGTGGAGACAATTTGTGTTACACACTATTTCTTAACCATGAAGTTATTATTTTAATGAGGAGACTGCTCTTACTTTCAAGCCTGGTTTATACGTTTTTCTTCCTCTTGAGTATAGGTTGGGGAGGGCCCCTCCAACAAGTAAGTTAAGAGCTTTACTCTGTTTTCAGGTATTTTCCATTTATGCTTACTTATTACCATGTATGAAGATACCTTGATGGCATTTGAATAGTATGGTTTTATTTTAGTTAAAATATTATTTTCGTTCAGCATATTTTCTGTAGTTGATCAATGCTCAGTGCTACGCATTCCGTAGTCCTTAGGTGCGTTCTGCACACGCATATTTTGACATATGTTTTCATGTATTTTCATATTGGTTCTAAAACAATGATTCTGATCTAGAAAGCTCATGGATATTTCTTTTATCAGACTTAGATCATAGAGGTTAATTACTTTCAGTTCCTTGATTTAATGGTCATCACTTGTAGTGTTTAATCCAAATAGATTAGATTGGTTAATTCTCAACATATTTATGTTCTTGATTTGGTTTTTAGCATTAAAGTTTGTAGGTTAGCCTTTCAATATTCACCACTTAATTTTAGTATTCAATTCTTGGATTAAAATCTCAGATTTCAACAGTTCAATTCTTAGCATAAGTTTATCAAGCTTTCAACATTTCAATTCTTAGTATAGATTTACAATTTGTAGCATTTAACTTCTTAGCAGGGGAATTTGTCATTCATAGATTTACAGTCTTTTTAGCTCACCTTCTTCTTGGTTAGATAAACCTTTAAGATCTATAGCCACACCCTAAACATGACGAAGACTATCCTTTAGAGAACATATAGTGTTATCACCTCTGAAGTTTGTACGTCCCCCAGGTTGATAATTAAAGTAGGCTTCTCATCTAGCTGCCCTCAACATGCATCCATTCTAAGAGCCCACCACATTTTGGCGTCATTGCTGGGGATATGCTTAATCTTTAGGAGACATCTTTGAAAAACAAAAACACATAAAAACAATTAAAAACATAAAAAATTTACCATGAATCCCTAGACGACAGAGAGATAGATTTGGATGCTTTCTTCCTGCTAAACCTATGAGCAACAACAATTCTGATAACTCTCAATTTGAATTCCTTAATTCCGAGGAAGAAACTGATTCTAGCTACAACCCAAACTTATATAACTTCTTTTCTAACTCCAAACTTAGATAACTTCTTTGATAACTTCTCTCCTTACGGTACTTAGGATTTTTGAAAAATAGTCTGATATTTCAATGCTATAGTCTTCTATATTATTACGCAACATTTTATTTAATTGAATTTAACTCTTCCATGTATTTCAAATTCTTGCAGTAAGAATGTATTTCATGTTAAGGATCAGAATGTATTATCTTCTTTTGAATCCCTGGATAGTCATTATCTTCTATAGAAAACATTTATCGTTCTGCAAAAGAATTTACAAGACTAATTTCAACAATAGCAGAGTTTGCAGACGTTTAAAGTTTTTTATTTAAAAACTCTAAGACTATCATATAGCAAGTTTAAGGCCAAGCACTTAAAAATGTAAACATCAAATCCTTACTTTAGATTTCCAAAACCAAACATATTCTATAGTTCAACTTTTACATTACGATATCTATCTTTTTCTACAAAACAAACTCAGACAAGGATATTATTACTACCAAAAAAACTAAGTCTCATGACCATACAAACTTTAACTTAAACATTATGAACACAGGGTTTCTCTTTTGTGAAACAAGTTAGCCCATGGCTCTCGAATTTTTATCAAAGACTATATTATTCACTCAAACATCGGTTTAGATAAACTTAGACAATGCACAGAAACTATTTTAAGTTTTCTTAAACACTGTATTCCCATTAAAATGACCAAGGGTCCATCCCTTTAGGAATTACATCTTAAACAAGTTTACTTTTTCAACAAAAATTACAGTGAAACACTGCAAAGCAGAGTAACAAGACAAGCTGAGGATTTCATCCTATGGACACTTTGTCTTTTGGCTCTCAAAACTTAACACCGGCCAAAAACTTCGCCAGGAACCAATTACCCAAACACTCGTCAAATATCAAGCGTTGGCCACACCAAGCCAGGAGAACCTATGAGGGAAAGAACCACCGAGGCTTACCAACTGCTCAAGCAACATTCTTCCACCGAGCTTCAAACTTCGTAACTCTTCAACGAAGTAACACCTGCCATTTAAATCATTTAAAGGTTAAACGAAGAAAACACAGGGTTTAACTTGAACAATTCAAATAACCTTACTACTTCATTTTGAAAAATTATCTTGTAATGTAGCTCCCAGAATAGAGGCGTCGTTAGCAAACGAAGACAGAGCCATCTAGCAATGCAGGGAAGAGAGTACTCAAACTCTAAGAATCACTTGTTATTTTTCATATAAGAGAATCGATCTCTAGTCCAAACTTCCCTCTCAAAGACCAACAGAAAAAACCTGAAAACTACTTCCTAAAAACACATTGAATGCTGCATTATGGATCGACTGTAAAAAGATGAAACATACACCTCAAACTATTAAGTTTTCCCAACATGTCAAGGGATTGAACTCGAGGAAGGAGTCCTCCGAACCACAACTACCTAGCCCTACATTGCAGCAAGTGGTTGGCGTCTCCACCTTACCACTACCAAGCAAAATGAAGGCCAAAGACACACTTCAACGATAAACATAACAAAAGACTAGGGTTCCGGTTCAAATCCCGAGAACATATGAGATCAACGATAGAGATGATGCCAACCAAGCACGTCGAGAATCGAGAAACAACCACTTTGAATGCCATATTTATTATCACATCCACCACGATGCCATCCCAATAGAGCAAGTGTCAAAGTAGTGCACAGCTTAGCGTAATGGTAGTAATTGGAATTACTATGACGTGAACCACAACCACAATGGCACCCACTAAAAATTCCACTTAACATAGTAGGCAAGTGAATTTAATGCTAGACCTGTTACGAAAACATGCCAACACACTAGACATTCATTGCCCAGTCACTATCACATCTCAGTACCAGTTTAGGGTTTGCAGCATATCTTTTCTTTGCATATTCAAAGTATAAAGTCAACACCTAATTTTGTAATACATTCCGAAAGTATTGATCAGTGAATGCATAGTTAATATGTTGCATAGTTTACCAAATGACTTCATGTTTATGTAGATCGCATTCATAGAAGGCATTCAATACTTAGTATATAGTTTAGGACTCCATAAATTATACATCGCAACATTATGTTTAAATTGCTTATTTAACAATGTCACATTAGAGTATATCATCGTATTTATGATAGTTACATTCTAGCAACTCTTTGGTACAATAGTATGGTCATCATGTAATTATATATTGAGAAAAGTAAAATATATATTGTTATGTTTAAAAGTTCTAGATTAATTAAATATCATTGGCTCACATTTTTATAATGTAGAGCAACTTATAAGTTGAAACATTCATGTAATAAATATACATGATAATACCACTCTTTGCAAAATGGAGAAATGATGACAGGATCATAATATCACTTATACATTGTAATCTAGCACGTAATTGAGAATTCATAATGTAAGTATCTCTTCTTTGACGATTCACTAAAGAGTCTAGTGTAGATATTAATAGTTACGACTACTGCATCGTGTAAATATGGTCAAGGTAACACTTATAGAAATAGGACAAAGATTCATACCATTAATAACTCTCTTGCAAGGAAGTACTTAGAGATATCATAAAGCATTGACAGCTAACTGAAAACATAATTAGAATTACTTGTAACACTTGAATTGTCATAATACTCTTACCTACATATCTGCGCAAAGAAACAAGTTCAAATGCTTTAGCTAACATAGCTAAGTAAACTTCAGGGTACCCCGTAGGACCCCTTCGTCATCAGCCAAAAGAAAATTGTCAGCATTATGTCTAGATGATTGTATCACAAGAAAATGTAAATACAACATATAGATTTATAATTAACACAAGCAAAACTAATGTCATATTTTGTGTTAAGAAGTATGAAGTGTCGTCATCATATTTTGTTATTAGTTAAAAGGATTAACATTTATTTTATTTCCGCATTAGCAAGTACAACATTTAATGCTACTTTAAAATTTTTAATTTTTTTGAATTTTTGGGATGTTACATGTGGTATCAGAGCTCATGTTCTAACTCTCAGCTTGAAAAGGTCCAAAGAACATGCAACAGAAATTTTTTATGATAGAAAAAATATTTACTAATTTAAGTTAAATTATTTTGTTATACAAAAAATTGTTTTCTAATTTACAGGTATGGAAGGATCAGATGAACACATGGAGGACAGATTTCGACCGACCAGTCATACCAACAATAGCACTGGACAACACTATGAATAAGAAGTCCATGGTGAATTGAATGACAATTCATCGGAATTGTTACGTGCATTTCAGGAGTTGAAACCATAAATAAGATCTGTTAAACATGATAATGAGAGAATTCTGAAGGCACAAGAAGAACTGAACCAAGTACTATTCGATCAGTGCCCAAGTGATGAACATGATAGAAGGGTTTAAAATACCTCCAAGATTGAAGACTTACCTCATGGGAACAAGGATAAGAAAGTGAAAACTGATGATGAGAATAACAGTTCAACATCATCAAGAGATGGCATTGAGATACGTAAAAAGAAACATAATTATAGAAGTGATAGCAGCAAAGGGGATTACAAACCAAAAAAAGAAAAAGCCATAAACAGTATGAGCAGATTTCTGGGGAGTTCAAGAAGATCAAACCCCCAGCCTTCAATGGTGAAACTGAGAAAGGAGAGACAGCTGAAGCATGGCTATCTGGCATGAAGAAATACTTTCAAATTTATGATTATTCAGAATCATTGAAAGCAAAGATGGCCATATACAACCTGATCAGGAAGGCAGACATTTGGTGGCAGGACATCAAAAGAGTGAAGGGAATCAAGGACAAGGATGTGAATTGGAGCACTTTTAAATGGTACTTCAAGAAGAAGTTCCTATATGAACAATATTAGGAAGAAAAGTCCATGGAATTTTATGATTTAAGATTAGGAACCATGAACATGAAAGAGTTGAATAGTAAATTAATGAATTTGCTAAGGTATGTACCATACCTTGTGGAGGAGAAACCAAAGATTCAGAGGTTTTTGAGTTGTCTACCTTTCAACATCAAGGACAGAATAGAGTATGACAATCCAAAGACCTTAGAAGAAGCCATGAGGAAAGAAACTTTATGCTATGAACAGATCTAGAAAAGAGAAGGGATATTTAACTTGAAAAATAACAAACCCAGCAACTTTGAGTTGAAGAAGAAGAATTTTAGATTCAATGGAAATTTTGGTTTTCAAAAGAAAAACTTTCCAAATCGAAATTGCCAAGGAAACAGTCCCATAAATAATCAACCGCAGAATTTTACATCTCCTAGGAATACACCCAATGTTACCAGAACTAATGACCAGAGGATACCTATAAAATGTTTTGAGTGTCAAGGTCCTCATTATGCTTCAAACTGTCCCAATAAGAAGCGGACAACCAATAATATTCACTCCATACAAGCTAAACCTACTATAGGAGACTTGACAAAAGAGATGCCTATAATTAATGCAGCTCTAGACAACAGGCAAGCGGAGCATCAAGTCTCTATGGTAGAGATTGAAGGTATGCTACAAAACCACCCTGTTTCTATTTTGATTGATCCAGGTGCTAGCCTGAGTTATATATCTCCAAATATTGTAGAAAATTTTAATCTGAAAATAGAAAAATTTAATAAATCTTGGTTAGTTAGACTAGCAAAAGGAACAAAAAGAAAAGTGTCTGATTTTGTTGAAAGTTGTGTTTTATCTATGAATAAGTTAAAGACACGAACCAAGCTAAATGTTTTACCTTTAGGATCTATAACATCATAATTGGAATGGACTGGTTAGAAGCACATCATGTTATTTTGAATTGTTATGAGAAAAGTTTTACCTGTCTAAATGATGAAGGAGAAACAATAGAAGTGAAGGGTATTCCCAGAAAGACATCACTTAGACAGATGTTAGCTATGCAAGTAAAAAGAGTAGTTAGAAAAGGATGTAAGATGTTTGCAGTGAATGTAATACATGAGGAGTCAATTACAAAAGAGGACAAACTGAAACTAGAAGATATACGTGTCCTAAAAAAATTCTTGGATGTTTTTTCCAGAAGAGATTCCAAGACTACCCCCGAAGAGGGATCTAGATTTTACCATTGAGATGATATCGGATGCGGTACCGAAATCCAAAGCTCCATATAGGATGAACATATTGGAATTAAATGAGTTAAAATCACAGTTGAAGCAACTGATTGATAAAAACTATATAAGACCCAGCATGTCTCCTTGGGGAGCACCTGTTATTTTTGTTAAGAAGAAGGATGGCACTTTAAGGCTTTGCATAGATTATCGCCAACTGAACAAGATGACAATCAAGAATCTATATCCGTTTCCCTGCATCGTTGATCTATTTCATCAACTACGTGGAGCAACGATATTTTTGAAGATTGATTTAAGGTCAAGATATCATCAAGTTCATGTGAAGGATGAGGATATTTTTAAAACATCCTTTAGAACTCGTTATGGACATTATGAGTTCGTGGTCATTGTAAAATTAGTCATAGCAGATCTAATGAACAAGTAAATCAATCACAATAAATGAACATATAAAATATGGTGCAAAACTGTGCAAAACATGCAGCAGTGCTCAATATCCCAATAAGGGTGAATGATTACAATACAATACTGTCATAATGACTGACCAATTCGAATTGCCTAAGGAGGTCATTCGAATCACTGAATGGAGTAGCTTGACTCCAACTAGGATTCCTCATCATCAATCGGTGGTGCTCATCAATGCACAAGAACTAGTCATCCAGGTGTCAATCTGAGTCTAACTGAGTGTAACAAGTGTAATTGAAGTGTGTAGCACTGATTAAGGGAAGGAGGCTCAATGGGGGGCGCATGGGAGCCTAACTAAAGTCAGAACAAGTCATCTAGTCAATCTGGAGGTCCAACGAAAGTGAAACAGTCAGTCGGGAGTGAAACTAGCCTCAAATCAGGGAGAATCGGAGCTAACTGAGTGTAACTGAAGTGGAACTGCAGTGGTAGGTGAAGAAGTGCACCCTTCTCTAGCAGTAGGTGAGAAGTGGGCTCCTTCCAGACTAGGAGGGCTAAAACTCTAAAGTAAGTGGCTCCTGGGTGCTAGAATAAGGTGGCTAAGGTGCTAGAGGCATCAACTTGGTGACTGGGATGCATGCAAAATGCATGCAAACCCTAGAATTTGCATGCAAACCCTAATTGCATGCAAGATCCTGAAAAAGATGATGTGGATATCCGAACACCCCCCCTCAAGCTAGACTATGATGTGCAAAAAATAATGTGGGGCCCTGGTAACTAAGACCAAAGGTCACCCCAATACAATAATCCAAAAATGCTGAAAATAAACTAAGTGAGGAAAGAGGGAAAACCCGGTGGGAAGAAAGCCCCCCCTCAAGCTAAAGCATAATAATGAATCAATCTGTCTCCACCATGATGGAACTCACCCCCAACAGTGAACGGAGGTAATAGAACTTCTTCTCAATGAAGCTCTTGGTGAAGATGTCTGCAATTTGCTCATCAATAGGGCAATATTGCAGAATGATAGTGCGATCATGCACCAGCTATCGAATGTAATGCATATGAATCTCAATGTGTTTGGTCCTCTGCCACTGAACTGGATTTGTGGAGATCTTGATAGCACTTTGATTGTCACAAAATAGGGCAGTCGAAGTAGTGCCACCAAAACCAAACTCGGAAAGAATACCCTACAACCAACCTGCCTAAATGCAGGCATTGACTGCCCCTCGATACTCTGCCTCTGCTGAAGAAAGTGCAATGGCTGCTTGCTTTATGCTGGACCAGCCAATAGCACCATGACCAATCATGAAAACATAACCAGAAGTGGACTTCCGATCAATGCTATCACTTTCCCAATCTGAATCAGTAAAACCAATGAAATCAAGCTCAGAGTCTGCAGCATAATGTATGCCAAACTGTCTCCTACCTTGCACATACTGCAAGATCCGCTTGGCTGCTCGCCAATGAAGCTCATGTGGATGCTGCATATATCTTGACACGGCACTCACGGCATATGAAATATCAGGCCTTGAGTGTGTCAAATAAAGTAGTGAACCAATCAACTGTCGATACATACTGCAATCTGCAAGTGGTGTAGAATCTCCCTCCTCAAGACTGATTCCTGAGAGGAATGGGAATGGGGCTGCCTAACATTCAACCATATTAAACTTGAATAATAGGTCGGAAGCATATTTTTGCTGAGATATAGTGATCCCATCAAAATTTTGAGCTATCTCCAAGCCCAAAAAGTGACTCAGCAAGCCCAAATCGCTCATGTCAAAAGCTAGATATAAGGCAGTTTTTAGCTTGTTTATTGAAGTAAGAGTGCTACCAGTAATGAGAAGATCATCAACATAAAGTACAATAACCAACAAATTACCTTTAACTCACTGAAGATACACATTCGGATCAGATTTGCATCTTTGGAAATTCTGAGAAAGAAGGAAGGAGTCCATCTTTGCGTACCAAGCTCTTGGGGCCTGTTTTAACCCGTACAAAGATTTCTTCAATCTACAAACTAATGATGGATCTGATGTTTAGCCCTCTGGCTGCTGCATATATACCTCTTCAGCAAGGTCTCCATGTAGAAATGCACTCTTCACATCCATGTGGTGCACTTCCCAGTGCTTGGATGCGGAAATAGCCAAAACAAGGTGGATGGAATCCATCTTTGCAACCAGTGCAAAGGTCTCAGTGTAGTCCACTCCTTGGACTTGGGAGAAACCTTTTTCCACCAACCTTGCTTTGTATTTGCTGATAGAGCCATCAGCAGCAACTTTCGTGTGGTAGACCCATTTACACTTCACTAATTTTCTTCCAGATGGAAGAGAAACTAGCTCCCATGTGTTGTTCTTTTGAAGAGAACTGTACTCTTCATCCATGGCACTTTGCCATCTCGGATCTCGGTGGGAAGAATAGTATGATGTGGGATCTGAACCAGCCATCAAATAACAAATCTCAGGAAGTAATGGATTAGCAATAGAAAGAGCCATACCTGCTTTTTGAAAGTCTGCTCTTGTTCGTCTCGGATCAACAGGATTTCCAAGATTCGAACCAGCAGATTGAAGAGTGTTTTGGGCCTACTTTGGTAACTGGGGAGGATCATAATGGTCGGATTCCAAACCTGATATGTCATGATCATCATATGCTGCTACAATATCAGAAATATCATAACTCATACCTTCATTATCGCTGCACGGATCTTCTTCTGGTGAAGGTGGTGAATCGACAGTCTCTTCCTCGACTAGTTGCAATTCTTGAAGCAGTTCTTCAAATTGCCCACTGCGCTCTATGAATATCTTTTTAGATATGATATCCATGAGTTTATATGCTTTTGATTCTTCCCCATATCCTATCAGTATGCACTCGATACTTTGTGGATCCAAAGCTCGTCTCTTCTTGGAAGGAATTCTAGCCCATGCAGTAGAGCCAAAAACTCTCAAATTTGACACATCCGGTTTGTGACCAAAGAATGCTTCGAAAGGAGTCATACCTTTCAAGGATGAATGTAGAACATGGTTCTGTATGTATCCAGCAACATTGATTGCTTCAGCCCAAATATTTGCAGCCAAACCTTTTGATTCAATCATGCATGTAGCCATCTCTTTCAGTGACCGATTTTTCCTTTCCGCTACACCGTTCTGCTAGGGTGTGTAGGGAACTGTATGTTGGATCTGAATTCCACTTTGGGAACAAAGTTGCAGCAAATCAGACTTAATATATTCTCCACCATTATCAGATCTAAGAGCTTTGATCTTGCTCTCAGTGGCGGTCTCAACAGAAGCCTTAAAATCCTTGAATTTTTCAAGCACTTCTGACTTGTTTTTGAGAAAGAATACCCATGTAAAGTGGGAAAAATCATCAATAAATTTCAAAACATACCTTGAACCATTTAATGACATATGGGGCAGCGGACCACTGATATCAGAATGGATCAACCCCAAAATTGTAGAAGCTCTGCTAGCTTTGCCGCGATCGAATCTGTGCTCGGGGTGCTTCCCCATGATGCAACTAGTGCATATTCCCTTCGAGGAACGGAGTTGTGGAAGACCATCTACCATGGATTTGTTTGATAGCAGCAGAAAATACTTATAATTAAGATGTCCAAATATTTCATGCCAAAGCCTACTAACCTCATTACCATGTGTGCGAAGAGCAGTGGGCTTTGCAAGCGGAATAAAGTGTGAAAACTCATAGCATTTTGCAGTGTGGTTTGCCTTTCCGACTGCAACAAGTCTTCCACTTTTGATATCAGAAATTTCAACTGTATCAGGGCCGAATGTAACTTGCTTCAGTTCACCAGTGTGTGTCATTTGATACACAGAAAGAAGATTTGAAGCCAAGGAAGGCACACAAAGAACATTCTGAAAGCTTCCATGATCTACATGAATCGTACCTTTTCCCTTTGAATAAATTTTTGAGTCATCTCCCAAATGGATGGGGATGGAGCTGTTTGGATCGAATGAGGAAAAAGAATCAATATTTGCAGCCATATGATTCGATGCACCTGAATCTATCAAGAGAGTAGTGGGCTTCGAAACAGTTGCCATGAGTGTTTGTCCTCTTTCATGATCATCATTCCTATCATTTTTCCTTACACCGTCAGGAAGGGTTATGTTGTTCTTTTCCAAAAGGAGGGCCATTTGATCTATAGTCTTCTTCATACATGAAATTTCGGGATGAAAGCCACGGTTACAATAAGTACATTTAGATTTTTGGTTACCTTCTTTGCCCTTTTGCTTGAACTTCGAACTGGATGGTGCATCCGTTTGTTTGCCTTTCTCTCTTTGCTTGTGAGGCTCGAATTTGGGCTTCTCCTTCTTTTACTTTCCTTTACCATTCGAGATCTTGGGTCCTTGAACATATAGGGCTGAATATTTGGAGCTTATGGACCCCATTTGAATCAACTTGTCATGCTCTTTTGTGATGGACTCAATGAAGGCATTCAAGGTAGGCATCTTCCAATTCGGGGTAGTTAGCCGACCGGAATTGAAAGTAGAGACAAATACCGAATAATATTTACCAAGCTTGCTGAGAATGGAGAGGATCAATTGTTTATCCTCTTTGATAACCCCACTGTTCTTCAATTGCAAGTTCAAGTTCTTGAATTTTGTGAAGAATTCATTAATGGTCTTGAAATTCTCAAGACTAAGGGCAATCAATTCATTCTCTAATTGAAAATCCCTAAGCTCGTCCTGCTTGCCAAATAGTATTTCAAGTTGCTCCCATATAGCTTTTGGAGTCTTCAATCCACTAAGATGGAAGTGAAGATCTTTGGAGATGGAGAGACAAAGAAGACCATAAGCTTCATCAAGCTTGTTGTAGTGTTTGGTTCTATCTGACAGATTTTTTGGCTCCAATTCAAGACCAAGAGTGACTCGATAGTATCCTTTTGAACGTAATATGAGCTCCATATCATCTTTTTAATCAAAATAATTGAATGGGGTGAGGATAGACTTTGAAGAAGAGTATTCCATTGCTAGGAGCGAGTGCACACTGATGTAGAGGAGCTTGCATGCACAGTGTAGCGAATGCAAATGATGGAGACAATAAACCTGCAAATCACAATAAACCAAGAATAATGAGGTCAAACAATCAACCCTTTTAGAGTTGCATCACACCTGGGATTGGAGATCAAACAATGTTGAATGGGTCCAATGTATCAGATCCAGGAATTATGTGGAAACTCAAGCTTCTGGAGTGGTATTGGATGTATTTTCAAGCTTTGCATGCACAGGAGTGAATGCCCTTGAGATATTTCATGCCAAAACTTTTTGCAATTTTTCAGCAATTCACTCAAATCTTCTTGTAGAACCACCTATAGAAAAGAGATCTTTTCCCTGCAATGGATCTGATACCATGTAAAATTAGTCATAGCAGATCTAATGAACAAGTAAATCAATCACAACAGATGAACATAGAAAATATGGTGCAAAACTATGCAAAACATGCAGCAGTGCTCAATATCCCAATAAGGGTGAATGATTACAATACAATACTGTCACAATGACTGAGCAATTCAAATTGCCTAAGGAGGTCATTCAAATCACTAAATGGAGTAGCTTGACTCCAACTAGGAGTCCTCATCATCAATCGGTGGTGCTCATCAATGCACAAGAACCAGTCATCCAGGTGTCAATCTGAGTCTAACTGAGTGTAACAAGTGTAACTGAAGTGTGTAGCAATGATTAAGGGAAGCAGGCTCAGTGGGGTGCGCATGGGAGGCTAACTGAATTCAGAACAAGTCATCTAGTCAATCTGGAGGTCCAACGGAAGTGAAACAGTCAGTCGGGAGTGAAACTAGCCTCAAATCAGGGAGAATCGGAGCTAATTGAGTGTAACTGAAGTGGAACTGCAATGGTAGGTGAAGAAGTGCACCCTTCTCTGGTAGTAGGTGAGAAGTGGGCGCCTTCCAGACTAGGAGGGCTAAAACTCTGAAGTAAGTGGCTCCCGGGTACTAGAATAAGCTAGCTAAGGTGCTGGAGGCATCAACCTGGTGACTGGGATGCATGCAAACCCTAATTGCATGCAAGATCCTGAAAAAGATGATGTGGATATCCGAACAGTCATGCCATTTGGGTTGACTAATGCCCCGACAATATTTATGTGCTTAATGAATAATATTATGCATAAGTATTTGGATAAGTTCGTCATTGTATTCATAGATGACATTCTAGTATATTCTAAAAGTAATGAAGAACATGACCAACATCTGCGTATTATTTTACAAGTTCTGAGAGGTCATCAGTTATATGCTAAGTTTAGTAAGTGTGACTTTTATAGGATAAGATTCAGTATTTAGGTCACATAATCTCTAAGGAAGGAATTTCAGTTGATCCCGATAAGATAAAATCCATTAATGAATGGTTGGTTCCTAAGGATGTGTTGGACGTATGATCATTTATGGGGATTACAATATATTATAGAAAATTCATAGAAGGTTTTTCAAAGATTGCAAACCCCATAACCTCCTTACAGAAGAAGGGGAAGAAGTTTGTATGGGATCAAAAGTGTGCATACAGTTTTAAGAAGTTGAAGGAATTACTAACTACAGCACCTATTTTGGGAATTGCAGATCCTAATAAAGATTTTATAGTATGCACCCATGTATGTAATGACGGACTCGGTAGAGTCCTAACACAAGAGGGACATGATTTTGCATATGAGTCTCGAAAGCTAAAAATACATGAGAAAAATTATTCTACATATGATCTAAAATTATTAGCAGTAATACACGCCTTAAAAATGTGGCATCACCATCTTATTGGCAGAAAATTTACTTTGATGACAGATAACATGGGGCTGAAGTATTTACTAGATCAAACAAACTTGAATGCTAGACAAGCTAGATGGCTAACCTTTCTAAGTGAATATGATTTTGAAATTTCGCATATAAAGGGTAAAGAGAACAAGGTTGCTGATGCTTTAAGTCATAATGCAAAGTTAAATTTTATTTCAGCCATCAGTACATACACAACAGATTTAGAAAATCAGATTTTCAAAAAGATTAAAATTGATGAAGAGTATAGAAATTTAAATGAAAAGACAACATAAAGTAATTCTGAAAATTCTATGGCAGATTTCAGGTTAAAAGAAAATGGATTGCTACTGTACAAGAACAAATTATATGTGCCCAACGTACCAAAGATAAAAATTCTGATTTTATATGAAATGCACAAAATTCATTATGCTGGTCATCCAGGTTATCAAAAAACCATAACTATGTTACAAAAATATTATTATTGGCCCAGGATGAAGGATGAAGTAGCAGAATATATAGCTAAATGCATTGACTGTCAAAGAGTAAAGGTTGAACATCAACATCTGACTGGACTGTTACATCCATTACCTATACCTAGTTGGAAATGGGAGATCATAAGCATAGATTTTATTACTGGACTACCCAGGAATAAAAAACAAAATGATTCCATCATGGTGGTAGTGGATAAACTCAGCAAGGAAACACATTTTATACCAGCAAAAACTACTTATAAGGCTTCAGATATTACAAAAATTTTCATGAAACAGATTTTTTGATTACATGGAATACCAAAAGTGATAGTTTCAGACCATGATTCTAAGTTTACATCGAACTTCTGGAGATCTTTGTTTAAAGGGTTGAATACAACCTTAAACTTCAGCACAACATTTCATCCACAAACGGATGGACAGCACAACATTTCATCCACAAACGTATGGACAGACAGAAAGAGTAAATCAAATATTGGAAGACATGCTAAGGATGTATGTTAAGGACCAGCTTGGTAAGTGGGAGGACTACTTGCATTTAGCAGAATTTGCATATAAAAACCATTACCATGCATCAGCCAGGCTTAGCCCTTTTGAAATTCTTTATGGTTGAAAATGTAATACACTAGTTTCTTGGAATGACCCAGTTAATAGAGTTATTTTAGGACCTGAATTGTTAAAGGAAACAAAATTAACTGTGAAACAGGTACAAAGAAATCTTAAAGCTTCCCAAGAGAGGCAAAAGAGTCAAGCAGATCTTAAGAGGAATCATAAAGAGTTCCAGGTTGGTGAGTATGTTTTCATTAAGGTAAGACCGAAGAAGAGCTCATTAAAATTGGGAAGTTGTACCAAGCTAGCACCCAGGTATTGTGGTCCTTTTGAAATTTTGTCAAGGGTTAGACCCGTGGCTTACCAACTAGCTTTGCCACCAAATCTAAGAATACATAATGTTTTTCATATTTCAGTTTTAAAGAAATATGTAGACAATGATACTCATGTTATAAATTGGAATGATGTATAGGTGGAACAAGACGACGATTTTCAGGTGGAACCGGATTGTATCCTCTAAAGGAGGGAAACTCTACTCTGAAATCGCACCATTGGGCAGGTAAAGGTGTAATGGAAGCACCTTAGCCCAGAATAGCAACCTGGGATTTGGAGAGTAATATACGGGTAGCATACCCAACTCTGCTTTAGGAACACTCAGAAAATGAATAGACAACATCAAGGATGATGTTGAGACTTAAAGGGGGGTATATGTCACCTACCCAAATTTTGAGACTATTTATTTTATTGCAAAAACATTATGTTAAATTATAATTACAAAGTTTTGTAATTATGACCAAATCTGGTCAAGGATGAATGTAATGACATATTATTATTATTTAATAAATTAAAGCATGAGAAAAACACCAAGGGAACTATTGAATGAGTGTTAACTGACCCACTAATAGGAATGGAAGTTGTTAGAAGACATGGGAAAAGTGTCAGCATTTGCACTCCACCACTAGTTTTTGGTTATGGGACAACTACCCCTAAAATTGTGGCATTATCTCCCAGGTGGGTGGAACAGAGCTGTTATCTCATTAATGACCAGGTTAACCACAAAAGAGGCCTAGGAATCCTAGAGAAGGCAATTCGAATTGAGCAGGGAGCTCCATAATTATTTTTCTACAAAAATAATTCCCCAAGTGTATCAGGTGATCAATGAGAGATTCAAATAGGGAGGCTAAGTGGAAACGCATTGTGAGTCTGCTGAATTGATTTTGAGAAGGAAACCAGAGGTGCTGGTGCAGGTCTCTTTGACTGATAAGTCTATATGACTGAATGGTCTAAATTGTTGCTGCAAGTTGATGACCTAAAGCTTCTACAGATTCTTCTTCCTAGTGGTTTAGTGAACAGGCTAGGGGCTCCTAAGGTAAGTAATTTGGATGTCTTCAGGAGTAGGTTGGGTGGAACAGGCTCCTTGGGTTGCTTGTTTCTCCTACATTCATTAGGTTCTACTGTTCTGTCTTTTTAATTTTCAGTTGAATGAATGGAATTGTTTTATTTAACCTCTAACCCTTTTTCCTAGTTTGATAATGAAGACTTATTGACTAAATTGTTTAGCTGAACTGTATATTCTGTTAAGTTAAGATAGGTTAGAATAGTTCTGTTTTCGAATAAATAAATTACTTTCCTGTATTTCTCAACACATCATAGATGTCGTACTCTAGTACAGGAGGTGGAGAATTAAATAGAATAATTAAAAGATGCAGGATAGAAAATAACATTTCATGATACAGGCATTTTAATATTTTTCTTTCATCTACTTCATTTCAAAATACACATACTATGCGTTTTATTATCATTTCATTCAAAAACTGTAAAAGACTACAAGAAAAAACATTTATCACAATCTCACAACACTTTTCATTTTCTCTCCTTACAGTACTTAGGCTTTTTGAAAAATAACTATAATACCAACTTAGAATATCTATGATATTTCAATGTTATATTCTTCTATATTATTACGCAGCATTTTATTTAATTGAATTTTACTCTTCCATGTATTCTAAATTCTTGCAGTAAGAATGTCTTTCATGTTAAGGATCAGAATGTATTATCTTCTTTTGAATCCCTAGATACTGATTATATTCTATAGAAAACATTTATCATTCTGCAAAAGAATTTACAAGACTGATTTCAACGATATTAGAGTTTGCAGACGTTTAGAGTTTTTCGATTTAAAAACTCTAAGACTATCATACAGCCAGTTTAAGGCCAAGCACTTAAAAACTTAAACATCAAATCCTTACTTCAGATTTCCAAAACCAAACATATTCTATAGTTCAACTTTTACATTACGATATCTATCTTTTTGTACAAGACAAACTCAGACAAGGGTATTATTACTACCAAAAAAACTAAGTCTCATGACCATACAAACTTTAACTTAAACATTATGAACACAGAGTTTCTCTTTTGTGAAACAAGTTATCCCATGGTTCTCAACTTTTTATCAAACACTGTATTATTCACTCAAACATCGGTTTAAATAAACTTAGACAGTGCACATAAACTATTTTAAGTTTTCTTAAACACTGTATTCCCATTAAAATGATGGAGGGTCCATCCCTTTAGCAATTACATCTTCAGCAAGTTTACTTTTCAACAAAAATTACAGTGAAACGCTGCAAAGCAGAGTAACAAGACAAGCCAAGGAGTTCATCCTATGGACAATTTGTCTTTTGGCTCTCAAAACTTAACACCGACCAAAAACTTTGCCAGGAACCAATTACTCAAACACTCGTCAAACATCAAGCATCGGCCACACCGGGCTAGGAGAACCTACGTGGGAAAGAACCACCGAGGCTTGCCGGGTGGTCGAGCAGCATTCTTCCACCGAGCTTCAAACTTCGTAACTCTTCGACGAAGTAACACCTGCCATTTAAAGCATTAAAAGGTTAAACAAAGAAAACGCAGGGTTTAAGTTGAACAATTCAAATAGCCTTACTACTTCATTTTGAAACATTACCTTGTAATGTTGCTTCCACAATGGAGGTGTCATTAGCAAACGAAGATAGAGCCATCGAGCAACGCAACGAAGAGAGGACTTAGACTCTAAGAATCACTTGTTATTTTTCATACAAGAGAAT
This sequence comes from Larix kaempferi, assembly GCA_027924585.1. NCBI lineage: Eukaryota > Viridiplantae > Streptophyta > Pinopsida > Pinales > Pinaceae > Larix > Larix kaempferi. Next base: position 466,806 of record BSBM01000867.1, read on the forward strand.
CGATCTCTAGTCCAAACTTCCCTCTCAAAGACCAACAGAAAAACCCTGAAAACTACTTCCTAAAAACACATCGAATGCTGCATTATGGCTTGGCTCTAAAAGAGGAAACAAACACCTGGAACTATTAAGTTTTCCCAATAGGTCAAGGGATCGAACTCAAAGAAGGAGTCCTCCGAACCACAACTACCTAGCCCTAGATTGTTGCAGGCAGTTGGCCTCTCCACCTTACCACTACCAAGCAAAATGAAGGGCAAAGAAACACTTCAACGATAAACATAACGGAAAACTAGGTTTCCTGTTCAAAGCCGTAGAACATATGAGATCAACGATGGAGATGATGCCAACTCGGCACGCCGAGAATCGGGAAACAACCATTGTGAATGCCATATTTATTATCACATCAACCACGATGCCATCCCAATAGACCAAGGGTCAAAGCAATGCACAACTCGGCGTAATGGTAGTATTTGGAATTACTATCATGTGAACCATAGCCACGATGGCACCCACTAAGAATTCCACTTAACACAGTAGGCAGGTGAATTTAATGCTAGACCTATTACGAAAACTAGCCAGCACACTAGACATTCATTTCCTGATCATTATCATATCTCAGTACCAGTTTAGGGTTCGCAGCATATCTTTTCTTTGCATATTCAATGTATAAAGTCGACACCTAATTTTGTAATACATTCCAAAAGTATTGATCGGTGAATGCATAGTTAATATGTTGCATAGTTTACCAAATGACTTCATGTTTATGTAGGTCGCATTCATAGAAGGTATTCAATACTTAGCATATAGTTTAGGACTCCATAAATTATACATCGTAACATTATGTTTACATTGCTTATTTAACAATGTCACATTAGAGTATATCATCGTATTTATGATAGTTACATTATAGCAACTCTTTGGTACAATAGTATGGTCATCATGTAATTATATATTGAGAAAAGTAAAATATATATAGTTATGTTTAAAAGTTCTAGATTAATTAAATATCATTGGCTCACATTTCTATAGTCTAGAGCAACTTATAAGTTGAAACATTCACGTAATAAATATACATGATAATACCACTCTTTGCAAAATGGAGAAATGATGACAGGATCATAATAGCACTTATACATTGTAATCTAGCATGTAATTGAGAATTCATAGTGTAAGTATCTCTTCTTTGATGATTCACTAAAGAGTCTAGTGTAGATATTAATAGTTACGACTTCCGCGTCGTGTAAGTATGGTCAAGGTAACACTTACAGAAATAGGACAAAGATTCATACCATTAATAACTCTCTTGCAAGTAAGTACTTAGAGATATCATAAAGCATTTACGGCTAACTGAAAACATAATTAGAATTACTTGTAACACTTGAATTGTCATAATACTCTTACCTGCATATCTGTGCAAAGAAACAGGTTCAAATTATTTAGCTAACATAGCTAAGTAAACCTCAGGGTACCCCGTAGGACCCCTTCATCATCATCCAAAAGCAAACTGTCAGCATTATGTCTAGATGATTGTATCGCGAGAAATTTTAAATACAACATATAGATTTATAATTAACACAAGCAAAACTAATGTCATATTTTGTGTTAAGAAGTATGAAGTGTCATCATCATATTTTTTTATTAGTTAAAAGGATTAACATTTACTTTATTTCCGCATTAGCAAGTATAGCATTTAATGCTACTTTAAAATTTTTAAATTTTTGTGAATTTTCGGGATGTTACATGGAGATACCAGGATGAAGAATATCAACCCTAATAATCTTCCAATCTTCCATGGTTTGACTTCAGAAGACCCTGGCACATTCCTGTTTGAGTTTGAGGTAGTTTGCAGATCCTTTGATTACACTACTAATGCACAAAAGCTGAGGCTTTTTCCTTCCACACTGAAAGATCTATCACTTAGGTGGTTCATGAGCCTTGAAGGAAACAATATCTTTAGTTGGGACCAAATGAAACAGGCATTTCTAGAAAAATATAGGGACTACAGCAAAGTAAAGGATACAAGATATGAAATATTTTGGATGCAACAAGGAGAAAGAGAATCATTAGAAGATTATGCCCAAAGATTTCAACTCAGCTACAAATGAGCTAGTCACTGCACCTTAGATCCTGAATCACTAAAACTTGTCCTTCTTAGAGGTATAAAAGAAGAAAATTTTGAAGTCTTAAACCTTTTGGGGTATGGAGATATATTCCAGAAGACTTATGACCTAATCCTACAAATCTTCAAAAACTACTCTAGATCTAGGAAAAGTAAAAATGAGACCAGGGATTCACACCCATTTACTGGGGGATCAGCATCTTCAGGACCAAACCTTACAAACTGTGATTTAGGAAACCTGTTAGATGACATGAAGACCGATATACTACAATATATGGCCATGGAACTTGATGCACTTCAAATCAAGAGAAAATAGGACGAAATCAACCAAGCCTTGGCAGTCTTTTGTCCACGCAGTAGAAAAAAAACATGAGAATGTTAAAATTCAATATGCTAAGACAGAAAATAGCAGCATTACATTCCATTTCACAATAATAGCATATACAGGATCACTGAAGAAACAACAAGCATAGCATAAACACAAGAGACAGAGATTTATCCTGGGAAACCCTCATGGGGTAGAAAACCCAGCAAAGCTTCCTCAATATAGATGACCAGCAATATACAAAGATGCAAACCCTGAGCATAAGCTCCTTCTCCTCCATAGCAGACCTCTCCTCCACAAATGCGCCTTTCTCAAGTGAGTGAGTGTGTATAATGAGGAACACACCTCCTCTATTTATACACTACTCTGATATGTATTTTACACAAGTACACGTAGGCTTGTATTTAACCAATAGGTTAAATACCCCACTACAACTAACTGGGCCGACCCCTCTAGGGTGGTCTAATAACCCTTTGACCCACATAACACATACAGGGCCGACCCCTACTAGGGAAGTCTAATAACCCGAGTTACCACATTCCGACGGAGGAATAAACATCTCCGGATATACAATAAGATCTTCACGGAGGAATGAAACATCTCCGGAATAATAAAGTACAAATATAATATTCTTTGAAGTTACAATATCTCAACACTCCCCCTTAACGAGAAGGATATTATAACAACATCTGCACGAGCAAGGAGTCATCAACATCATACATGATACATCTATAAATCATTGGAAGCTTTCTTCAATTCATCATCATCAGTAACTTGACTAGTTACTGGAACATCAACATCGTCATTAGCATCGTCATACGATCATCAGCATCGTCATCACACGATCATCATCATCATCGTCACACGATCATCAACATCGTCATCACACGATCATAAGCATCGTCATCACACGATCATCAGCATCGTCATCATACGATCATCAGCATCGTCATCACACGATCATCATCATCATCGTCACACAATCATCAACATCGTCATCACACGATCATAAGCATCATCATCACACGATCATCAGCATCGTCATCATACGATCATCAGCATCGTCATCACACGATCAGCAGCATCGTCATCACACGATCAGCAGCATCGTCATCACACGATCAGCAGCATCGTCATCACACGATCAGCAGCATCGTCATCACACGATCATATTTACAGGATGATCAATCCTGCTCTCTTTAGGACATGAGTCCATGGATGATACAATCCAGATCAAGTTCCAGGATGATCAATCCTTATCACAACTACAGAGCCAGCCCTGTTTCATGCTGGATGTAACACAATTACAGAGCCAGCCCTGTTTCATGCTGGATGTATCAAAACTACAGAGCCAGCCCTGTTTCATGCTGGATGTATCACAACTACAGAGCCAGCCCTGTTTCATGCTGGATGTATCACAACTACAGAGCCAACCCTTTTTCATGCTGGATGTATCACAACTACAGAGCCAGCCCTTTTTCATGCTGGATGTATCACAACTACAGAGCCAGCCCTTTTTCATGCTGGATGTACCACAACTACAGAGCCATCCCTTTTTCATGCTGGATGTACCACAACTACAGAGCCAGCCCTTTTTCATGCTGGATGTATCACAACTACAGAGCCAGCCCTTTTTCATGCTGGATGTATCACAACTACAGAGCCAGCCCTTTTTCATGCTGGATGTATCACAACTACAGAGCCAGCCCTTTTTCATGCTGGATGTATCACAACTACAGAGCCAGCCCTTTTTCATGCTGGATGTATCACAACTACAGAGCCAGCCCTTTTTCATGCTGGATGTAACCTAGAGTAATTATAGGATTTGTCACGTACATTTTGAACCGAGGTCCAGGGACGATTCAGTCCTGTCATTCAGTTATCGGAGACCTCATGTCTACGGCTCTTCTTTAGGACTGAAGTCCGGGAATGATCCAATCCCCTCAACTGTCCACTAAGGACTTCATTCTCGGAGACCTCACGTCTACGGCTCTCTTTAGGACTGAAAGTCCAGGGATGATCCAATCCCCTCAACTGTCCACTAAGGACTTCATTCTCGGAGACCTCACGTCTACGGCTCTCTTTAGGACTGAAAGTCCAGGGATGATCCAATCCCCTCAACTGTCCACTAAGGACTTCATTCTCGGAGACCTCACGTCTACGGCTCTCTTTAGGACTGAAAGTCCAGGGATGATCCAATCCCCTCAACTGTCCACTAAGGACTTCATTCTCGGAGACCTCACGTCTACGGCTCTCTTTAGGACTGAAAGTCCAGGGATGATCCAATCCCCTCAACTGTCCACTAAGGACTTCATTCTCGGAGACCTCACGTCTACGGCTCTCTTTAGGACTGAAAGTCCAGGGATGATCCAATCCCCTAAACTGTCCACTAAGGACTTCATTCTCGGAGACCTCACGTCTACGGCTCTCTTTAGGACTGAAAGTCCAGGGATGATCCAATCCCCTCAACTGTCCACTAAGGACTTCATTCTCGGAGACCTCACGTCTACGGCTCTCTTTAGGACTGAAAGTCCAGGGATGATCCAATCCCCTCACATGTTCACCAAAGCAGAACATGTATCCTCATCATCAAAACATGTATAACCACAACATGTATCATCATCATCAAAACATGTATAAACACAACATGTATCATCATCATCAAAACATGTATAACCACAACATGTATCAACATCATCAAAACATGTATAAACACAACATGTATCATCATCATCAAAACATGTATAAACACAACATGTATCATCATCATCAAAACATGTATACATCTATCATCTATCATCAAAAGCATGTATACATCTATCATCAAAACAAATAATATAAGAGTCCTAAATCTAAATAATTTTAAGTAAATAAGAACAGAAAAATAGGTAGCCTCATCATTGATGAGATAGGCTGGTTTGTCAGGTACTGAGCTACTCCCCCTTTCGAGGAGGGTTCTTCTGAACTACACCAAGCTTGTCTCGGAAGTGTTCAAACTTCACTCGAGACAGAGGTTTGGTTGGTAACTTCTTCACTTGACGTAGAGGCTTGGTTAGTACAACGGTAACCTGTTACAAATTCAAATTTTTAGAGTTCCTTTCTGTGTCATATCTTGTTAGTTCCCTATGTTCTTTGACTTATCATGGAACACTAGATTCTATGTCATCTTGATACAACTCTAATTATCACATAGGATCTCAGTTGGTTCTATCTCTAAGTCAAACAATCCTAAAGCCAAACTTCTTCACAACTAGCAGAGCAAGCAGCCATATAATCCGCTTGTGCTGAGAGCCACACTAGACTGCTTCCAGCTAAACCACGAGATCATGGCTAATCCCAGACAATAACATCCTCTCGATGTGTTCTTCTTGTCTGATACACTTCCTGCCCAAACAGAATCTGAATAGCCATCTGAAGTCATGATCTTCAAGATAGCATAGATCAAATTCTATCGTGTCCTTTATGTGCCTCATCACATACTTTGCAACTATCAGGTAAACACATCTAGTTTCCACTAGATACTAACTCAAGGTGTTCATAACAAAGCATATATCTAACCTAGTATATGTTAGATATATCAAAGACCCAATAAATGACTGTACAGAGTTATATCCACTAACTCTGATGAGTTATCCCCTAACAGCTTCAAGTTGGAATCCATAAGAGTGGCCATTCCAACACCTCAAGTCATATTTCTCATCATACTTTCCCTGGTTGAGAAATATTCCTTCTGAGCCTTGCCATACTTCCAGACCTAGGAAGTAAAGCATCAATTGAGATCTTTCATTTTTCATTTCTGCATTGAATGATCTTCTGCATATCTATCTGTGCCATCTCTCGTTAGATGGGTCTACTGATATGAGCCTCAATATCATTCGAACTTTGTGGTGAGTTCCTTCTTGCATCCATGTCATATGTGTATCATATTCAACCTTGTAGCAAAGGGTTGAGATCCACATCACCCATGGTGATCATTAAGCTTATCAAATTATTATCGATCCTAGGTACCTATACAGAACCTGATTCATACTTCTTCTTTAATTACACCATACTTGGAGCAAACATCTTGTCGTGATTCTCTTCCTCTTTCTAAGAGAATCTTCTAGCCATGAGCCTTCTATATTTTGTTTGATTTGTAAATATTCTTGTTTGAACATCCACCACTTGTACGGTGTCCATCATTCTTCATGACCTTTCCTACAAATCAAAATTAAGTACATGATTAGTAATACTTCATAATCATCAAAAGATAACCCATTATGCATACAGATATCATTTACATAGTGATGCAACTATTTTGACCAATACTTTGGCACAACACTTTCCCATATCCTGTATGCATACAGTGGCTATCTAGATTCCTTCCATCTCTACCAGAACATACTATCGAGAGTGTGCACAACTCTCAGCATGTCAGCAAAGAGGTTTCATTCTAGACAAGCAACAATGGAATGTTTGTCCAAACATATGCACATTAGTTGTATACTGTTCAATGCTCTATGAATGTTTACACTCAGCATTATATATTCTAGGAATACAAATATGCATGCAGGCAATATCATTACTATTTCAAATAGCAACTCAAATACTTATCTTTTATGTTTGTGTGGCTGCCTCCCGCTTGATCTTCTGTATGTCTTTTGAACTTCTATTCATTCTGTACCACTGTGCATGCTCAAGAGTCATCCTCATGATCTCATACACAAACATACACTCATTAGTATATTCTAAATGCTATCAAAACATTATAGTACTAAATAATCTTGAAAACGTATAGTCATTAGTATTCAAGATTTCAGGGAAGTCTTCTTTTATTCATGCATATCATTGATAAAAGATATAATATGCATAATCCCTTGATTACTAACTTTATGAATAAGCATAACCAATCATTCCAAATATACTTATATAAGGGATCCTAACACAAGGTAAGATTCATGGGAAACATACCTGGATTAGTATACCTACTTGGTTATGTACAACATACCTAAACAATCTCTTCAATGATTTAGAGATCCTGAGCTAGAACCTGCATGTCTCATAGGTTAAGCATAATATAACAAAGTCATACATACCTCGTAAGTAGAACAAAGATTATGGATGAGTCTTTGTCTTCATGTTTTCATGGTCATGGAGCCTGGTTTGTCTTTTGTGATGTACCTATATCTTGTTAGCAGACAACCTCAACCTCACACAACACCATAATGCATTAGTACAATCATAAGTGTCAACACCCTAACCAATGAATATCTTCTATCATGCATTCATAATTTTGTTAAGGTGATACAACAAATCTAAAATCAAGATTGTACTAACTGTAATAACATGAAGACAAACATACCATAAACTTAATCATGAACAAATCTCAAAACATACCTCGATGAGTCATACCTATCGAGATCGCTTGTAATCTCCTTATGTAAAGCCTTAGCCTCATCTCCCTCTGAAACATGAACTCCTTCATTTATGTAGGTGACCAATCCATCTTCTTCTAGGATTAACCCTATCCACTTGATTTGCAAGAACTGGACCTGGAGCTGGATATGGGTTTGTCAGAGAAACCCCAAAAATTCAAACTTTGAATTTTAGACTTCCGAAAGGATAGAAATATGCGCCTTGATGAGCTGATCAAACTGATATATTTAGAATTTGAAAACTGCAAAGTTTTACTCCTCAATTTTGCCTTTGAAACTTTCGGATTCACTAGACGTGACCCTGAACTAGGGTTTGATGAATCCCACTCTTTTGCCCCATCAAAAAGTTTGATCCAAAGCTCTAAGCTTCTATTTTTCTGAGGAGCTTCCAGCCGTGGTCACAGATTTCAAAAATTCCCATTTTTACAGAAGCCCTAATTTTCCACTTTTCTGATCAAAGTCCCGAACTAGGGTCTAATCAAGCCCGGCCTTTTGCCCAACCAAAAATTCTGATCTTGGTCTCTAAATTTCTATTTTGATGAGTAGCATCCAGCCGTGGTCTCCGATTACAAAAATTCCAACTTTCTTCAAAGCCCTAAATTTCGGAAGCCATGAATGAAGGTACCAAAAAATAATTCTGTTTTGACAGAAATATGTACCTGATTGTTTCTAGTGTAACTCCGAAATTTTTGATCCACAGGGTCTGAAAAAGTTTTCTGAAATAGCCTGACCTGTTAGCTTTCCATCCTGACAGGTCTGACCTCAATTGGATGTTCTGAGAGAGAGTTATGCCAAATGTCGCAACGTGACCTGTTTTGGGAAAATACAGGAGAGCGAACTTGTACGGCGTGCCACGTGTCACTGTTTGACCTTCGGCCTCTGAAAACGTTTTATGAGATAGCTCGGCCTGTTATCTTTCCATCCTGACAGTTCTGACCTCAATTGGATTCTCTGAGAGAGAGTTATGCCAATTGTCGCAACGTGACCTGTTTATGGGATAATACAGGAGAGCGAACTTGTACGGAGTGCCACGTGTCACTGGTTCAACTTCGGCCTCTGAAAACGTTTTCTGAGATAGTACAGTCTGTGTACTACCTGTCACTTTTCACGAAATTTTATTTGGAGCTTCCTAGCCCAAGTTATGACCTTTTTCCCAAGGTCACCTGATTTTGACTCAGATCTGGAAGAGGCAGAAACCCTATATTGTACAGATCATAAATCACAAAGTACAACGAATTAGAGGTTGTCCTTTGGACACAAGGTACCTGGAGATCTTAGCTTCGTCCTGTAACAATTTCAGATCCGAAACGTTTGCCAAAACGGATTTATAGCGAAAGTGCTACGATGACTGGTTTTTGCTATGTAGAACCCTAACCTTCAAATTGTCGTAAGTAAAGCAAGTGTCTTTAGTGCCATACCTTGTCTTCCTTCAGGTTAGCTCTGATACCATGTTAAAATTCAATATGCTAAGACATAAAATAGCAGCATTACATTCCATTTCACAATAATAGCATATACAGGATCACTGAAGAAACAACAAGCATAGCATAAACACAAGAGACAGAGATTTATCCTGGGAAACCCTCATGGGGTAGAAAACCCAGCAAAGCTTCCTCAATATAGATGACCAGCAATATACAAAGATGCAAACCCTGAGCATAAGCTCCTTCTCCTCCATAGCAGACCTCTCCTCCACAAATGCGCCTTTCTCAAGTGAGTGAGTGTGTATAATGAGGAACACACCTCCTCTATTTATACACTACTCTGATATGTATTTTACACAAGTACATGTAGGCTTGTATTTAACCAATAGGTTAAATACCCCACTACAACTAACTGGGCCGACCCCTCTAGGGTGGTCTAATAACCCTTTGACCCACATAACACATACAGGGCCGACCCCTACTAGGGAATTCTAATAACCCGAGTTACCACATTCCGACGGAGGAATAAACATCTCCGGATATACAATAAGATCTTCACGGAGGAATGAAACATCTCCGGAATAATAAAGTACAAATATAATATTCTTTGAAGTTACAATATCTCAACAGAGAAAGGGAACTACACACTAAACACCATAGAAATATGTGGTCTCTGCATTGACGATCACTCCACTGATAAATGTCCTTTGTTTCCCTCATGTAAATCTACTATTCAAGATACCACAACTGGAGGTACAATATAATAGCTCTGTTTTGTGAATCAAAGGAGGAATAATTTTGCTAGGCCTTACCAGCCCAACAACCAAACCTACTACAATCAGGGAAATAACTAGTAGAATTGGAACTCAGTACTATCCCAATGGCCATCTCAACCAATTCCAAACCAGTGGCAGCAAAACCAACCATATCAACAAACTTATTACCCACAATCTTACTCTCCATACCCCCCACCTTTTGCTCAACCAACAACGAATTATGGAAATCCATACCCTTGTTCATCGAATTGGAGAGCTCCATTGCAGCAGCAACAACCACTCATCATGCCGCCACCACCAAATCAACCACCCCCTAGACCTCCACCAATTACTGCCCAGCCAATTCCAAACCCTAAAAACAACAGACCACCACAACAACAAGCCTACAATACTGAAATTGTACAGTTTCCAACCTATGTTGTGGATACGCTGGAGATGAACGAAATTAATCTAAGGTCTAGGAAAACATTGCAAAATACACGCAAACAGAATAATCAAGAAGATGAGGCTCACGAACAATTGACACAACCTCATATTCAACATCCAGATGAACCAAACCCTCAGGAGGAAGAAATTCGACCACTCACACGAAATAGAAACCCTCCATTCCCTGAAAAACTTGTACAAAGTACAAAAGAAGAAGAGGAAAATGCAATTCTGAATGAATTAAAACACTTGAATGTCCAAATTCCAATCTTGCAGGCCATACGAGATGTACCTATCTGCAACAAATTCATTAAAGAGAATTGTTTGAAAAGACCTAGAAGAAGAAAACGTGACTCACCCATGATAAATGTAGTAGGCCAATTGGAAGATTTAATGCTAGGCATCGTTTCTAACACCAAATACCTTGATCCAGGTAGTCCGGTAGTCAATGTGACCATCAATAACAAACAGATAGACATAAGCCTAATTGATTTAGGAGCTGCTATCAATGTGATGACCAAGGATACTATGATACACCTAGGACTCCAATCAATGGTCAGACCTACAACTACCGCGCTACATCTAGTAGACACATCTACAATAATACCTGAAGGGATGCTTGAAGAGGTAATTATCAATATAGAATCCTGGGAATACCTAGCTGACTTCATAGTCATTGAAGTAAAAAGTAAACTTAGTGGATACCCAATAATACTAGGGAGACCCTGGCTGGCAACTGCAAATGCTTACATAGGGTGCAGATCAGATAACATGACAATAACCAGTGGCCAAGCTAGGAAGAAAATCATGATTTATTCTCCAACTAGGAAGTCTTCAGACCTTGAATATCAAAACTAGACAGACGATTATGATGACACATCCAACCAAAACATATGGCCTGTCCTTACAATCAAAGCTGCGCTATCACTAAAATCCATCGACGAAGATAGTCATTTAGATAGGTTTATACAAAATGCTTCATCTAATCAGAATATGTTTGAAGATTTTCTTGGCACAGGTCAGCAACAAGGAGAGGAAACATTAAACCACGATCGTGACAAAATTTGGGTAGAGGTACTCACACTTGAACAACATCCAATTCAAATAAAAACATTTGAGATAATGCCTAGCAGGATAGTTAATATTAACTCCAATTTGGATCCAGTACAAGAACAACAATTACCGAAGGTAATATCAGACAACAACAAATCCTTTGCATGGACATATACTGACATGAAGGGTATCCACCCAGACATCTATAAACATTATATCTATATAAAGGAAAGTGATGTTCCTATTAGGCAACCACGGAGAAGAATGAACCCAACATTAAAGGACATAGTTAAGATGGAATTACAAAAGGTGTTAGATGCAGGGTTCGTATACCCAATCTCAGATAGTGAGTGGGTATCACCACTAGTCATAGTTCCTAAAAAAGGAGGAAAGTGGAGGATTTGTGTGGACTACAGAGAGCTCAATAAAGCAACCAAGAAAGATCACTTTCCTCTCCCATTTATCAATAAATTACTGGACACATTAGCTGGGAACAAATATTTCTCATTCTTGGATGGCTTCAGTGGGTACAACCAAATCCTCATTCACCCAGCTAATTAGGACAAAACAACATTCACATGTCCCTGGGGCACTTATGCATACAGAGTGCTTCCCTTTGGGCTTTGTAATGCCCTAACAACGTTTCAGAGGGCAATCCTAAGTATCTTCTCTGATTTTATTAATGAACAAATGGAGGTCTACATGGATGACTTCACACCCTATGGACATAATTTCAACCAAGCACTAAAACATCTAGAACTAGTTTTAAGAAAATGTATTGAGATGAGCTTATGCCTCAGCAACGATAAATGAAGAATGCTCATGGAAGAAGGAATCATGCTTGGCCACCATATTTCACAGAGAGGAATAGAAGTTGACCAGGAAAAAGTTGTGGTCATCAAAACACTGCCTCCACCTATGAAGTTTCCTAGGAATAGAGATGTAAGAAGTTTCCTTGGACAAACAAGATACTATAGAAGATTCATTGAGAGTTATAGCAAAATTGTTGTACCAATGTTTGCTTTACTCACAAAAGACACAGGATTCATATGGTCAAAACATTGTATGCTATCATTTGACAAACTAAAAGAGAAAATAATTACAGCTCCAGTACTCCAAGGACCAGATTGGGCACTTCCATTCCAAATCCACTCAGATGCATCAGATAAGGCAATTGGATTTGTCCTTGGACAAGAAATAGAGAAGAAGCCCTATGCTATATATTATATCAGTAAAAGCTTGGCAGGAACATAATTAAATTATACTGTCATAGAGAAGGATTTTTTGGCTGGCATACATGCCATTAACAAATTCAGGCACTACATAACTGGGTACCAAGTATTTTTCCATACAGACCATTCAGCAATAAGATATGTCATGAACAAACCTAACACAAGTGCTTGAATCATTAGATGGATACTCCTCCTGTAAGAGTTTGACATCACAATTTGGGATAAGCTAGGAAAACACAATGCAGTGGCTGATTTTCTATCTAGGCTCACCCATGGACAAGATAATGAAGCGATAAATGGCAGTTTTCCTGATGAGCATCTTTTTGCAATCTCCACAAGGATCCCATGGTTTGCTGACATAGCAAACTATTTAGTGTCAGGGATATTTCTAGCACATTACAGCTACAAAGAGAAAAATAAGGTCATAAGACAAAGTGCCACTTACACATGGATAGAGGGAATTCTCTTTAAAAAAGGACTAGATCAAATACTCAGAAGATGCATTAGAGAAGATGAAGTGCATGACATAATGCATGCCACTCACAATGAACCTTGTGGAGGACACTATGTTGCAAAGAGGACAGTCTATAAAATTTTGCAAATAGGGTATTATTGGCCAACACTCCACAAGGATGCTTACGAATATGTTTCACACTGTGATGACTGCCAACGAATGGGGAATCCAACACAAAAAGAAGAAATGCCTCTCCATCCAAAAATCTCCTTGGAGGCATTCGAGAAATGGGGATTTGATTTCGTTGGTCCAATCAACCCACAGTCAAATCAAAAAAGCTACATCCTGGTATGAACTGACTACCTTACAAAGTGGACTGAGATAGAAGCACTTGCTGCAGCAAATGAAACCAATGTGGCAAAATTTTTCACTGAGCAGATCTTCCACAGGTTGGGAGTCCCAAGAGAACTAGTTTCTAATCAAGGTCCACAGTTTACATCAAATCTGATAGAAGAGTTTCTTTGAAGAAACAATGTTAAGCACAGACAGTCCTCCTCCTATCACCCTCAATCTAATGGTCAAGCTGAGGTAACCAACAGAGAGTTAGAGAGGATTTTGACAAAGACAATGCAACTCCACAAAAGAGATTGGGCAGACAGGTTAAGTGAAGCATTTTGGGATTATAATACCACATGGAAAACAACAATAGGCTTCACACATTATGAGCTAGTTTATGGAAAGAAAGTTATGTTGCTCATTGAATTTGAAATCAAGACATTCAAAATTGCAGCACAGTTAAATATGGAACTCTCAGACATCCAATAGGAACGCATGCTATAATTAAACCAACTGGATGAGCAACGCCAACAAGCACTTGGCCATACTGAAATCATCCAACAACAAAGAAAGAAGTGGCATGACACAAACATAAAGCATAAAAAGTTCAAGGAAGGTGACTGGGCACTACTCTATGACTCCAGGTTTCACACTTTCAAAGGAAAACTAACAACTAGATGGCTTGGACCTTACATTATTGAAACAATCTATGAAAATGGAGTTGTAAAGATTATTACAATTGATGAAGAAGAGTTCCCCATGATAGTTAATGGACATAGACTCGAACTTTACAAGAAGCCACAGTCAAGAGAGGAGTTCACACAAATACTCTACCAGCAACAACTAATGCTGATAGAGAACATGGAAAATCATTGAAATCTAGTTCCGAAAAAAAAATGATAAAAAAAAGAAAAATGATGAAAAAAGAATAAGAGAAATGAAAAAAAGAACAAGAATAAGAGAAAAAAATGAATGAAAAAAATTAAAAGAACAAACCAGAAATGATCCACTCAAGGTAATCACAAGTAAATTTGCAAAAAATTATACATCCCCATGAAGAACTAGCCAGCATCCTGCAAATAAATCAAATCAAGAGAGCTAGGTATCAATATTCAAGCAAGGCAGTCATGTATTCAAGTCAACCAACAAAAATATCAAGCACTATAGAATTCAATCAAGCAACCACTCTATTCAAGCGATCCTGCCATCTATTCAAGCGAGTCGGCCATAGATTCATGCAAGCCTGCCATATATTCAAGCGAGCCAGTCATGTATTCAAGTCAGCCAACAAAAATATCAGGAACTACAGAATTCAATCAATCAACCAATCTATTGAAGCGAGCCTGTCATTATTCAAGCGAGCCTGCCATATATTCACGTGAGCATGCCATAGCCGCAAGTGAACCAACACTACAGAAAAAAAAAAAATCGAAACTCAATGTAGGGCATTAGCATAATGTCAAATAAAAAATTGGCACAAAAATAAAAAACAAAAAGATACAACATTTTCAATGGAACCAAAAGCAAAAAGTAAACACGCATAACTATAGACATGCCTAAAAGAACTACAGACATTGCGAAGATCTACTACAAAATACAGAGCACATCAAATCAAGCCACGTCATGCACTCAGGTACACTACACATAAAAAGGTTATCTCCAAATCTCTTTGTGTTATTTTTGAGGTCAAATCATCATCCCACAAAACAGTTATTCCTGAAGTTGAGGACAGCTTATAGCTTCATTTGGCGGCACGGTTCAGAGCGACCTCAAAGAATCATGATTACTACCTGAGTCATGTCAGCGAATGATAAACCTACATCTAGCTACCGTATTCCTCAATGATCAAACCAAAAATGGCAATATACAATGATGACATAAAATGCAGGGCTCAATTATGGAAAGGAATGGATAGGGCAGTGAGCACAATGAACGATGATGAGGATAAGTGAGTGGAAACAGCTTAAAAAGGCACCATGATCTACAAAAAAGACCAATTTTGTAATACAAGCTTTCTAGAAGAAGAAAAACTAGAAGCTCTCGTCGGCAGCCAGCCAACAAGCTGCCTTCAAACCTGTCAATCACTCCCGGCCAGTTGAGGTAAGTCAGCAACACTCAAAGTTTTTCATTTTGTTGATTTCCAAGGATGACAAAGGGGTTAAAAAAGAGTGAACCAGAGGATCACAGAGCCATTTATGAAAATCCAAGGGTTTTATCTATCCTTCCTAATGCGGGAAAGATACCCTTCATCTCCGGGCTGAGAGGATCTAACACAGAGGTGGCTTTGGAATTCGCAAGAAACTTAAAGCACATCAAAGAAGAGTAGTTCGTCACCTAGGTTAGAGGACTTCGTATCAAGCTGGATGAGGAGGCCATTGCAAAATACACATGGCTACTCATGGGTCTACATTGGGCCAAGGAAGACAGGGAAGTCAACTAGAGTGCAAAGGCAGTTTTCTTTGGATCTGGAGAGGTTTATGAAGAAGACAAAAATGGAGTCAAGAGGGTCACTATGCTAGCACCTTGGGATGAAGTAGTTGTTGTCATTCAGAAATATATAACGTGTACAGGGAGGCTGAGCTATGTCCTCTTCCATTTTCGAATTACGGATATTCTGAGGCACAGGAGCCACATCACGTCAAACAACAACATACACATTCCTTATTGTTTTCTCCTGTCGTTGGTAGAAATGAAGAAAGTTGTTGAAGGAAAAGAGGGTGCATTAGCCCACCATGGGCTAATAAAGTAGATAATTCGTGAAGAGTTAACAGTATAGGTCCCAAAACTTTCATGGGAGGAATTTGTGGTAATCTCAACTGAGGATGTACAGAGAATGAAGGGTACACCTACTGTCAGCATACCCCTAGATTATGGGCCAAAAGACAAGACCACTTCTACATCAGGAGCTAAAAGACAAATCGACCTAGAAAGTGTGGCCGATACCCTGATAAAAATTAAGCATTCAAGAGATAGCCCCCACCAAAAGGAATTGGGAGTTTCCACCAGCGAGCAAGGGCCAAAGTGGCGAAGCAAAATGTTCACACAGCCACCCAAAATCAAGCATGAAAAGGAGATAGAAAGAGGGCCCAACCCAATAATTCAAGACGTATCTAATGGTGATGACAATTGGGAAGACCAGGATAACCCAACCACACCTCAGGAATAGTATGATGACCAATGGAACCCCGCTGGTTAGGATGTGAACCTTGCCAACCAAGACGTAAACCTTGAATCCACTGACCAGGTAGCTGCGGCACTGATAGAATTGGAAAAGGTCAAGGAGGAGTTGGCAAAATTAAAGATTGAGGAAAGAACACAGAGAAGCCAACCAACTTCACAAGCAACCTCACTCTTTGTGCATGAAAAGACACAAATTTTGAAAATGAAGCACGCGAGAGAGTTAAAACTGGCAAAGCAGTAAAATTCAACATTAAGGGAGAAATTGGCCCAAGCACAGGAGGAGTTAGCCCAAAAAGATCAGAAAATTCTCTAGCTAGAGGACACCCTGGAAACCACTACAAGAATCTATGATAAAATATTGCAACTCAGACCCCCGTCCAGATTCTATATGCTCTACTTAAAGGAAAAGTGGGGAAGGTTCCAGCTGCAAAGGCTAAAACAAGGCCTGTCTCTAGAACTGAACACTTCAAGGGAATTTGTGGACACTTCTCTAGACTGCACAGAGTTGGAAAAGGATCAACTGTGCGAATTCTTCTTGCACAACTTCGTCATGCCAAGAACACCTAACTGGTCACCTAATCCATATGTAGGCGACTTCCAGCTAAGAGCATTATGCTCCTGGATGAACCACAAGGTGGAAAGGGCACAAGATGATCATCTATACTGTAGAGAAGTGGCAAAATCAATTATGGATTAGGAAAGAGGCATCTCACCCTGAAAGGGTACTTCAAGCCCACCAAATTATCACCACTGATGAAGAGATAATTCCTATCGTGCTTGAAAAACAAAAGGAGGCAGTCAGACATTTTGATCTCACCCTGCAATGCACATACAAATAGGTACAGGGGGCCATCAGTGATAGGTGGGAAAGGATTGGAGATGATTTGAGAAAGAAGGAGCCTCATTCCCCTCTTAGACTAGAAGCTGCTCTCGTCAAATCTAAGCTATAGAGAGAATCCTTGATCAAGAATTAGCTCATATAGATTGGCATGAAGCTAAATCCTCCATTTTTCCTTCTTCTGATTATTAAAGAGCATATTAATGAGGAAGAAGAGAAAAGAGCATGGGCCAGGGATGATCAGAGCATGGGTTACTACAGGAAATCAGGGACTCCAAGAATGGTCGCATGGGACATCAAAGAAGCTATAGAAGATCCGAGTGTGTCATCCAAGGATGGGTGAATCCTTCAAGCATGGGGGAGATGATAAACCCAAATTATAGGTATCCTACAGCCTTCTTGCCATAGTAAAATACAGGATATGATGAAGGAAATACACTTGTTTTGTGGGTTAATGATTTACTTTGATTATTTAATGAAGATGTTTTAAGATTATTCTTTCTATGCTTAAAGGGAGTCTTCTATAAACTAATTACATGAAAACGAGTATGTATGAGCAGGCGCAGGTACACTAAGAACCAACACGCAAATCTAGCTCAACGACTGGAAGACCATACGAGGCTCAACACCCTTTTTCCCTGATTTATAGAGAAGAACTCTTGTTCAACGAGATCGGTGATTAAAGCAAGTAGTTAGGTTAGAATTTGAGGCATATATATATATATGGACCTCTTGGGTAGCGAGGGGATCATGTTGCTATTTTGTGGAATTAATCGTTTTTACATTTTACTGCGGAGACAATTTGTGTTACAGACTATTTCTGAACCATAAAGTTATTATTTTAATGAGGAGACTGATGTTACTTTCAAGCCTGCGTTTATAAGTTTTTCTTACTCCTGAGTACGGGTTGGGGAGGGCCCCTCCAACAAGTAAGTCAGGAGCTTTACTTTGTTTTTAGGTATTTTCCATTTATGCTGTGAATCGATTTACTTCTTATCTTGTATGAAGATACTTTGATTGCATTTGAATAGTATGGTTTTATTTCAATTAAAAGATTATTTTCATTCAACATATTTTCTGTAGTTGATCAATGCTCATTCTATAGTTCGGTAGGATGCATTCCGTAGTCCTGTAGCTACGTTCTGTGCCCGCATATTTTGACATTTGTTTTCATGTATTTTCATATTTGTTCTAAAACAATGATTCAGATCTAGAAAGCTCATGCATATTTCTTTTATCAGACTTAGATCATAGAGGTTAATTACTTTCAGTTCCTTGATTTAATGGTCAACACTTGTACTATTTAATCTGAATAGATCAGATTGGTTAATTCTCAGCATTAGATATTTATATTCTGGATTTGGTTTTCAGCATTTAAGTTTTTAGGTTAGCCTTTCAATATTCAACACTTAATTTCAGTATGCAATTCTTAGATTAAAATCTCAGCTTCCAGCAGTTCAATTCTTAGCATAAGTTTATCAGCCTTTCAGCCTTTCAATTCTTAGTGTAGATTTACAATTTGCAGCATTTAACTTCTTAGCAGGGGAATTTGTCATTCATAGATTTACAGTGTTTTTATCTCACCTTCTTCTTAGTTAGATAAACCTTTAAAATCTATACCCACACCCTAAACACGACGAAGACTATCCTTTAGAGAACATACAGTGTTAGCACCTCTGAATTTTATATGTCCCTCGAGTTGATAATTAAAGTAGGCTCCTGGTCTAGCTGCCCTCAATAGGCATCCATTCTAAGAGCCCACCAGTATTCATCTCATCATTTCTTTAGTTGTGCAAGAATTGTTACATTTTATGCTGCGAGCACTCACCTGTGATATACTCATGTGCATTGAGGAAGAGTGCTTACATATCATATCGTCAAGTCAATGGTGACTTATAAGATATAATGTAGAGTATGAGCTTATCTAAAAGGTCTTTAATGTTTCTCCTCCAACATGGAGCACATTAGAGGCTTGAATCCATTGTGATCAAAAGGATGGTGTGTTGAGAAAATGCTCTTTACTTGATCATAATGTTCCATTTAATTATGACTATGGTGCAGCAGAATGATGAGTTGGATTAAAGATTGCTAATCATGAATCTTGCCTGGAGATTGCATTGAAGAGTTGGTGTTTATCCCATGAATATTTGAGATGGATATGAAGAATCGATTTTCCTATATATGTTTCTTATTGCGGAATTGCTACATGGTGCTGTAGAATATAAGTGAGCTTGCAGAGAAGACTCAAGACTAGTTTGGTGTTCCTGCTTGAAGGATCCAAGCAATTTTGCAGTTGTTTCTATAGCTCCTCCAAAAGAAGAGAAGTTCTACATCATTCAAGTATAGCAGATTCTTTAATTCAACATTTAGGAGTATAAACTATTTTTTGTAAATTTTCATGCTTCTTTTTTATACTTGCTTTTGTTTTGTAAGCATCAAACTGAAGAGTTGAATTACATTGTATGTGGGTGCATTTTTGGTTGAGACCGACACCCCTCACCTTTTAAATTTGAATCTACTGAGTCTTATTTGTAAAGGGAGGAGTTGAAAGAATCCCTCAGTCTGATTGAGTCACTTGTACTTGGTTCTTCCTCCACAAGGAGGCCTAAAACAGTTCTCAAAATGTCTCAAACCGAAGAAACATTAGAGTTGTTGAATATTCTAGTGCATTCAGTGGCAGAGGACTCAATCACAATCAACAAAGACACACTCCAAAATGTCATAGATCAATTACAGAATTTGAAAGCCATTGAGGAATATGCACAACACAGGAATCGATATTTTGAACTTGTGCTTGTTTAGAATAACCCCTTGTTTGAAGATGATTCCTATCAGCTTCCAGAAAATAGTGAAATCATGTCATATGTACAACCTATTCAGAGTTCCAGATGCCAACAATGTGACAAATTTTTCCATGTGAAAGATCAGTGTTTTGATCTTCATCTGTGTCGACATTGTGGGAAGTGCAACCATTTTTCATATCAATGTGTGAAGCTGAATAAACCTGCACAAGTGAAAATTGTAGCAAATTATTATATTGCTTCTTACTTTGTACCTAACATGGGGGAACATGATGGCAGGCTTCAAGTTTCAAAGCCTTGTCCTTATGGAAATAAACACTTACAACCTTCCTCAAGCAATTCATATCAAGTGAGCCTGATCCACAGTGGGTTTGGATAGCCACCAGAT
Organism: Larix kaempferi; assembly: GCA_027924585.1. NCBI lineage: Eukaryota > Viridiplantae > Streptophyta > Pinopsida > Pinales > Pinaceae > Larix > Larix kaempferi. Next base: position 487,569 of record BSBM01000867.1, read on the forward strand.
GCAAAGATGCCACCTGATTCTAATATGCATGTATTCTTAAGACAGAATAAATATAGATGACATAGATTACTCATGTGTTTTGTGTCTAGTTGTGACACCATGAGACTCTCCTCTCCTCACATTGTTCCTAACAGGGGGGATGAAGACCATCAGTAGCAAGCGAGCAAGTGCAAGCGATCCAGAACAAGTGATCTTGTAAAGAGCTATGTTCGACTGAGCTCCAAAATTGGTGGTCATCCTAAAACCACCGGTATCGAGAGCACCTTATATTAGCAGAAGCATCTGCAAGATTCTAGCTAACTTGGCAAAAGGTTGTCAAGATGGAAATGTTTAGCTAGTTGTTGTTGTTGTTCAGTTCCTATTTTCAACTCTCCAATTGGTTTGTGGTCACCCGAAAACCATCATTCCAGATAACCTCTGAGTGATTTTTATTTCTAAGTTCGAGAGTTTGTGGTCAGCATTGAACCACACACATAGTAGAATATTTCAGCCTTCTACTAGCCTATTTCAGTTGATGGTTATCCTAAAAACCATCCCTTCAAAGAGCTCTTATATTTAGTAGAAGCATGTGCAAGCTTCTGGATAACCTTAGTAAAAGATGTTCTAGATGGAAATGTTCATCTTGTGGTAGCTGTCCACTTCCACTTATTTAGCTCTCTCTTTTTCTTGGAATCATATACACCCTTCGGATTAAGAGGGGATTTGTTGGAGTCTAATCCTCGGCGTGAGAAATATTAATGCGCAAGGGAGACCAAGAGTCACCTTGGAAGACAAATCCAAGGGACATCTCAATGTATATATTGACCATTTGTTAATGGAATTAATGCGCTTTCATGCATATTTCCTTGTCTTCATGAGTTAATTGTTTATGTGCCCGTTTGGGCACCTTACATTGTTGAGTGTGCAGTAAATGCACAGATGTGAGTGCACAGAGAATGATCAGAGCATGTGGACAAGTATGTGCATAGAATCAATATAGTAAGTTAATTTGTAACTGGATACAATGTAAGAGAAGCTAAAAGCAGAGGGTCAGTGCAAGCTAATGAGGGTCACTTTTGGCGTGTTAGATGCAATAGAAAACTGAAAAATCAGGCATCCCTCAACTTACTTGGATTTTTTGAGATACTTACGCAAAATATCTTGCATTGAGTAAAAAAGATGAAATGTAGGAAACTGAATCACATTTCCGAATATATAAATTTTATGTATTGAAAATTTGCATAGCTATGTCAAGTTTCATTTTTCCTAACAGACACTTTTTATTTTTCAGGAAAATGATAAGGTATATGTTTTTTTGGGTGCATCCTTTGAGGGCCTAAATGATGGAATCAAGCTACAAAAATGGGCAGGCATCTAGAGAACATATAGCACTAGTGCACCATTATTTTTCAAAAATTAAATTAGTAATTTTATAATTTTTTTATAATTGTCTAAGTGATCAAACCTCGAAAATAGTACCTCTTTTGTGGGTGTAGCCTTTGAAGGTATTAATGCAAAAATATTGCAATGTATTTTTTATAGAACATGGAGGTTAGTGTCTACTTGTGCACCATACAATTTTTTTTTTAAATGATCAAGAATTAAAAAATTTATGGAAGAAACACTAACAGTGTGTTTCACGAGTTAAGGTGGTAGGACACAAAAGAAATTGAAAGAAAATAGGAAAAATTAATATTTTTAAATAAAAGTTACATATTTGGAATCTGCAGAAAAAACGCTATTTGTGTTTAAGATTTCATAAAAAATGACTGTGTGTAGCATATTGTAACTAGTGGCTAAGCACAGGCTTCTCCAGAAACTGGAAGAAATACCCAATTAACTTTAGTTTATCATTATCATAGCACAGGTTTGGTATAACCGAAGCAAAATCCAAAGCATACACATAGTCTTATGGTTGACATGCGAGCAAGTGAGTGGGATTGGTTTAGGCTCTAAAAAACACGAGTGTGTTCTGTTTAAATTCAAAAAATATTGTCACACTTTTAGAATTTCATAACGCACACACGTTATATAACTACATAACGTGTACACATTATGTAGTGATAAAACGTGCTCATGTTATGTAAATCATAAAATATATGTTTAATACTTGAGAGAGAGGGGGTGGGGAAGACTCAAGGTAATTTTTGGTTAATATTTGAGAAGGGGTGGGGAAGGGTCAAGGGAATCTATGGTTAATATTTAATAGGGGTGGGAAAAGGGTCAATGTATTAGAAGGATGTTGGAAGCTTGAGTGGGGAGAGATGAAGGAAATGAGAACATGATGGGCTACAGGGGGTGAAGGGAAGTGGAGCTTGAGAGCACTATTATGAGTAAAAGAGGTTCTGAAGAGTCATAGGGTTAGAATTTGAAAGTGAGACTTGAGTGACGAGGGGGAATGGATGGAGGCAAGGGGGATGTGAGAGAGAAATAAAGAATACAAGGGGGGGAGAGACATAGAGCGAGGGAGGGAGATGGACAATGGGGAGGAATGGATTTAGAGGGAGTGAAAGATAGATGGGGATAGAACGAAATAAAGAGATAGGAAGGGAGGGACACAAAGTGTTGGTGGGAGACATGCAGGGAGTGGTGGTGAGAGAGAGAGAGAGAGAGAGAGAGAGAGAGAGGAGGGGGAAGGGACATAAGGTGAGAGAGAGAGAGGGATTTATGGAGAGATTTGGATAGGTTGAGGGAAAGATAACATGAGGGAGGGATAGAAGGTGAGAGAGAGAGAGGTGATGAGAGAGGGAGGGAGAGAAGGTAGGGTGAGGGATGGAGGGAGAAAGGTGGAGATAGATATGGATGGAGGGGGAATGGGTTTGCGAATGGAAAGGGACATAATGTGTGTGTGTGTGTGTTTGAGCGAGAGAGAGAGAGTGTAACGTACCCTTCCATCAAGTAATGCAGTGAAGGAGACGTTAACAACACAAGGGGTTTTTGACATAGGCTTAGCCCCAATATTTTTACTCATAAAATACATAAGAATTAAAAAAATTTGTGTGCAGATTCGAACTTCAATAGAACACAGCAGAATTAAAAATATCAACACACATAAGCACAAACATAAGATGATTCCATATGCAGGGATTCAATCCCATTCTTATGCTATGCACCGACTTCATTACAATATCAATCTCATGAATAAATAACATTCAGATTTAGCACATTGCAGAACATAGAATATATATATATAAATTAAAATCACAGAGAGCACTTATCTTGCAACGCAATTGTCCCACGACTGGCTACGTGAGAGCAACGTTCCACCCAACCATAGATCTCTTTCCAGCCTATTATTCTTTCAGTTGAGAGATCACCCCCGAGTTGGGATGTGTATCCACTAAGGAGGAACTAGATGGCTCACTCACAGTCAGGGTTTCACTCAAACAACCATGCTAAGACAACACACAGTTGGGTTTGTCAAGCATGCAATAGGATATGGAGGAGGATGCTAGTCCACTGAGCTCAATCCCAGAGCCACATACACTTCAAGCTGGACTCAACAATCCCATCCTCTGTTCATACATCCACACTTGGATTTTTCACCACTCTGTCACAAATAACCCCAAATCCGTCACTGATTTTTTGGGCAGTTAAAACTGGGTCTTCCCATGGATCTTGGGGTAGCTATTGCTCCCAAATTCACCCCAAGGCTCATACCAATGGATCCTCCATTGTATTTCACTGTCCAATACCCATTCTGGGCATTTTTGGCTTCCCAAAATGTGGGTTCACTCCAAGTTGCGATTTCTGGTTTTCTCACTCATGGGAGCTCGTTTTTGGATGGAGAATGAAGCTAGCTTCCTTCACCATGCAATGGGGATGAAGAAGAAGCAATTCCAAGAGGTAGAGTGACTTGTGGGACAAGTAAACAGAGCCCATACCTACCCATACGAATTTCAGGGTTGCCCATCCTCCATTAAAGCCATTGACTTAATTCTTCAACCACTTTCTTACAACAGGAATAAATGTCATCTAGAAAACTCAAATGGGTTCCCATAATGACATATGGCAACCTATGGTTCACTCCCTTATCCCCCTCACCACTCCCTAGTGGATACACGTGGCCCCTTCTCATTCGTTGCCTCCATAGCCAGTCTTGGAATTTTATATTGCATGATGTTTATTTACATCCTATTACAATTTCCATGGCTTAAGAGCACATGGTATCAAAATATCAAATACTTGCCCTTTAAATAAAATTCGGGCTTTCACTAGCGGGGCCTTGGCCTTGAGCTCCACGCTAGGAAAACATACATCACATGTACACATTATTTACATTTAAGGCTAATATATCCTAAGGGTGGAATTGGGGGTATTACATTCCCCTCCCCCTTAGAACAACACCGTCCTCGGTGTTCCAAGACTTAGGCATACATATACAATTTACATATGTCCAAAAATTCAAAAACTTTGCAGATCTGCCCTGCATTCTGTTATTTACTTTGAACTTTCAGGACCAAGTCCTTTGACCTTCACGAGCTGCTCCTGCTGATTTGGATTTCCAGCTCATCCATAAGTCTGAAAAATTTATGGCTGCTACCCTCTTGAGGTTCTCTTGTTGGGTAGTTATGGAGGCAATGATCCCCTCCACATTTCCAACACTTCACTGGTTGCTTCATCTTTACCTGTTCAATTTCCTTTGAGTCTTCCCACCTGGAGCGTTTCTTAATCGAATGATTGGATGAATGCTTCTTCATTGATCCACTTTTCTTTCCCTTGCTGATTGCTTTCATAATGCTTTTTACCTCTTTCTGCAGACGAATAGAGTCCTGCAAGACCTTGTGGTTCATCTCGTTCTGCTGCTTTTGCATCTTGAGCATCTGTCCAAGATTTTCTTGGGTCTTGGCAATTGTTTGAAGAAGACTTCTAGCCAATCCTAATAGCCCTTGGTTTGCCGCCATGGTCAATGGAAACAGCTGACCACACTTTGCTCACTAGCACACTTGCCTGCATTGGCTGCAACCAATTGAGTCAATTTTCACCTGTGAAATTCATCATTACAATTCTCGTTAGGCCAAGCATAACCCAAACATTAAAAATCAGTCAATGGCTTTTCCCCAGTTGACATGGATAGTCCATGCTTTGCTCATGAGACTTCCACACTTTTTATGCTTGCCCAACATACACATGAATTCCTTCATGTTCATCCATTCACAGGAAATTCATTACTTAGCATTCACAATTCACTTTAATCAAATAACACACTTTTACTTTCAGTCATGCATGCATTCAGCATTTTCTAAGTCTATAATTGCATCGATAAAAAAGGAAAGAGAGAGAGCAGTAAGAGTTTCTCCTCTTAGTCTTGTTCCATTCTGGAACCCACACCACCACTGTGGTTTTCATGCTCCATTCCTCTTTCACTTTAACGTGAATGCTTGACCTGCCCTTCTTGGCTATGAAACGTAGTGTCTATGGTCTATTCCAGATCTTTCAACCATGGAGTTCCTCCACTTGGTTGGTCTAACTCTTGGTTGCTAGAACTCACACAGTTCCACTAGCCCCATCTTTCATTACTGCTCATGTTGAGCTCTTTAGGGTGGTTACATGTCCACACGCATCCTTGAGATGCTTTCATAGTCATTGCTTCCAACAATACCTACACTCAAACATTGAATTAATTCACATGTTTAGTTTATTTTCATAGGAAATCATAACCAAATCATATACACATGTATATTCATAAGCAAGAAATTACAAGACAACCAAATACTTATCTGCACTAGATGTCTTCACTTTATTCCATAGGGTCCTTCTTTGCTTTACAAGCCTTGGAACCGCCTATGGATTTGGGTGTTTGGCTAGCGCGAAGGCTGCCCCTCAACATCAAATAGTCTTGTATGTTTGTCCAGCACGCAGGCTGCTCCAAATCATCACAATCTCGCATGTTTGGCCAGCACGCAGGCTGCTCCAAATCATCACAATATCGCATGTTTGGCCAGCACGCAGGCTGCTCCAAATCATCAACAATCTCGCATGTTTGGCCAGCTTGCAAGCTGCTCCAAATCATCAACAATCTCGCATGTTTGGCTAGCACGCAGGCTGGTCCAAATCATCAACAATCTCGCATGTTTGGCCAGCACGCAGGCTTCTCCAAATCATCAACAATCTCACATGTTTGGCCAGCACGCAGGCTGCTCCAAAGCATCAATAATCTCGCATGTTTGGCCAGCACGCAGGCTGCTCCAAATCATCAATAATTCTTACCCAACCAGCCACTCTCTGGATTTACCAAGCAATTTATAGTTCTTTTAGGGTCCTTGCTTCCTGTATGACCAAGGTTTCCAACAAAAAAACAATAGTGCATCAGCTTAACTATTACAAGACTTATACTTGTAATCTTCATTATTCCAAACAAGAAATAAATGAAATTGAATACTTATCTGTATTGTGCATTTCCTCTCTGGTCCACAGGGTCCTGCTTTTACTTTATAAGCCTTGGGATCCTCCTGCGGACTAGGATGTTTGGCCAGCACGCACGCTACTCCAAATCATCAAATAATTAATGCCCTACTAGTACACCTTCACGTCGACTGGGTTTACCAAGGATTTGGTGGTGCCCAACCAGTCCCATACCTGGTTGGCTCTCTCCATTGCCGAGCCAGCACATACGTCTGGGTCATCGGCCAATGGAAGGTAACTGCACCACCGACCATTACAGGTCAAGGCTCCACTACTCTGCCTTAGGCTTGCATCAGCCTTTCACATGTATCACAATCCCTCAATGCACATAACAATCCTTCACCCACACAAGGGTGGCACTTCTTCTCTTATGTAAGCCCGCGGTTCCATTTAGGAATTCTTTAGGTGACTTTCTTAACTACAGGATATCATGGACCCATGATACCCACTCACCCTACACAAGGGTTACCACTGCTCATACAGTCCTTTTGAGTATTCTTTTCTTCGCTTTTCTCTTTAATGTGCAGTACTGAATTTCATATGTATAATCTGTCAACACAAAATGGATAGCAAGCTCATTAGTATTGCTGCTCTAGAACTGTAAACATATTTCATAACATTCACTATCCAACCTTGAAACACCAGGAATGCGTCCATTCCCTTAAGGCGTAGTCAATATTGGCATCCCTAACATAACTCAGCACCAGAAAGGCGTGCACTCCTTACTGATGTGAACTATGAAGGTCCTAATCATACTTCAAGCAGTCTGTCATAATGGAAATAAAATCAAAGCATGCTCTGCATATTAACTCTAATACTTAGACATGCATGTATGTATATATATATATCATTCAGGGTTTAGGGAACACTTATCCATTTTGAAGATGTTATTTCATTTCTTTAATGAGGAATGGAGGCTCCTTCTCTGAGTTGATAGTCCCTCGGTTTGCCATCCCAATTCCTTTTGATGTTACATAACCTTCATATGTCTTACTAACATAATCTTCACCATCCCACTCATATTGTTTACCAATCATGTAGTGCAGATGAGACATTAATAATGTCTTATGGCATTTAACCTGAAACCCATTTTCAAATCATGGAATCCCTTGCCATGAAGTTTGGCTTCTGCAGGACCTCTCTCATGGTATTCCTGCAATGTGTCTTCCTGGCACACTTATTGAACAGCCAAATAGTTAGCAACATTTAACACTACAATTCAAATCCGATTGTTCCATAACCAGTCCATGGCACTAATAATTAAATTCAATATGAATTTGCAACTCTGTCTACTACAGAAATTGGTTTTCTCATCCATGAGGCTATCCTCATATTGTTTGGCTCCTGTAAGTGACACCACTCTTCCCGTTATGGTCTTATGCCCGCTGCCATACATGAGCATCTACTTACAGCATGTCCTCTTGACACATTTTCACATAGGCCAAACAGTCATTAACAATTATTAGCAAAATTTCCAATCCGAAACATTTACAAACCTGATATTTACACTGTTCTTACTAACAAAACTTAGAGCTCTCAACCAGGAGAACCTTCTCATGACCTTTGGCTTCTGCATGGGGTAGATCCCGGTCTCTACTATGGACTTATCCTCATTTCCATATGTAAGACCTTCCTACCGGAAACTAAAACTTCAATCAGCCAAACATGTCGTGAGTATCTATGCATATTATCATTTCATTGCCACAACAGTCACTGAAGTGATCTTAGAATTATAACACTCAATAATTCAAACATCTTTAGCTGTTACATTTGAAATGCAATGAAATATATATGCATTTCTATATATGCATCATTATCACAATAGAATTGCAAGACACAGTCACACTCTTCATGCAAAACTATAAATACTCATTACTTCACATTCCATGAAATTCTGTCACTCCAACAGAGTGATCTAATAGCCCATCACATGTCTACCTTCTTCATGCAGTCTTTCCCCTGCATTCATAGTAGCTCATGAAATGGTATCGGGATTAACAATAATCCATCATTCCATCTATTATATAGCTGCATATATGTATATCACAACCATTTATTCACACAATGCATAACTCCTCAATGCATCATTGCATTAATCCATGAGTACTATCCATTCTAGCAGATCGAAACATGACTATCTCATATAACTTGTATTACCATAATCAGGACCACCAGTCCTCACTTGCTTTGGTTATCAAGCACATAACCAACATACACATGGCATGATATAAATTCATATGAATGCATTGAGATTTCTAAACAGTCATAGGGTGTAAGGATCATTTCCTTCACTTACCCACACCTCACCAAGCTTGGTAGGTTAACAGTCCCAATCGGTATTCAATATCACATGCAAACTAACTCAACATAGCTCAAACATAGTTGAAGAGATCTTACCAAATTCTCTTTCAACGTTCATGCAATTTGACACCAATAATCATTACCGGCATGGTTACCATTAACATCGCCTGATGTTACCTGATCAGTTGGCCTCTTACCAAGGCTGCTCAGTTTTTTTGCCAACTTTATGATCATAGATTTATTGCACCATCATTTCTGCCTAAGGTTGTTGGCTTCATGCAACAACATCCTCAGCACCTTTAGCCATGCTCTTTGTTATCTTTGGTCCTACAACCAATACCAACATCAATAGTGATTATCAACCACAACATTCTCCATTAGTGGTTCATTGCCTATGCAGACTTCATTATTCTACCAATATGCAATATCCCATTTATGCACAAGTATTTCCATATGCACTATGCAATGTTTGTTAAGATGCCATTTAGTGCATATACATCTATGTAATCCCTTACATTTTCAATATTTTTATGCCATATGACAATTTCATAATTATAAGTATGATAACAAACATGGGTTTAAAGAATTCTTCCCTTTTTGATCCCTCACTGTAACATGGAATTCCTCTTCCATATCATGCAATTGTAAAAATTGCGCATATTGACAACAAAATTTGTTGGTCAAAAGAACCGCTGGCACTCTTCTGCACTAAATATCTATGATATATGTAGACCTCATTTATACTCTGGTCATGCATCATTGTTCCCTGCTGGACAAGCTTTCCAATGCCTGTCTTCATGCTCCATTCCGACATCAGGTGCGGGAACTGCATCTCTTCAAAAATGACAACTTTCACTCTAATTCTGCACATTTTACACAATTGCATTTTGGTCCAGAATGCCAACTTTAGCCACCTGTGGAAGAAAATCTATGAGGAATCACAAAAACTTATCTATCGAGCGAAGTTAGTCCCTATAACAAGGAACACTCAGTAATTCATGGATGTTAATTCCGATGCACCATTCATCTTCTATGAATTTCTGGGTTTTACTACTTCTCACTTTTCACATTTTTCCAAAATTCCAAATTTTGGGCCAAAAATGGCTATCTCCCAAACGGTACATTTTTGGGAAATCTTCGTCTAACAGAAACTGTCCATCTTAATGAGAATATGAAATGTCTAGTTCAGTAAAATTTTTGATTCCCACATCTAGGGTCACTTTTACTGCCCACAAGCTTTTCAAAATCCCGAAAAAGTGGCCCGGAATAGTGCTTTTTGGCCTTCTTGCTCACCCCGACTTCACATCCTTTGGATTTTGGATCCAACATTCTGAACTTAACATCGTGCCTGCTTCATGGCCGCGCCTGATCAATTTCAGCTCAAACCGACCTTCCGTCAAGCCTTGGGACTCCGTCCTTCAAAAGTCACTATTATCCATTTTCTATCAAATCAGAGTGTAATGGGCTTGGTGTCTTCGCTGGTTCTTTCATGGCCCTCGTCAATGGTCTCCGAGCCCCACAGGAATCATTCCATTCTGAGCCCGGATGCCCCTGCCATTCATGGTTGGTTTTTTTTTTTTTTTTTTCGCGCCATTGCGGGATGGTTCGCTGAACGCTCCCGCATTTGCGGAGCCATTCGGCGAAGGATCCCATAGTTGCGGAGCCATTCGGTGAATGTTCCCGCAATTGTGGAGCCATTCAGCGAATGCTCCCGCAATTGCGGAGCCATTCGGTGAATGCTCCCGTTGCGGAACGATTCGTCGAACGCTCCCGCAATTGCGGAGCGATTCGGTGAATGCTCCCGCAGTTGTGGAGCCATTCGCAGAATGCTTCCATTGCGGAACGATTTAGCGAATGCTCCCGCAGTTACGGAGCCATTCGCGGAATGCTTCCGCAAGTTTGGAACGGTTTGCCGAATGCTTCCGAAATTTTGGGGCGATTCACGGAACTCTTCCGCAATTTCGGAAGAGAAATCTTTCCGAAAACTTCATCTTGACGCCAAACACTTAGAGAAATTTTCCGCTTTTTCGGAGCATTTCGCCAAATTTTTCAGCGTTGCGGAACAACTCGCAGAATCCTTCCGCAAATTTCGGGGTGACTTCCCGAACTCTTCCGCGTTGCGGAAAAACTCACGGAATGCTTCCGTAGTTTCGGAGCAATTCGCCGAATGTTTCCGCAGTTGCGGAAGACATTCGGGAATTCTTTCCGAAACAGACTTAAACAAATTTTCTCAAAAACACACTTAGGAAAGTTTTGAAATCTTATTTTGCAACAAAAACAGTATTTCAGGCAAAGAAATTGCACTTCTTCATGTTAAGCATGAAACAACAAAACAACAAAAACAGTATAAAATGGCATGGAGGCAAATAGACAAATACAAAACTGAATGCTACAGCATTGGGGACAAATTTTCTCCCTCCTTCCTCTATTTCATAGAATGCAATCAATGCAAACAGCTTGCAAAAATCCCCAAACAGTCATGGAAATGATTTCCCATTCCAACAAATAAAAGCCATGCGATCTTGAGGTTTCTTTAATGCATTTTAGTTCCAAATACAAAATGCATGTACACACAATGATTTATATCTCTGTGAAGGAACCAACAGCCGTAGTGTTGAACCTAGAGCTCTGATACCACTCTGTAACGTACGTACCCTTCCATCAAGTAATTCAGGGAAGGAGACGTTAACAACACAAGGGGTTTTTGACATAGGCTTAGCCCCAATATTTTTACTCATAAAATACATAAGAATTAAAAAATTTTGTGTGCAGATTCGAACTTCAATAGAACACATCAGAATTAAACATATCAACACACATAAGCACAAACATAAGATGATTCCATATGCAGGGATTCAATCCCATTCTTATGCTATGCACCGACTTCATTACAATATCAATCTCATGAACAAATAACATTCAGATTTAGCACATTGCATAACACAGAATATATATATATATATATATATATAAATTAAAATCACAGAGAGCACTTATCTTACAACGCAATTGTCCCACGACTAGCTACGTGAGAGCAACATTCCACCCAACCATAGATCTCTGTCCATCCTATTATTCTTTCAGCTGAGAGATCACCCCTGAGCTGGACTGTGTATCCACTAAGGAGTAACTAGATGGCTCACTCACAGTCAGGGTTTTACTCAAACAACCATGCTAAGCCAACACACAGTTGGGTTTTTCAAGCACGCAATAGGAGATGGAGGAGGATGCTAGTCCACTGAGCTCAATCCCAGAGGCACATACACTTTAAGCTGGACTCAACGATCGCATCCTCTGTTCATACATCCACACTTGGATTTTTCACCACTCTGTCACAAATAACTCCAAATCCGTCACTGATTTTCTGGGCAGTTAAAACTGGGTTTTCCCATGGATCGTGGGGTAGCTATTGCTCCCAAATTCACCGCAAGGCTCATACCAATGGATCCTCCATTGTATTTCACTGTCCAATACCCATTCTGGGCGTTTTTGGCTTCCCAAAATGTGGGTTCACTCCAAGTCGTAATTTCTGGTTTTCTCAGTCATGGGAGCTCGTTTTTGGATGGAGAATGAAGCTAGCTTCCTTCACCATGCAATGGGGATGAAGAAGAAGCAATTCCAAGAGGTAGAGTGACTTGTGGGACAAGTAAATAGAGCCCATACCTACCCATACAAATTTCGGGGTTGCCCATCCTCCATTAAAGCCATTGACTTAATTCTTCAACCACTTTCTTACAACAGGAATAA